>JAUCMU010000050.1:3005234-3020768 GCA_032275025.1 Enteromius treurensis | reverse complement strand
ATCATTAGAAACTCACAGATAGGCGAGTTTTTTTTTTTTTTATGTCAGGGTTGGAGCTAAACTCTGCAGTGCATTGGACCTCCAGGGTAAGATTTGATGAAGCCTGGTCTATGATTTTGTGGGTGTTATTTTTTGTTGTTGTATCATTTATATGCTGTTATAGTATTTCCTCATATTTTAAATGAGCTTTTATTTTTCAAACATGACCCTTGAGCACAAAAGCAGTCATAAGTAGCATAGGTACATTTATAGCAATGGTCAAAAATACATTGCATGGTTCAAAATGATAGATTTTAAGCTAAAAATCATGTTATTTCTACTGTGAATTTATGATTTAAGATAACGGCCTACCAGAAATGAATGAAAACTTGATTTTTGATTAGGAATATGCATTGCTAAGAACTTAATTTTGAACAACCTTAAAGGTGATTTTATCAATATTTCGGGGCTTTTTGCAGATTTTCAAATAGTTGTATCACGGTCAGATATTGTCCTATCATAACAAACCATACATCGATGGAAAACGTATTTATTCAGCCTTCAGGTGATGTATAAATCTTACTTTTCAATTATTTTTGACTGTTTTGTGGCACATATTTTGCAATAATTTGACTTGTATTAATTGTGCTATGTGCTTAATGTTTTTCTTAGTGTTTCTTTTAAATATATTTATTTACCTTTATTATTTTACGTGTTTTTATGGCAGGTTCAGCTTTAGCAATTTTACTACATAGTTTCCAATTAATATTTTCTCATTATCCATTCATTTTTTTTTATATTTTATTTTTATTTCAAATAACTAATTAATTAAATGAATTAAAAAAAACAACAACTTAGACTTAGTCTTAGTTAAAAATAACACCATGGCTACAAACATCACTTGTTATATCAACATGTCAACGAAACACTAAAAAGTCGGCAAGCTGCTGTTCTCAAATATACAACAGATGCTGCCAGTTCTCATTGGTAATTTAATTGAGCACCTGTTGTGTACTGAGCGTCAGGTGTGTGGGCTTCACACAATCCGTGTTGCTACATGTGAACATTCCGAAGACGTTCCTTGAAATCTTTTGCATCCTTTACGGATATGCAAAACCCTAAAAAAGCGTACGACTGACAGATGAGCAGTTGCTCTTTTTATTATTGTGGTCATTTAAACATGCAAAAATGTGGTTTCAGTGACATTTCACGTGTATTTAGCACCGCCCACTAGTGTTTGGTAACCCGAGAGGGGTGAAAATCCGATTGGACGTCATAGTGGGTCTCACACTTTCTCTTCTAGCTGTCGTTGGTGCCCCTCGTAGCTTTTCCTCAATTTCTCTAACTCATCTCTCAGGTTACTCTGCACTCCCTACATTGAACACAACATCACACATGTATAAAAAACACTGTATTACAGAAAAATGATGGATAAGCACATTACAACAACGACAAATATAAACATATAAAGCGCACCTGTGCTTGATTATTTATCTATAAACTATAGATAAACTATTTTACTACATTTATAATCAATATTATTGCCTGGCCATTTTTTAAAAGTTTCAAAAAATAAGTGCATCTAGCATTATCCACATAAACGCAATACACTCACATAAAGCAATATATCCTATGCAACAAATCTCATCAGCTTAAGAGTCTCATAAAAACTGATATTTATATACATATATATCATATTTAAAGTCAGATATCTAAGTACACCTTACTTAATCAGCATTTATACAGTGTACTCACATAAATTGATATATGCTATGTTGCATATCTCAACTGTCTGATTGTTCATATTGTTGCAAAATGTATCTATATTACCACCCAGGTCTAATCCGTTAAGTGTGCCAATAAGATTTTAAGATTGTGGTTTTCTATAAAGCTGCTTTGAAAATATGTGCATTGTGAAAAGCAACATACAAAGTAATAATTAGGAAAGTGACTAGGGACAAACTAGGGAATATGTAATAATACACTGCGGATATTCTTACGTTTCTTTCCAGCTGGCTCTTTCTCTGCTCAAACTCCTCTGGCTGTTGAAACAAACATCAAAAACAGAGTGTGCATTCACTTCAATAAGTTCTACTTCAATGTGTACAATTATCACACCACCCTGCTTCAATTACGTGTTTGGGGCGCTGATTTCATGTCTCACAAATGATGTTCATTTCATAGCATTTTTTGCTTTCGATAACCGTTCATAAGGTTTCAGAAAATCTCAAACAAAGACGTGAATCCTGTCTTCCTATTTGTTCAGTCCTCAACCCATTCTTTACACAAGATATTGTTTTACGCCTAACCCTGATTTCCACCTTTTCTGCTCCTTGCAGATTGTAAGTATAATGACACATGTTGAATATACTCCTGTTATTTTAATAATTGCATATAAGCTGATTCATACTGGGAATTCGAAAAATCGGACTTTGTGAGAAGCTTTGCGTTGTGGAAACTCAGCATCATCAAATTAAGTAATAAGAGACTCTACATCCCTAATCCTACCCAATACCTAAACTTAACAATGACCTTACTAACTATTCATATGCAGCACATTAGGAACTCATTGAGGGAAAAGTCATGGTTAATAGTGAACAAGTGTCCTCTATTCTAAAGTGTTACCCAGAATTGAATTGAACACACCCTGCCGGAGGAAGTATGCGACAAGGATGAGCGTGTGTTTGTGCGTCTCACCCTGATTCTGTTGTGGGACGTCCTGCTGAGCAGCGCTCGAACCCTCTCCACCTCCAGCGCGCGTGTGTGCGTGCGCTCCCTCTCCTGCAGGAGCGTGTCGTGTGTGTGTGCGAGGGCGAGCAGCTCGGCGCTGAGCTCCTCTGAGTGTGTGCGCTCTCTTTCGTAAGCGTTGCTCAGCGACAGGAAGTTGCTCTTTAGCACGCCGTACTCTTCGGCCAGGTCACGCTCACTCCGCTCAATGACTTCTAAGCGTGCCGATGTTGTCGACGCTTCCTGTCTGAGCCAGGCACACTCTGTCTGAAGAGACGAGGCGGTGCCCTCCTTAGATAGGACCTGGGGATGAAAGCATTCAAGAAATGTGCTAATCATATTTTATCATGCATTTATCCAAAGCCACTTACATATTAGAACAACTGAGGCATTCAAAATCAACAAAGGAGCTATAAATTATAAATGAGCTCAACAGAAAGTGTTAGTTTTTCTTTCTTTAGTAGAGTCTGAGGCGCTCCCTCATAAGGTTTATTTATTTGTTTGCTTGCATATATACTTATTTTTGTAAAATTGTACTCGTATTTTGCCCCATTATCCCCTCGTAAACTATGCCCATCAGTGTGTATTGCATGCACTTACCATGTTTTTCAGTTCAAAGATCTCCGCTTCATAACCCTCTTTCATTTTATTGGCCTCAATCTGCACATCAACAAGGTCTTTTGAGATCTGAGACACAAACACACGAAATATGAACCGATGCATCAGTCATCAGGAAGATCCCATATTTTCAAGTGCATGTCAGATCCTACCTTCAGTTTGTCTTCCTCACACTGGACCAGTTTGACTGACAGGTCACTTTTTGACGCAGCCTGCCGGCCCAGTGTGTTCTGGACCGAATCAAGCTTACTAAACAGCACTTCATTTCGTTCCCGGAGCTGTACCTGTGAATAAATGACAACATTCAGTGTTTTGGTTAAAGTGACCCCCAGTATACATATGTAAGTGTAATCAAGATTTTATTCACAGTAACACTCATTAAAAACAGTAGCACTTAATGAATTTATTACTGTGAAAAATAATGAAAATGCATGCATTTAAATGTTTTTTTCACTGCCGTTCGAACATTTGTGGCTGGTTAAAGTTTCTTCTGCTCACCCAGGCTGCATTTATTTGATTCAAAATCGGCAATTCAACAGTGAAATAATCTTTCAAATTAAATCAAACCTCTCAAAGCTGAATTTTCAGCATCATTACACCAGTCTTCAGTGTCACATGACCCTTCAGAAATCATACTAATATACCGATTTGCTGCTCAAAAACAATTCTGATTATTATCAATGCTGAAAAGAGTTGGCTCCTTCATTTTTGTGGAAACTATGATTGTTTATTTTTCTATTTTTTTAAGGATTAACTGAGGAATATAAACAATAGAACAGCATTTATTTTATATGGAAATCTTTTATCTTGACTGTCAGTTTTAAACAATTGATTGTGTCCATGCTGAGGACAAAGGTGATAATTTCTTAATTAATCGATCAATCAATCCTATCCCAAACTGGATGATTTAACATTTCTACAACCCAATTATTTATAATGCACAAAAGTCCAAATATGAATATATATGTATATACAACACTATAACTGGCTGAACTATTTTAACTTATATTTTTTTTTATGAATCTTCTTTCAGATGACAAGTAAATATCTTACATTTTCTTCAGTCAGAGAGCGGATCTGCTCCTGAAGTTGGTTAATTGAGCTCTGTTTACTCATCGAGTCCATGTTCTGCAGCTGTCAGAGGTGTTATGTCTGGTTTCTATAAACATGAGCGTCTCCATGGGCGTTCATAATGATCCTCACTCCCTGAGAAACAGCAAACTGTGACAGAGAGCTCCATCTGACGTGTGAATCAAAGCAAACGATTCTTTCTGATGATTCAGTTGAATCACCAGAGTTGCTTCATTATTCAAATTCTGTTAATTAGACGTTTATATCAATATTAGTTGTTATTAAATGAGCGAGTTAAATGACAGAAATACTGAACAGACAGAATTTTTTTTTTTTTTTTTTACAGAGATATGATTTGTGCTGCATCTGCTCAACAAATGTTTTCTAAACAAATGAATCATTAACAACAACATCAAGTCTCAGCACAATATAAGATGGCCTGAGAAGCAGTCAAGCCTATCAGATATGTTTTGTTGTGGAAACAGTTTTGCTGAATTGTTCCTTCTGTTTGGTAAATATTAAGGGCTCTTGTGAAAGTCCACAAAAAAACAAAACATTGTCCTTTACAGTAGAAACGGGTTGTGAATCCAGAGCATTTCTTGTTTAGTTTCACGCCAGGTATAATGCACAAAAACGACTCGCTGAATCAGTTAACTGAACAGATTCGTTAAAAGAGTCACATTTTTAACCCTAACAGCGGTAAATGATCATATCTTTGTCCACGTTTATGGTTAAATGCCAGTTCAAATTAATACATTTAATAAACCAATTATTAATAAAACTTACCTTGATTAAAAGAATCCCTTTTTGAGACCAACTGTTCAAAAGAACCGATTCGCTGAGGAAACGTCCGTTAGTTTTTAATCTAACGTTAACTGGCGGGAAAAATGGCTAATCAGCGAAGATCGGAATATCTAATAAAACATATTATGAATACTTATAACGCATTAAATCTTTCATACACAATCACATGAACATTTAACTTTGAGAGAGGCAATGTAATTCACTCAATTTGATTAAGTAAATGTAGAAAAATTTATTCAAATGTATACAAGATATATGATACAAAGATAGCAGAACAAGTCTGGCCATTAAATAATTTGTAAATCGTACAAAATGACTTCAATATAATGGTCCCACGGCATTCTTGTTCAAAAGGCCACATGTAAGTGCATTCTGGGCATTCGCACACAAGCTACTCTACTTAAGGCAACCTGCAAAGTGGCTTCAACAAATTCACACAACCATCAAAGACGTCCCATTTACTAGACTTGGCAGTCCCATTGAAATATGGCACATTTTTTGTAAAAAAAAAAAAAAACCGGGGTGAGCAAACCAAGACTCAGGCAGGCAGGCTTCTGTAGGCTAGTTGTGTGTGTTTGTGTATGCATTGAAAATATATGCAATTTTCTCCAGTTATCTTGAGGACCATCTCCTAAGCAAGTGAGTGATGGATGTTCTCATCTTCCTCCACCTCTTCATCGTCCTCAGCGGCATGCGTGTTCGTCTCTCTGTAGACCAGACGGACTCCAGCAGCGTTCTGTAGAGCCTCCAGACTGGGTTGACTCACGTACAAGCTCAAGTTTATGTTGGGACGCGTTGATCTCAATTCCTCTATTTTACTCCAAGCCTAATACACATATAAAAACAATATTGAATCAAAATATAACTGGAAACAGAGGTTAAAGGAATAGCTCGTCCAAAAATGACAATACATTATTGACCCTCGTGTCATTCCAAACAAGACCAAATTTGTTCTCTTGCACCACTTTTCTAACCTTACTCCAATACCATACAATACATTCGTGCTAAGAGCAGACAGGTTTTCAGACCTGCATAAAGAGTCTTCAAGCCCCTTTTGAGCTCCATAGAAAACAAACAGCATTGAGAGGGAATTGAATGAAATGAGGGCAAGCAAATAATGGTGAAAATGAGTACTCCAGAGTACAGCATCGCTGTGGTTTCTTTATTTGGATTAAAATGAAATTAAAACATTAACTGTTACATGTTTCATGTATAATGAGCGGTAATTTATTGTAGATACAAAATGCGCATAATTTCCCCTCTTTGTGTTGTGTGAAAAAAACAAAACAACATACCAGCTGAAAGTTGCCATGATGGCAGTAGTGCTCCACCAGGAACCCATACACATCTCCAACACGCACCGCAGGGTCCAGATCCTTCTCTTCCAGCAGAGACTCGCACACACGCACCGCTTCCACGGGATCCTCCCCATGCATCCTACACACACACACAAATACATATGACCCTGAGGGAAACAAAAGCAATCATAGGTAGCACAGATATATTTGTAGCATTAGCTGGCAATACATTTTACAGGTCAAAATGCATTAGGATATTAAGGAAAGATCATGTTTCTTGAAGATATATGACTCATTCTATAATTGCGGGCACATTTGGAGTCCCAGTCTGTCACCGTCAACTCTGTTACCTAGGTAGACTTACAACAGAGACAACAGAGTAACAGAATTGACATTTTTTTCAAATTGTTTCCAAAAACTTGCTGGCATAAATGCTAGGAAAACAGGACACTTATGAAAACATGATCAAAAGAGCTTTAAATAACCCAATGTGAGATCAGTAATACAATCTCTTTTCCTTTTGATATTGTGGTAACAGAGTTGACGTTTTAAAAAATAACTCTTGGTGTAAGAAGTTTTTGCAGAGAGAGCACAGGTACTTTTCAGTGCTTCAGATCTTATCTTTGAGTGTAAGTGACACCATTTCCTGTAATTTAGACAATTCTGAGAGATAACTCCAGCAATTTAAAGGAAAAATCTGGTGTGGTAACAGAGTTGACACAAGATTTGGGGCCACACTTTTTTCTAAGAATAAAATTAATTTGAAATAATTTATTGTTGTAAAATTAAGTAAGAACTGTTTAGGGCTTTAATAAATAAAAACGAATAAACTGTTGCCAAAAGAAAAGTACAACACAATATTTTGATTAAACATTAATACATGATCACAAAAAACATGAAGCAATCATGATTTTTAGTTATTTAAGACACTTTTAAAATGAATTATTATGGACTGCACAGCTTCTAATTCATAAAGAACAATAATAAATCATTTAAAATAACAAAAATATAACCATTTGAAAAAAAAGTAGAAGAAATAATGACTTTTTGTGGGGGCACCAAATGTACCCGCAATTACAGAATAACCATTTAGTAAATATTTGATTAGTAATATGCATGGCTAAGAACTTTAAGGCAACTTTAAAGGTGAAAACTCTCGAATAAAGATCTCTCCTTTCAAACCATACATCAACGGGAAGCCTATTTATTTAGCTTCCAGGTATCTTAATGTCAAAAAAATTGACCCTTATAACTGGTTTTGTGGTCCAGGTACACACATGAAGTAAAATACAGTGAAATCCTCCTCCTTTTTCATCAGTACCTTCGAGCCTGAATGAATCTCTTGACGAGGCCGAGTCTGTGTGTCAGTATGAGGAGTTTGCTGTCAGCCTCGTCTTCACTGCCACCCTTTGCTTTAGTCAGACACTTGCACGCCTCGGTCAGAGCACCGTACGCCTTCTCATAATTCTGATATTCGTCAATTTCCACCTGTGTGCATTCACAAACATGCAGGTTTCAGAAAGGGACTTTCACAGCAACGCCATAAAAGAACCATTTTTGATTTACTTTCAGGGAACAGTTCCTGAAAGAACCATTTCTTCTTAGTATGAAGAACATTTCAATAGAAACTTTTTCCCACCATAAAGGGACTTTTGCGCAATGGTTCTATGGATGCCAAAAAAAAAAAATTTTACCTCAGCACAGGCCTCATAAAAGCCAGCGAGCAGATCAAGTGTGCGTCCTTTTGTGTAGAAGCTGATGATGTTCTTCATGATCTCCGGGTCATTCCTCCAGTCTAGTGACTGCAGGTAGTTGGCTGCCATCACGTAAATCTCCTTCTGTCTGGAAACACCTGCAAAAAACACTATTTTCTCCGTATCGCCGGATTTCAACAGTGCTCGCATCGCCTGTAAAAGATGAGAACAAGAACAGAACATCTGGGCTTTCAGAAGAGCCTGGAGGATAAGTGTAAATATAAATAGGCAATATATAAACACAAAACAGAATAACCATCAATTCTGTTGTTGGGCATAAATATCTGTCTGCAAATACAGGGAGTCAGAATCAAGTATTCACAAGAACCATGAAGTGAAATCTTTCCGTCAGGGCAAAACGACAGCTTCGTCAATCAGTTGTTGGTTTGTGCACGGGTCAAACCTTGATCTTGTTTCCAGCTTGTGTGTATTTCTTCGTGGCTAAGTGATAGTTGCCCTGCCGCATGCAACAGTCAGCGATTTTCTCCAGCAGCTCCTTTCTCCCGGCCTCAGACAGATGGGACGAGTCTTTTGGCACCGTCAGACTTTCGGCCAGATCTTCTGTGATGGTCAAACTCTGGTCCAAACACAACTGGAGGGCCTCATGGTACTACACACACACAAAACCATATGCATACGGTTACAAAACACTGTTATGAAACACTATATTTTTATAATTCCATGAAAACAGAATTAGACCACTTTAGACCAATTAGACCATTATAATGATAATGACAAGAACAATGATATGGTTGGAACAAACTGTCCAGCTGATGAACGATAAAAACATCGACAGCCAATCAGAATCCATCTTGCTTTGAGAGATTGAGCATTTAAAGCAGCAGACGACAAAAATGTGGCTTGCACAGAAGTTTATTCTGAGCTGCAGTGTGAGTATGACATGGTGTGTTCACCTTTTTGGCAGCCACCAGCAATTCCACAGCTTTCTGGTACTGAGCATGTTTTATGAAGAAATCAGAGCAGCGTGCTAAAAGGGCAGGGTCGCTGCTTTCATTCAGGTCCTCTGCGATCAGCTGCAGAGCTCCAAACTGCTCTGTGGCAAAAGCTAGCTCTAAAGCCTTAGACACATGTCCTGCCTGGAAAAGAGGAACGGAGTCTTCTTTTATAAGCGCTCAGCACCACCTAGTGGTAAAGTTTCACATTTCATATGCTTGCTTGGAAGTACGTACCTTATGATAAAGCATTACAGCTCGGTCCATGTGCGTTCCTTTCTCTTCATAATACATCGCCGTGTCCATCATGTCCTCTGGATTGCTAAGCAAGGCCAGATTCATGAGCTGCTCATCCAAGTTATTCTCTTTACACAGTCTGATGGCGTTGTTATAGGCTTGGGCGCGTGTGTAGAAGTGCACTGATTGGCCGATTTCATCCTGTCCCTCGTACTGCCGAGCAACATGATAAGACGCAGCTCTGTTGCCCGTCTCATTGGCTATCTCACTCGCCTGTCAAAATACAGAGATCATTGCAAAGTGTTTGTTTCATGTCATTCCAGACCCAAAAGGACCTTTTTAAATCAACATACCTTTTGAATGTTTCCTAGATAACAGTGCACGCGCACTTGAGACAGGTAGTCCTGAGCGAGGTCGTAGTAATGCAGCGCAGCCTCCATGTCTGATTGGCTCTCCAGATAATGACCCCACCATTTGTACAGATCCCTGGCCAATCACACACCAGACATCAGAGAATATCAAAGCCATGCCAGACTGCAGGGACCGGAATCATGAATCAATGAATTAATGAATCAAACTCACTTGTCCTTCATTTTATTGATGTAGATCTCCAATGAAAGATTGTCTTCCATCAGCATTCTCGGCACTTCAAACCGATGTGTGTCTGACTTCTCAAAACTATAGAATGGGACAGAAAGGAGATCATATAAACAGACAAACATGTACATATATACTGTATATATATATATATATATATATATATATATATATATTATACACAAACATCACAATAATTATACTTTTTAAAAATGGTTTATTTTAGAAAAATTTCTTGTTTCTTAAGTTTGAAGTTTCTTAAAACCAAGGATGTGTTCTTAAATTACAAATACAGTAAAAATATTGTTAACTATTATAACAATTTAAAATAACTGCTTAGTAATGTAATATATTTTAAAATGTAATTTATTCTTGTGATGTAAAACCAAATTTTTATGCAGCCATTACTTTGGTCTTTACTGTCATATGATCCTTTAGAAATCTTTCTAAAAAGCTTAATTATTCCAAAGATTTGTCTGGTAGTGAAAATTTAGAGAGCAGATATGAAAAAAACATTTTCACATAAACTCTTTTCAATTTAACAATTCCTTTAAAAAAAGGGTTTTTAAAAAATATGAAGGAGCACCACTTTTTTTTCAACATTGATATAAATCTGAATATTAGTATGATTTCTGAAAGATCGTGTGACACTGAGGACTGGCGTAATGATGCTGAAAATTCAATAAATGTTAATAATTACAACAAAAAATAGCAATTTACAATGTAAAGACATTTCACGATATTACTTTGTTCACTGTATTTGTGACCAAATAAATGCAGCTTCAGAGGGACATTTGAACAACAGTGTTTATGCTATAGTAAAAATAGCACTGATATTAGATGGATGTTGGTTGAGTGTGAAGGTGACACTCACTACACCAGCGCTAGGTTCTTGTCTCCCATGGCCTCCAGGTGTTTGGCGTAGCTGTAGTAAGTGGTACGGAGGTGAATGCGGTCGTGCGTTTCTGCCGTCTCAACCGCCTGCTGCCACTGACCTGCCGCCTGATAAAACTTATTCAACAAATCAAATCTCCCGCATGACTTATACAAACGCTCGGCATCCTCCTGTGAGGAAAAAAAAAAAAGAGAGAGAGAGATGCTGCGATAAACCCAAACGTTTAAATCCAAATGTTTAGTTCTTGTTATTGTGCTGAATGAGACAGAGAGGCTCCAAGTGCTCTAGGTTTATTTAGACAACGCTGTGTTTGTGCTTGCCTGCTTTAAACACCACATGAAACGTCATTAACAATGTATTCAGCTTCCATAATGTGACGCACCTCAGAGTGAGACATATATATCACATAAGAGGTGCAGTTTGTGTTCGTGTCCTCTGTGGAAAGTATTTATGTGTCTTCTTACCAGCATGCCCAGCTGTGTAGCCAGAACGGCCACCTGCGCCTCCACCTCCAGCTCTTTTTCAGCGTCCCGGAGAGCACGAGCGGCCCGTGCATTTCCCATGTTCCCCAGGCACACGCGCGCCACATCCAGACGACGACTCTTCACACACATCCGAGCCATGTTCTCCCACACCGCCTCGCTGCAGATACACACACACACAATATTCAGTTCACTTCAAAAGAAGGCCATAAGACAGAGAAGCTTGAAAGAAGAGAGTTTAAAACTCATACAAAACAGATGTTTGAGTTGCTATATGGTTCTTTGTATTTTGCATGCAATTAATCGTTTGACAGTGTATATAAAATAGAGACATGCATTTATATATTTTAAAAAAAAAAGTTCTATTTAATATTATATTAAACTGTTTACTGTATGTTACAAATGTAGTGGTCATTGTTAGTGTAAATTATTGCATCAATTACTGATAACTAATGGAATCTTAATAAGTGACACAGAATTCCATTAAAAAGATTCCCTGATATCTATGTTTTTGTAACTTTGGAAACCCTTTAGAAAAAAATAAAAAATGAAACGTGTATATATATATAAACTTAAAAAGGTTTACAGTGGTTCAAATCATGGCTCTTTTCTCAAAGCTTCAGATCTGCAACCACTTTAAAGTGTGGAAAAGTGCAGTGAAACATAACAAATCTGTCTTTAAAGGGGACGTTTTAAAGCTGATATTTATGGAAACTCTTCACACTTCAGCACTTCGCAGCTGCTCTTTGAGTGTTTCTCCCTCCGTTCCACCTCATGAGCGAACTGTCCCAGCTATGCATGGAATGACCCCATCAACACCCAACACTCTCTCGCCCACATTCCCTCTCTCCCACTCGCTTGGCCCTTCGTGCCCTCCCTGCTTTATTTATCCACTCCCATCTGGTCTTTATTTATCCAAAATCCCCCGTTCTCTCATTTTTTTTTTTTCGCTCCGTTCGGCTTTTAGTAGTTACAGATGTGGGCTGTTTATTAGAGCTAAGCAACAGGAAATTCCCTGAATCTTTGGGGGCCCAGAACTGGAAACGAAACAACAGAAAAGTAGAAAGGGAATTAGGATTTTCCCCACTTTTTTTGTATAAAACTTGGAAATAAAGTACATTTTTAAAGTAAAAAAAAACAACCTCTATGATCTTCTAGTCTCTTGGCTCCTTTAGTGTGCATCTGTGGGATTTTGTCTGTTGTTTTATAGTCTAGTAAGTGACAAAGCACACCTCTCCTCAACAAGCTACATGATTTGAGGAATCATTTACGTCCGGAGCACAAACATTGCAGGACGATGTACAGGATTCTTAAAACAAAAGCTCATAATAATGCCTTAGAAAAGAGTTCCTTTTAAAGAACAATTCTTAAAAGAACCATGTTTATTAGTGTGAACAACATATTAGTAGACTAAAGAACCTTTTTCTACTATTGCATGCTTAAAAATGGTTTCACAGGGGGTTTTGGCACTTTCTAAAGAACATTAAAGAAACAGATCTTCACAATTTTTTCTTAGTCTGAAGATCACTTTTTATGCAATGGAATGTTTCCATGGATGTTAAAGGTCCTTTATGGTTCTTTAGATTATTAAAACAAATGGTTCTTTTAAGAGCTGTTCACTGAAAAGTTCTTTTTAGGAACCCAAAAAAGTTCTTCTAAGAGGTCTTTCTGAAAACAGCCTTTTCAGAATTTTTTAGTTTGTAAAAAAAATGTCAGAATGGAAATATTCCATGGAAGCTACAGGTTCTTCACAAAACCATCAATGCTAATCAATTCATCAGAGAGAAACTGAACTTTAATATTTAAGTCTAACTAGACCAGCGATGTCTATGATATTTCATCTCCTACTCCATTAATAACCAGCCAACTAAGTCAAAGAGAGAAAGGGGACGGGTGTTGCATTCTGTTCTGTCTACTTTCCTTCCAGGAAACACATCCTGTAGCTGGAGTAACGTGTTTGTCACCGACCAAGAGAGAGAGAGAACTTATTCCCCAGCACTCCTACCCTCTCATCCTAGTCCTTCTGAGCTTTTCAGGGATAGAGCGCGCATACGCTCACATGTGAAACTGGGTAGGACGAGTAATCTGAGTGAGGAAAGAGTGTGGGAAAGAACGAGGAACAGAGACCGCATCACGCAGACATTCCTCAGCAAGGAGTCGAGGAGAGAAAAAAAAACCCAGCCAGTGCACATCTGGAGGAGAAAGGGGGAGGAACGGAGCGGCAGAAGAACGGAGCGATTTAGAGAAAGCCTGCGTGTTTATGTGATGGCCTTGGAGGTCCAGCGTCCAGCCTTACGAGCAGCAGTGACCCCCGACTCTGAGGAAGAGGGTTAGAGACTGCCGTCAGGACTCGAGAATGAGTGGCGATGTCCTCTAGCTAGCCTCTCACAGCGTTCAGACGTTTCAGGAATCGGGGCGCTCCGGCGGGTGTATGGCCGTGCGCAGGCTGGTGGTGGTGGCGGCGGCGGTGGCCCTGCTTTCTCTGGTGCTCAACAACTTGGCGACGTTCAGCTCCAGCTGGGTGCTGCAGATGCTGGAGGACGGACGGCGGCGGAGCGTGGGGCTCTGGAGAACGTGCGCTAACGAGGATACGCACGCTCACGAGAACACAGCTTGCCAGAGACTCAGCTGGGGATCGGAGTACGCGGGGTATCAGGAGTCCCGCAGCACTGTCAAACGTGAGTGTCTGGTGAATACATGCTAACACAGCTTCCGCAATAAACTAATTTCTGCAGATTTTAATGCGCCGATATCCTTTATTTAACAGAGAAAAATAACACTTCTCCTAAAATAGATTTTTAACAGATCATTAGGTAATGTGCAAACTAACTGAAATGTTACATGTAATTTCAGAGCTAAGCATGATTAGCAAGCATAGCATCTACTAAGCATTTCATCCCATTTTCAAAGTTGTGATGTGTAAAAGCAGGAAAAATGTGAATAACAATTGCATAATGTTAAAAATGTTTTGATGTTATATATTTACAGTGCCCTCCACTAATATTTGCACCCTTGGTAAATCTGAGCAAAAATTACAAATAAATATTTGTGAAAGTAAATCTGCAATTAAAAACACAATTCTGACCTATCATTGAGGAAAAACAATTGAAAATAGGGAGAAATTCTCCCAAGTTGACCAAAATTAATGGCGTCCAATAATGAGTTTTTAATGAGTAAAATAAGTGTATTCCCATTCATATTCACAATTTTGAGCACTTCAGGGTGATTATGAGGATGAAATTATCAAGACATGGTATCTTGTTTCACAGAAATATATATAGGAGGGAAAACAAAGCCAAAACAAATAATATAGTTATGATGTGCAGCAAAAGATAACTGAGCTTCACCAATGAGAGAAGTGGCTTTAAGAAAAGAGCTACAGCAGGGAAAGTTCCCATTTCCACCGTCAGGGAAATAATGAAGAATTTAGAATCTACATACAATGTTAGGAAACTGCCTGGAAGAGGACGTGTGTCTCTATCCTCCTAACACACGGAGAGGAGTAGAGTTAGTTGAGAGGCTAAAGACTCTTCAAGGACCACAGCTGGAGAATTGCAGAAAATAGTTGAGTCTCAGGGTCAGAAAACCTTATAAAAACTAGTCAAAAAGCCTCTACACCAGCACATGTTGTTCAGGAGAGTTTATGAAAAATTCTCCTCACTCATCCAAAAACAAGCTCCAGCATGTTCAGTTGTCAGACAGGACTGGAACTACACATGGGACTGGCCTCTATGATCAGATGAAACAAAAAAATGATGGATTTGGTGAAAACAGGGATAAAAAGTACTCCATGTGTACAGTGAAATATACTGCAGTGTTTTTTAAGCTGTGAGTCTATATTTCTGCTGGAGGTCCTGGACATCTTGTTTAGACACATGGCGTCATGGATTCGATCAAATACCAACAGATAAAAATCAATAATTCACTGACTCTGTTACAAATCTTATAATGGGCCATGGTTGGGACTTCCATTGGGAATTAGTCACGGAGCACAAAATGAAGCTTTTGCTATGGCTGTCCCAGTCCTCTGACCTGAACCCTGAGTGAGGAACTAAAAAGGGAGAAGCACCATGGAGCTGGTAATCTAAAGGGTCTGGAATGATTCTCTTTTCTTTTATC
>JAUCMU010000050.1:2987652-2997821 GCA_032275025.1 Enteromius treurensis | reverse complement strand
GCTGTGCTGAACATTCAAGTTTGACGCTTTGGCTGGTTTTAAACCATTTTCTGCAACTAAGTCCCGTCTCTCTCTTCCTGCAGGTTTTGTGCTGGTGATCGGTCTGGTGACGTTCTACAGGATCGGCCCCTACACTCAACTGTCCTACGCCTGCTACGTTAACATCGCTGCTTGCTTGTTTGCCACGCTAGCGGCTGCCATGCTAATCTGGAATATTCTGCATCGCCGTGACGACTGCATGTCTCCGTCGGTCATCGTCATCAGCCGATCTCTGACCACAACCTTCAGGCCGCGCCTAGACAATGACTATGTAGAGTCGCCATGCTGACACAAAGACACACCTCACCTGAGACAAAACACAGGGTGGAGAGTTTTTCTGTCATTTTAAGTGAAACCGATCTCCTGGACTTCACGCTTAAGGAATAAGGCAGCGATCACATGACCGCAGAAAGTGGATTTGGACTGTAAACGCATTTAAACACAGAAGCAGCACTGTGGATTGCAAAGAATACAACAGACAGACAGAGATCAAGCTGGATCTTGACACGTTTATGTTCACAAGTGCACTTATGAGAAAGTAGAAGCACATTCGTATGCACGTATATCTGTTATAGTTCTATGAAACACGGAATTTCAGATTTCAAAGGAGTCCATGCATTGAATATTGCTCCCAGGTCAATTGAAAACAGTCCTTAACAGGCCGGCATGGAATCTGCACTTTTATATACAATGGTAAAAATTCTGGACAGATTTAAATTGGGAACTTTTACATGTCCAGTCATTATTGTGTGTGTGTGTGTTTTGCCTAAAGAAACCAAGTCTATTTTTAGAAACATTTTACATTTTGACATAAACTAAGCGCATGTGCCTGCAGATTAGCAATTCAATTTTCCTTGATGCTGTACTTTTTATTGTACATTTATAAATATTTGAAAGGGACAAGAAAATATGGAGGTGCAGATTCTGTGCAAGCCTGGTCATTTGGTACCAAAATGATTTTATTGACTTCTGCATGTGCATCTGACAATTCATCTGATATTACAGTATATAATCTGCTAGATGCCAATGAGGAAACTATTGTGCATGTATGTATGTTCACCAATATGGTCTGAAATGATCTGAAAGTGATAGACTGGAACTATATCAGTTCAGTAAACAATAGATTAATATTTGCTAACCTGTGCCTGTGGTACCCATATATGAGTATAATATAGAGCTATATTAAGTATATTATTAAATGTTCACATTTCACCCTGAGTGGGACTGGTATAATATTATTAAAGAAATAAACATAAAACCATTCAACACTCAAAGGGGATTTTCTGTGTGTGTGTGTGAAAGAGATCGGTGAGCACAGAAGAGAGTCAAGGACAGTCTGAATGAGAGGAAATGAATGGAGACACACATTATACACTGCTGTGACCCCTGTCCAGACTGACACTTGAATGACGATAACGTGAGAGTAATTCATTTCATTACATGCACAGAAACGATTGGCACGAATAAGGGATAGCTCATTCGAAAAGGGTCAAAGAAACACAAAAAAAAAAGGTGTTACACTAAAGTATGAAGCAGCACAACGGTTTACAGCATGATAATTCCAAGAAATGTGTATATTAAAATGATTTCTGAAAGATCATGTGACGCTGAAGACTTTGCATCACAGGAAATTACATCAAAGAAAAAACTAAGTGAAGTTACACCGATTTGGAGTGAAAGAAAAGCTTTTGGGTGCGTTAACCTTACAAAGATGAAAGGTTAAAGGTCATATAGACATATCCGACAGTCCGTGCCACGGACAAACCCAACAGGGATCCGTCACCGTTCTTGAGAATGTGATTGTTAAAGATAGGAATCAATAGATCACTCAACTCAAGCTCTTTTCCTTTTCTCGCTGTTTCATCTGTTGCTAAAATGAACTAAAACAATACAGCAGGAATGTACAGTACACACACCCCGCACAGTCATGGGAATCTGTGTCTTTTACGGTAGCGCTCTCGTACACTCCGGCGTCTTTTGGGAAGCCGCTACACACACACCTACATATAAACATCAGTAACCTTACAAGCACGCGAAGTACAATTACAATTCCCATTATAAACATGAAACACGCACACACACCCTTCCCAAAAGCCACTGTATATTTCATTCGAAAAGAGAGACTGCAGTGTGTGTGTGGATGTTTATGTGGTTTATGAGGACACAAATTTGCATAATTACATGGGTATGACATAGGTATTACAATATGACATTTTCAGTGTCCCCATAATTGAAAAGGCTTAAAAAAAAACATACTAAACTGTGTTGTTGTTTTTTTTATATATTAAAAATGCATGTAGTTTCCTGTAAGGGGTAGGTTTAGGTGTAAGGTCAGTCTAGGGCAGTCTGTACAGTATAAAAGCCATTAAGCCTATGGAGAGTCCCCATAAATCCTAAAAACCAACATGTGTGAGTGTGTTTAGATCACAACGTCTTCTCTGGAAGTGTGACAGGGAATGCATTTTGTGTCTGAAATGAATGCCAGCACTCAAACAATATAAATAACTGACTCAACATTCATTACCTCAGTTATCAGTGGGAAATCATTTTTCCTTAATTTCTTTTTATATAGCATCTCCCTTTTCGCTGGAAAGGATGGTAAATGGTAATCATGCTATCTCGCACGTCCTCCACATACACTCAGACCACAGTGTGTTTCACTCGCTCACAGTGACTCATTCACAAGAGGAATGCCTGTGTTTTAAATCCTGGTAAGATGCCTAACTAGGTAACGCTTTTAGTTGTGATGGACTAATAAATTCACCAAGGCATTAATTGACCAGTATTTCGAGAAGATCCTTTTGAGATCAGTACAGTTCTGTTATTGTTAGCTGAAACAAAAACAAAAAAAAGTAAAATATGTGAATAAAATATAGTGGACAAAAAAAATGTAGTAGTAATCATATAACTAAAACTGAAATAAAAACGAAATATAGAAACCTAATATATAAAATAATAAAAATGAAACAAAACAACCCCAAAAATATAGCCCCAGATCAGAAACAGACAATTAGTTTTCTTTCGAAAAGTGAATTTTAACCAGCTTTATTTTAGTATTATTTATTCACTATTATAGTTTTCTATCTTTCTATTACTCATTTTAGTGTTTCACCTTCAAAATATTTTATTTTGGTTATCGGCCAATACAGAATTTCTAATGACGTTTTTTTCTATTGCATTTTAAATGAATTATTTTTAATAGTTTTAGTTAACAACAGCACAATTTTTGATTAATTCGGATTCAAATGCAGGATTCGATCATCCTGCTCTACATACATCAGTATCGATCACTACAATCATTTTTTGCCCATTACATATTATTACACAAATGACTGTTACCACATAAACTATACACTTATCTAGTCTTTGAAAATAAGTGTTGACATTCCCACATAACAAATTTTCACTTGTAAAAACTACTTTTAACCTGACACAGCGCCTTAATGAGGTAATCACGCACTAGATGCTGAAAAAGCTACAATGCACAGCACAACGGTCAAAGATGACCGTCTAGTGCATGTTCAGATCGAAAAATAGTTCAAAAGTAGTGCAGCCGAACACCAAAAGTGACTTACACATTCACTTATTATGAACCTCAGCGCGTGTTGAACTGGTGTTTGTGTCTGTACCTCTTGATGAGTTTGATGGCTTTAAATGCTTCATCCATGTCCCCTATCGTGAGGTAGAAGCTGAAGTTCAGCATGGCGTCTCGGGTCTGTTTCTCGCAGTCCTCTAACCCTACAAAGTCTCTAAGGGCTCGCCGTACCACCATCTGAGGGGATGAAGTCACCTGGGACGAGACCACCTGATCTCCACCCTCACCCAGCTGACAGGACAGAGAGAAACATTTATTAATGACACACATTCTTCTCTTAAATGACTTCTGGGTAACTGTGAGGATACTCACATAAGGGAGAACGATGCCTCCCCTTCGAAATAAGAGCTTAGCAGTGGCAGAACAGTAAGAATGAAAATCAGAAAGAGAAACATAAAAAGATGCATGCAAGAAATACAGAAAAATTCACATAAAGATGCATACAGACTGAC
This sequence comes from Enteromius treurensis, assembly GCA_032275025.1. Taxonomy (NCBI): domain Eukaryota; kingdom Metazoa; phylum Chordata; class Actinopteri; order Cypriniformes; family Cyprinidae; genus Enteromius; species Enteromius treurensis. Next base: position 2,993,735 of record JAUCMU010000050.1, on the reverse strand, counting down.
AGACAAGCACGGTGAAAGAGGAGTGAAGGGTGTCTGTATCTTGTTTGTCTGTACCTTGCAGATATAATAGTAATACGGTGTATCCAAAGCCAGTAGAGAGAGAAGAGTAGCAGGTTTAGGCTGTGAGTCCTGCAGGAGGAGACCGTGTTCCTGTGTCACAAAGAACGTCACCACCAACACATCCTCCTGCCAGGAAAGACAAAAACTGTTTTTTACACTTTAACTCCTATAATGTACATGGGTCTACTTTGAACTGGAAGAGAAACATAATAATTTCAAAAATAAAATGCCTTCTTAAGAGAGAGACAATTCAATTCAACCAAAATGTTCTATTTTTTGCAATTGTACCTGAACCAGTTTTTGCACTAAACATTTTAGCTATTTTAATTCATTCGGTTGTGTTTTACCTTCTCTATTTGTGATTGGCTGCTGGTATGAAGGTCAGAGTTCACGGGAACCGTTTCACACACAAACAGACGGGACTCGCTCTCGTCCCAGAACTGAGAAACAGGACAGCGGGCAGCCAACTCCCCCTCACATCCAGTTCTTCAAATTCAAATACAATTTTTCTCAAAGAATGTTCATTTATCTTTATCTGTGTTCCTGTGAGACCACACAAACATAGGCACCTTTGACTGTCCTCAGACTGTGCGAGACTGCTCTCGGGCCTCCCTGCGAAGAAGTCAAAGTAAGACAACGTGTCCAGCTCGATGTCGTAGAAATACACTTTGTTATCCGGCCGCCCGTTCACCTACGATGCACAAAAGACATTTATCTGTTATATCTGCAGATCAGTGTTGATACAGCTTATATGACGTTTATATATTGTTACATTTCGTGCTTTTGTATAATTGTATTATTTTGTCTTCTTTTGAATAAATATTTGTTAAAAAAAGGGATCCAATTTACAATTTGCAAGTCATAATTGGGTTTTTCGTGACCGTTTTCCACCTGCTGCACTCCTGCAGTTCAGTTTTAATATTTTATTTTAGTCAAATGGGACCTTACCATGCATCAAACCTGTATTTCAAAAGAGCAAAATCCCTTTAAGCATGGTCTATTTTTGTACCTGTGTAATAAGGACGCTCAACTGACTTCCGTTGGCATTGCATTTGACTGATCTCAGAGCGCCCAGGTCAGGAATGAGCTCAGTGAGGTTCTTTGTGACGCCCATGGCTTTGGCCTCCCTGTGCACACAAACACACACGCATAATGCACACATATATACATTTACATACGCTTGAGTAGATTAGTGTGTGTTTACCTGCGCGTGAGGTCAAAGACTCTGACGTGACACGTATCAGTTCCCACAGCCAGGTAAGATCCACACACACTCAGTAGTGTCGGGTTTCCTTCCGCTTCAGAAAACACTAACAACTGCTTCACAGTGCCCTGCACACACACAAACATACACTTACTTGGACACAAGCTTAGAAATACAAATACTGAGTAATATGTGCATTTTGATGTGTTAAAGAAGGTGGATGTGCATAGAGTTTGTGTGTGTGTGTGTGTGTGTGTGTGTACCTGCGGTGTGCGGATCTGGACACGGTTTGGTTCGACAGTATAAATGTTTTCTTCATGTACCGCGAGAGCAGGAGACTCACACTGGAAAGAACCTGATGTTGAAAACAACAAAATGAATTAGAAATGACTTGGTGTCTCTTATATGCCATGACATATAGTCAAGTAGGTCCTGATTCTGTGAAGTCCTGCATGTCAGTCATCATTAATGTGTTGTCTGGAAATATCACACGTTTATTGTACCTGTGCTGTGAAGTGTTTGTCCTGATGGCTCATACACAGTGATATATTTCCCGTTCCACACCATGACCATATCCTGTGAAAACAGATTAGAAAATAAAGTAAAATAATTTACAATGTTTAGTCATGTTGCCAAATTAATAAATATTGCAGATTGTAATACATATTTTATATTTTCATTATAAATAATGATTTATTTATTATTAATTAATTACTTAATTATTCTAAACTAAAAAAACATGTATTTAATCTTTTAAAATGTTAAGAGAAATAAAAATAAATCAACTAAGCCAATTTAAATATATAGCAAAATGTTGTTACGGAATATTATGCAATAACATTTTATTTATGTGGGTGTGTAATATTTCGTTTTTAAATATTCAGTGAATAGATAATTTAACAAAATAATGTTATTTTTATTATTATATAACATATTTAAATAATAAATAATATAAATGATTTTGTAATCATATAATAATAATCATATTAATCAGTTTTAGCATTGCCCTTTTTTTCCACCATTATCATATGGTGTAAATAATGATGCTGTCCTGTGGGTATGTGGTAAAAATCATTGCAGTACGTTTGCAAAATGAGGTGAAAATAGAAAAGGCAGTGTTAAATGCTGCTCTGTGAATGTGCCACATTAAATTACCTTGGTGACCTGCACGGCTCTGATGTGTGTGTCTGTGTGGAAGGTGATGTGTGTGTTGGTGTTGAAGTTGGCCAGGCTGAGCTGTGTCGGTGTGAGCTGCACTGCTGCCATCTGCTGGCTGTAATGAGAACACATCACATGCTCTGACAGGATCACCACGCTGCTGCTGCTGCAGACGGCCAACAGATGAGAGCTGGAACCCCACTGCAGACACACGGAGAGACAGACTTCAACAAACTGAAGCAAGAATCAGTATTATTGTCTGTAGTAACCAATAGCATGCCACACATGATGTGGTAAACATCCCGAAATATCTAAAGCCAGTGCTCACTTGTAGCTGTGAGATGTTTCCTTCCACCTCTGCTGGTGTTTGGAGTTTCCAGTGTATTTTGGTGTCTCCTTTCTGATCACTCACTGTCACCATGTGCCACAGAGCAACACGACCTCTGCTGGTACCCGCTGCGAGAACTTCTGCAGGTGAAAACACAAAGATCCAGATCACTTCTGAACAAAATCACACTTGCCAAATTACTTCCATTTTGTTTAAGCAAACGCCTTTAAATAAAATTACCTAAACTGTATTCAAGATATACGTGCATTGCTCAGGGAATCAAACCTGATTAAATAAGAATGTACTAAACGAGAGGAAAATAAAGAAGAAAAAAAAGAGATTTCTGTAAATTGTGTTCTTTTGAACAAAAAAAGATCCTGAAAAAAAGGTATCACAGTTTCCACAAAAATATAAAGCAGTACAACTTTGAGAACAATCAGAAATGTTTCTTAAGCAGAAGAAAAAATTAAAGGTGATTCCGAATGGTAGTGTTAAAAAATGTCAAACGCAAAACAATACAGAAACCCAGGCCGTATTTGTGTACACTGTTTAGGGTTACACAGACATGTAACAGTGTAAATCTTACGTTTAGAAGTGCAAAAGGAAACACAGTTGAGCAGTTCTCCTTTCTCAAAGCCCAGAGACTCATCCAGCGTCAGAGCGTAATGATCATCCAGCTCCACATCCCACAACCTACGCACACACACACACACACACACACCACCATCAGAACACAAGCAACATCTCAGGGCAACTGCGGAGAAACGATACAACACATTTATAAACAAGGTTAAAAACACACACACACAAAGGGAGCTAAAATTTGTTGTTAACCTAATGTGTTGTTCTCCTGACGCTGTGATGAGCAAACCGTTTTCTGTCCACACAATGTCTGCGTGCTGCCCTCCTCTGCCACTGAGCTTCACCTATACACAAACCAGGGTTAGTATACCATACCTTTTTTGTTTCTTGAAATAATAATAATAACAACAATAATAATAATTTGAAAACTTATTTTATTTCAGCTAGTTGCCAAGGCAAAATACAACATTTCTTGATTTAACTAATAACTAAATACCTAAAATAAAAAACTACATTAGATCAACATTTTAAATGCATTTTAACTCAAATGAAAAGATAAAAGTAAAGAACTTTTTGTGGTTGTGTTCTGATATGATTACTTTACTGATCTCCTGAGCGATTCCTTCCGGTCCAAGACTGAACTGAGAGAGCAGCAGTGAGTCTGTTACTACGGCGAGAACGGCCCTTCTCTTAGAGTACCACATCTTCTGTACCGCACTCTCAACGGACATCAACGGCACACTCCGCGCCTGCTCATCCACACTGTACACGCTCCCTAAATAACACACACACATACACGGTTATAACAAACCCACAGCGTCTGAACATCGTCGCTAACCATCCTGTCACATCTCACCATCAGCTGTACTGATGTAGAAGGCCAGTCCTTCCTGTGATCCCAGCGCAAACACTCCTTTATTGCTCTTCTTCCAGTTAAACATGTCCAGAGCACTTTCATCGCCGCTGACAGCAGCACGGGCCAGCATCGCCACATCCCTACCGACACAAACACACACTGTAGGATTCTTGTTTCAGACAGAGTGCATATAAATAGTAGCAACTATTGTGAAAATAATGCGTTTTACGGAAATTAAATACTTTACAAGGACACACATGTGTATATAAGTGTGTCATATTTTCAAATACAATAAAATGCATTGGAATTTTTATTTACATTAAATGCAATTAGCTAAACTAAAGTGGCCTTTCATTTTATTAGTATTATATTATCTGCAAGGGCGTTTGTTTATGCTGCAGTCCAAAACTTTTTTGTGTTTAAAATTGACAAAATTTATATAATAAGTCCTGAATCACTACGGTACATCTATGATAAGGGTTTACATTTTGACTAGACTGGTTTAGGTTGGTACCACTGTGGAGCGGCCCGGTACCTGCGTGATTCGTCATAGACATAAACAGAGAGAAGTAGATCCGGCTGCAATGTTCTTTCACAAGACACACAGTTCTGTTTATGAAACGCTAAAGCACCAACAGATGTATACTTTTAAGATTTTAAATTGATGAGACTCACTCAGTAGGTGGTGGAGGTCTGAAGATGCAAGATGTCAGTGGTTTACTGTAGTCATGCTTTATCAGAGGAGATCCCTGCAGTTTCCCTCTAGCATCCACCCTCCACACGGCCATTACACCTGCCTGTCACACACAAGCACACACACAAATGCTTTCACCTCAGTGCATAAGAAGCCTAAACAAAAAAAATGCTTTTTGTAGCCTAGATTTTTGTGCTTCTTTCCAGCTTAAATATCTAGAAATAGCTTGATCAAGAAGGATTTTCTAGACAAGTAAAAATTATAGTCAAAACATGTCCAAATAAAGTGAGTTTTTGCTTAGAAAAAGCTCTGCCAATGTATTATTTCAAACAGAAAACAAGATTATTTTACTTACCTCATTGGCAGATTATTTAGCTTTTTTCAAGTAAAAACGTATTTTTGACTTATTTATTCTGAAAACAAGACTATCATTTTTTACTTGTCTAGAAAATCTTTCTTGATATTTTGACTGAAAACAAGACAAAAAAACATTTAAGCTAAAAAAACAATTTTTTTGCGGTGTAAACATCAGCATTTATTGTACTACATAGTGAAATGTGTATAACCTGATCTCCCGTGACCAGTCGGCTACCGTAACTGCTCCACTCCAGCACTGTGATGCAGGCGGTGTGTGTGTTGTTGGGCAGGGGTGTGTATTCACCGGAGGGGTGTGAGAGGAGCAAGGTCTCGCCCGTCTCCCATCCCACCGCCAGCAGGGGTTTTGTCGGGTGCCACTGCAACAACGAGGGGCTGAATCCCCGTTCCACATGACACAGCTCAACATGCTCCCCCTAAAACACACACAAGCACACAAGCAAGGCTGCATTTATTTGATCAAAATTACTGTTAGACGTTATAATATATAATTACAATTTAAAATAACGCACACATTTTTTTAAAATATATTTAAAATATACACTACCGTTTAAAAAACTGTAATATTGTGAAATATTATTCCAATTTAAAATAACTGTTTTCTGTGTGAATATATTTTCAAATGTAATTTATTTCTGTGATATTTTTTGTTATTTATCCTTTATGTTTTATTATCAGTGTTGGAAACAGTTTTAATAGTTTTTTTTAGGATTCTTTGATCATTCAAATATTAAAAAGAGAAGCATTTCTTTAAAATGGATAATAATGTTCAGATCTACTGTTACAGTAGTTTACTGTTTCACTACTGTTCAAAAGTTTGGGATCA
>JAUCMU010000050.1:2964734-2987552 GCA_032275025.1 Enteromius treurensis | reverse complement strand
TGTGACACTGAAGACTGGAGTAATGATGCTTTGTATCACAGGAATAAATTACATTTTAAAATATATTCACACAGAAAGCAGTTCTTTTAAATTGAAATAATATTTCACAATATTACTGGATTTTTAATCTAATAAATGCAGCCTTGATGAGCAGAAGAATCATCTTTAAAAACCATAAAATATCTTACTGACCCCAACTTTTTGAACGGTAGTGTATTTTCAAATGTATAATGCAAACCTATAATGCAAAGCTGACTAACTCCAAACGATTGTATGGATGTGCATCGCGGTTTCCACAAAGAAACAACCATTTTCAACATTAATAATAACAAGAAATGTTTCTTGAGCAGTGAATTGATCATGATTTAAGTGACTATATTAAAAATTCAGCTTTTGCATCACAGGTATAAATTACATTTTAAAAGATAATGAAATAGAAAATTGAAATTGTAATAATAATACTTCACAAAATTATTGTTACTGTATTTCTGTTTAAATAATTATAATAATTGGTGAGTAGAAAACCCCATCGCTTTCAGACCCCAGTCTTTTGAACAGTAGTGTAGTGTGTTATAACTTCCATACAAAACGATCTGTCACCTGTTGCAGGTAAACATCCACACAGCCCCCGGTGGAGGCGTTCAGAGAGCCCACGGCCAGCACACACACACTGGAATGCCATGAGATCAGGACAGCCGCTCCACTGCTGTCAGGGGCCTCAACACGATGATCAAAATACACAGCCATGACCTACAAAACTACAGATATAATGATCAGACTGTTAATAATATAAAAAAGCACATCTTCCAACAATCATGTGATATGGATAATATTGACTGAAAAACTGTTTATGACAACTACAATATAAAAAACCAGCCCCTATACGGTTTAAATGACACATTTCCGGTTAACAGAAATGACTGTGAGGGTACTATGGTACAGTGAGGGTCAGAGGATGATACCATGGCATTTTGATAAATATTATATTTTTACTGTATGATTATACAGAGGTATTCAAATGATTAACATAGCATATTACCTAAAACCACGTCATTACCATGCTACTATGATCAAAAAACATGGTGGTACCATGGTATTTTATGTAAGTGTGACTCCTCAAAGTTAACGGTTTGCTGCGCTGATAAAGTTGTAGATAAGATGTATTTCTAAAACTGGGGAAACGGTTGTGATGATCTTTTAAGCTATTTCAGCGTCAGTGGTTAAGTGTGATGGTAAACGTTGTTTACATGTTTATAACGTTAGTAAATCTGTCGCTAGCTCTGTTAGCTAATCCACACCGAGGCCTGCCGCTTTAAAAACCGTTCAAATAACGACTGTTTAAAGAATTTACCTGAGAGCTCTTCCACTCGGCACTGCCGTTATTACCGTGTGTTCTTCGCCCAGCATATGTATGATTTAGACAATAAAACGATTAAATTAGCCCTTCGATGTTTACGACGCGCGTTTAGCTGTGAAGCGTCTTTTTCGGTTGCCCAGACAACCCCTGGAAGAAGCGCGAAGGGGCGGGGTTAAAACGTGGGCGCTGCGTCTCAACCAATGAGGTGAAGCGAGTGGAATGGCTAATGAGGTGCGTCTTGTTATTATGGTTTCAGCACATGTGGGGTCATTAGGGTAACTGCAGCTTGATGCTTTTTAACTTTTATTCATAATTTGGTAACCCTGCTGTATACATTAGGCTAAAATGCTTTCAAAGACATACAATGATGCATGGAAATATGAGTTTTTCACAGCATGAAAAACTCTTTTTGTAAACAGAAATCTTCAATATCTATAAAGAGCTCTTTATTTTACAGCCACTATGTCATACAAAAATAACACAGTACATAACACAATGTTAAAGTAATTAGTCATGCTTCTTGTCAGGATCATGACATCTTCTCCAGATGCGTGTGAGATATTTTCAGCCCTCCTCAGGTCTCCATATCTGGGATCTGCAGCTGAGTTTTGAGGTTTTTTTCCAGCAGCATTAAACTCTGTACTGCCAAACTCCTACAGTCTGCATCACAATCATTCTCTGCCACATCTGAACATAATAATACATCTATTAATAACATACATAATCAAACACATAGTCAAACAAGCACTATCTACCTGCTAGCCAAGCTCTGGTCTCCATCAGGTCATCGCCGAGTTCTGTGAGTAAGTTATCAGCAGGCATGCTCAGAAACACAGAACAGACAGCAAACATAACACCCCTCCGCACCATCCTACAGTTAAAGCCAGAGAGAAAGAGCATTAGATGAGGATTAGATGTATGCATGCAATATAATGCAAACTTACTGGTCAGTGTGGAAGCGCACAGCCCAAACAAAATCCAGAAGAGCTCGGCCCATCTGAGACGCAACCTGATCAAAAACATCAGTGGTTATATGAAGTGCACATCACTCCTAATGGACCTGCACTGTTTGGGAAATTCTGATTATAAATTGAGGTTAAATTTCAGGTTTGCTGTGCCTGTTCGTAAGGCTGTAAAAAATATATTAATATGACTATAAAATAATAACAATTATAATTAATAAATTTTTTTCATTAAAATACAGATTAAATTAAAACAAAATAAGAAATGTATTACTATTTTAATATATTTTACTGTAAAATAAAATTAAGAATAATTAAGAAAAACATTTTTATTTAAAGTTAATGCAATTGTGATTTAAAATGCAATAAAAACAGAAAAAAAATCAGGTTTGCTGTGCTTGTTGGCAGGGCTGCACGATTTTGAATATATATTAATATAGCTATAAAATAATAATAATTACAGAAACATCCAGACATTTTTTTTAAAAGAACAAAATATAGAATATATTACTATTGTAATATTTCACTGTTCAATAAAACGGAGTAATTAAGAAAAAATGTATATCAATATGACTATTAAATAACATGAAGAAAACAAATAATTGTAATGTTTTTGATTATTAGCATTATTACTAAATAAAAACATACAATTCTAAATAAAACAAAATAAGAAAAAATACTATTGTAATATTTCACTGTAAAATGAATAGTATTTTATAATAATATAATAATTTTATTTTACATTATAACATAAATTAAAAGGACAATACTCAAATTAATCTTAATTTCTCAGATTTCAAACTTGCTCTTCTTTTTTTAATAAAAATAATAAAGTGTTAATAAAAAAAGCATTTATTTTCAAAATGGTAACTGGGTGCTCATGTGTAGCATACTGCAGCGTGTTTAATTCTGCATAGATTATGTAATGCATGCTGTGTTTGTGTATGCTTGTACCGGTGCATTGATGGCCAGGTGCATGAGCAGCCCAAGTGTGTGCAGCAGCCTTCCCAGCACCAGATGATCACTCCCCAGAAGGTCAAAGGTCACCTGCGGCCTAAAACACAAAGTCAGTGCAGTAATGCAATACGAGCTTAAGAAAATGTGTGCACCCAAACAGACCTGTCATAGCTCCTGAGGAGCGGGAAGAAGAAAAACCCAGCGACCGGAGCATAACGGTTGGGAGCGGCTTTGACTGATTGAGTCACACCCTGAGTGAAATGAAACAGATATTGATATCAGACATCATTTTATTGTTAATGTGTAATATGTGAGGGCGTCTCACTTTGCTAATTCGCCTTGTTTTGCTCTGGATTCGTTTTTCTACGATCTCCCTCCAGTCTGTGATGTCATCACGCTGCTCCAGAGGCGTCACTGCACTGATTGGCTGAGCTCCAGTGTGCTTATTTGTGATTGGCTCAGACAGTTCCTGGGCAGAGAGAGCAAGGACCTGGAATAGTAGAAGTGAGAGATTTGCTGCTCAAGACAATTTCAGATTATTAGCAAGGTTGTGCTGCATTTTTCAGGATTCTTTACATTGGTCTGACCTCCAGAATGTCCAGTCTCTGTCTCAAGCTGTAGTTGAGAGAGTATAACTCTGTCGTCCAATAATCTACAACCTACAGAAGAATAATAAAAAAGCAGTCACTTCCACGTGCTTCTATTTAGAGCTGTGTTTGCGACCCTCTGTCTGATGTCTCACCGGTTTGACGTCTGTAACAGTGATGGCCACCATGGCGTTCTGCCGGAGCATGTGGAAGTGCGGTGTGTTGTATCTGTCCTCCAGGTGAAGCAATACCTTACTGAACTGAACACTCACCTGTGATACACACACAAACTAATGAATCATTATGACTTATACAGCAGTTTAAGGCATGAAATGTCTGCTGGGTTGACCTCTGACCTCTTGTGTGGCCTTCACGTTCTTCCTAAGAAGAGCTTCTGCCACTTGCAGACTGAGTTCAACCCTTTCAGCATCATCAGATGACATTAATGCTGCAAATACAGAAACAGATCATTCAATAACCTGAGACAACGATTCAGATAAAACCTGAATTATTTTCCTTGACTTAAAACTAAAACTATTCAAACACTTCGTTCATTAAAATAAAGCTGAAAGAATGTGTAAATATTACATGAAAACTTATTTCAGTTCATTTATAACATTTCTAATTCTTGTTTAGTTTAAGCTTCAAAAAATGTGTACATATACATGGAATGTTTTATTTTTTAGTAATTTAATAATAATAATATAGAGTATATATATTATTAGACAAATTACTAAAATTATAAAGTTAAAATAAAAATTGTAGAGCTAAAATTGCTGGAAATAAAATAAAAATATATCTGGAGTAACATATATATATATATATATATATATATAATTTGTGTTAAAGAAAATGTAAAAAAAACATTAAAAAACAAATTCAACTGAAAATACACAAATAAAAGCTACTGAAAATTATAATAGTAGGTAATTTAATGCTAAAAAATAACAATGGTTGACAATAGATCACCTTCAAGACAGTCTCTGACATAACGGGGTGGCGCTGATTTCGTCTTCTCCTGATCAGCTGACATGTCATATGGAGTCAGATCATCATCGCTTAGAGAACAGAGATGTCATTTCAAGAGAAATGTTATTGTGGAGCAACATCGCTGAACTTGCAGTTCTCATGTGATTATGACAGTGCAGTACCTGTCCAGTTCAGAATCACTCCCCTGACCAGCTTTAGATGTCACCGACTGACCTGCTGAACACTCAGGTGGTTTACACTCTGGTGGAAGACTGAAACAAAAATATGTGTCACATAGAGCTCATTTTCATTTTATAATAAAAAAATAAAATAAAAAGTTGCATACATATGCTAAATGTCACAAAAATGTTTATTTTTTATAAAATACTGGTACACGTAACCAAACGTTTGCAAACATCATAAACACTATTAATATGTACTTTAGTTCTGCTAACTTAAAAAAAAAAAAAAAAAGTGCTTTAAATTTAAAGGTTATAGTGGCTTTCCTTATAAATAACATAAATAAACTAAACATATTTATCTAATATGAATGTGGGAAATGTACCATGCAAATAAACGTTTATGCTGTTTAAATCCAATGTTTTCCTTGCTTGACGTTAATTGCATTATATAATTCGCTTCGGAATAGAATCTGCAGCATGTTTTAAAAAACACTTGCTAGAACATACAACACACTGGTGTGCATTCGTACCTGCTGGTGGTATCAGGCTGCTGCTGTTCATCATCCTCAACAGAGAGAGACTCCATCAGTGACTTCAGCTCTCTGATCTCCCCATCCGGCTCATACTGACACACAAAACAGCTTCGTTAGCATCGAAATAAAAGTCAAGGAATCAAACAAATATCTCACAGATGAGCACATCTGGTTTGGAAAGGATCAGGATCAATAGGTTTTCATTGTCTTAAGGGCTCACCTGGAATTTTAACTGTGATCCTGGTGTGTCTAATGTGTGACTGAGACACTCGCCCACGACCATTCCCATCCGACGAATACGCTCAATATTGCTGTCCAGGCGACACTGGACACCTCCCAGCATGCACTGCAGCATCTCTGCTGGACAGAAAACCACATAAAACACAAGCAGACTGCAGATGTACATCAAAATAACACGATTGTATACATGCGTGTACATTACCTTGTCGTAGTTCTTGTGTTTCAGATTGGTCGAGGAAAGCCACACACAGCAGTAGCACTTTACTGACGTACAGCTGCTGTTCCACGCACGTGTGTTTCACAGCACTGCTGTTACACCACACCTGACACACACTCCGAAGAACCTACACACACCAGTTAGGACTTCTCTTAAACAACTAATTTTGAAAAACACACAAAAATGAGTCATTAGAAGAAACATAGGACGACAAACACAACGGAGCATCATCATACCTGTTTAAGCAGCATCCTGCGCTCGGAATCCAGAGCCAAATAACCAAGAACAGACTTTAACAAGCCAGTCTGAATTCAAGGAGAAACAGGGAAGAAAAACTTTTATTGATGATGAAGACATTTAGAATGTTCAATTTCAAAGAAATAGTATTCTTTTGAAATTTCTATTCATTCATTTTGTAGCCTTTATTATAATAGGACAGATCGATATTGACAGGAAGGGGGCGGGATCTGGAATTCGGGTCGGGATTCGAACAGCCTAAGCCAAAGTGCAACAGCACTGTATGTCGGCTATCGGCGCCAACCAACTATCTTAGTACACAATATAACTATAGAAGTTTTATAGAAGTCATGTTTTAAATAGGAAATATTATTTGAACTGTCTAGTCAGTGTTGAGCGTGATGCTAACGGTCTAATCCGATTCAATGATCTATGCTTAGCTGCAGCTAAAAGTGTTCCCTTGCTAGACCTTCAGATCAGTTGGATGGATAAAAAAAAAAAAAAAAACAGTAAAACTCGACTGTTTAACTCTAGGGTAGTTGGAAAATGAACCGATTTTCAAAAACAAGTGGCGTGTTCCTTTAACAGTTGTTGCTGATATTTGTCTTTTAATTTGCTACTCACTGAATGCTGGTACTGCTGCAGTAACAGTTTATGAGTTAGAACAAACTGAGCTTTCTTATTGGTCAACACCAGGTTTCCCATCAGCCTGGACACAGCAGGCGCCCTGAAACACACACTCGAATGAGTCGAATAACAACTCACTCATTAAGAATTCATTACCGTTAATTAACCTCCTCTCTTACCCTCTGAGGCTGCGTATGAGTCCCGTGATGACACACTCTGTGCATCTTTCTGGAACCTTCTCCAGCAGTCTCTGCGTCACACGCTGCCACAGCGGATCCACACGGGTCAGGGATGAGAGCCGGGGTGCCAGAGTCTCAAAAATCTGAGCTACACACACATACGCACAGACCTCTATGAGGCAGACAGGTTGCCAATGCGATCAAAAAACGTCATTAGTAACTTAAAAAAAATCTAACTCACAGCTGTATCCTTGGATACACACTTTTCCCAACACTTGAGCCACAAACCCAAGAGAGCAGTCCTGTCCCGCTATACCAGAGAGACACACATGAGCAAGAAAAAAAAAAAGAAAAAAAAGACAACCAATGGTGAACACCAAATATGCATTCAATTATGGGATGGATGCAACAATGCAATAAAATACGAAGTTAATGCAACAGTGCATTAAAATACACAGTGGTTGCAATGATGCATTAAAATATGCAGTGATTTTGATGCACGAAATTATGCAGTGATTATAATAATGCATTAAAATATACAACGGTTATATAGATAAAAAGATGCAGTCTTTGGAGGAAAGAAAAGGAAAAGACGTGAGGCCAGGTATGGTTTCCCACACTTAGGAATTTGTGCTCTGCGTTTAACCCATCCAAGTGCACACACACACACAGCAGTGAGAAGTGAAGAACCATCCAGAGCAGTGGGCAACCATTGCTGCGGCGCCCGGGGAGCAGGTGGGGGAACGGTGCCTTGCTCAACGGTCTCACCTCAGTCGTGGTATTAACCCTGGGACTCGAACCCCCGACCTTCGGGTTACAGGTCCGAAATGTGCAGTGGTTGTAAAGATGCATTAATATATGCTGTGGTTAATGATGAATTTACATTTGCTGTTGTTATAACAATGCATTAAAATATGCAATTTTTGCGTCGATACATTAAAATATACAGTCTTTGCCATTATGCATTAAAATATGCAGTTGTTGTAATTATGCACTAAAATCTGCAGCGGTTATAAGGATTATTTCAAATATGCAGAGGCTGTGATGATGCGTGAAAATCAGAAAAGTATCTGTAATGATGCATTAAAGAATGCAAGGGTTGTAATTATGCATTAATATATATAATGTTGGTCCAGAAATGCATAGACATTTTGTGGGTGAAATTACATACATAAATATTTGACGTAGTTGTGGTGCAGTAAAATATGCATTGGTTACAGTGACACAATAAAATGTGAGCAGTGTTACATTAAAAAAATAGCGGTTGCAAAAGTTCTATAATTATGCAATATCTGCAACAATGCAGTGGATGCGGTGATGCTTTATATATGTGCCAGTTGCAATGTGGCATTAAAATATGAAGTGGATGCAATGATGCCTTAAGCATGTGCTTTATTCCTTTCTTTCCAAGTATTTCCTCCCTGAGTGTGTGTGATACCTCTGAGAGCGTGGCATGTCTTCTCCAGTGTGTCCAGTATGCTGGTGGCCAGCAGCGGGTAGTAGTGCTGTGGAAGGAAGGCATCAGGTGTGTTTGCATGCAGATGGTTGCAGGTAATGGAGGGTAAAGCTGCAAGGTGGCTGATGATGGTCTCTCTTAGCTGGGGAGATTCTGAACAGGCTTCGGCCACCTCACATCTGGACCATAACAACACCTGTAGACGACCAGCAGAGAGGAACTTCTCCAGCACAGACGCACATCGCTCCAGACCTGCACTCTCTCTGTGTGTAAAAGAGACACAACACATCATTAGGACGGACGGACGGACAGACGGACAGATAGATAGATAGATAGATACCGATGTCATACCCGGTGGAGCTGATGGTGTCCAGCAGAAGCAGCAAGGTTTGTTCCGGTGGACCCTTGAGGAACATCTCATCCCAGAGCTTCTTGATCTCCTCATCTTTACACCACCTGCTAAACCACTGCGCGCTCACCAGCACCCGGATCGCGTGAGTGAAGTGAAGGCGCCTGAACTCGCCGTCCTCCAGGTAGCTCGCGAGTGTGTGCAGCGCGTGCGCGACCTCCGCGGAGTCTCGTGAGGTGGAGAGAGTCCTCAAGCACGAGCCCACCTCGGTACCGACGGAGCCCATGACGTCACGGAACCGACGCTTGGCTGAAAACTCAGCTTAATGCAGCGTCACTTCTGCAACTTAATAAATAAAATATCAGTGCGTACATTGGGCTGCTGGACTTATATCCGGATCATATGAACCTATATGTCATATGGGACCCTGACCCACGTAACCAGTTATAACGGTTCATTTTTTGAAATTGAGATTTATGCATCATCTGGAAGATGAATAAAAAAGCATTGTTGCATGGTTTGTTAGGATAGGACAATAATGGGCTGGGATGCAACTATTTAAATACCTGGAATCCAATGGTGCACAAAATCGAGTATTGAGAAAATCGTCTATAAATACTTCCAAATTATGTTCTTAGCAGCACATATTACTAACCAAAAATTAAGTTTTGATATATTTACGGTATGAAATTGACTAAATATCTTAATGGAACACGATATTTACTTAATATCCTAATGATACTTGACATTTTGACCCATATAATGTATTGCTGGCTATTGCTACAAATATACCCGAGCTACTTATAACTGGTTCTGTGCTCCAAGGTCACATATAATCATTTAAATGAATGCACAAGATGCAGTTGTTGACTTACAGTGACGTAACTTAACGTTATTACATCTGCAGAACTGCAACAGCTCATGGGATAACTAACGTTATATATACTCTATATGCATAGCATAATGTTAATATGTTTATAGCTATACACTATACATACTTGCCGATTGAAGCTGGTTATAGTTTTAGTCATTCCGTTATATTAAATCGTGAAATAGCTCGCAGCGTCAGTCATGTTGACATGTGATTACGCTCTCATACGTGTCCGTGTAGGAGCAGATAGTCAGAACAAAGGTTCCTATCGGTAACTCAGTTCCATATCAGTTCACTAGATGGCGCTACAGGACACGTAAAACCTCTCAGACTTGTATTTTAGTTCATTTTCAATCACTTTTTGTTCATTAATTTACTATCAAATACATAAATATCCATTTATTTTACTTGATCTGAAACAGAAAAGATCCAAAAGTATGTCTCAATGATAATTCTGAAGAAATGCATTCATTCATTCGCTCACCCTTGAGTAGGTCCTAACCTGTATGAATTTATTTGTTCTGCCGAACACAAAGGAAGATATTTTCAAAAAGTCTATAACCAGGCTGTTTTGGCTCACCATTGACTTTCACAGTATCTTTTTTCCTACTATGAAAGTCAATGATGAGCAAAACAGCCTGCAACTCAAAAAAAAAAAAAAAAAATCCACAAATAACTTATTTGCACTTAATTTATTGGTGACTAATTTTATTTTCACTTTTCTTTTAACCGTCATACAATTATTTGAAAATCTATAAGACCCCGAACAGTAAAAGATACATCTTATGGGGGCATCTTCAAAATAAAGCAAAACATTCAACAGAAGACAATACTGATATCTTTCATTTATACAGTAACCTTAACAATTAGAGTAAACATTTTTATTTTACAATTGTATCCTTCATTAACAGGAGTCCTTTTTTTTTTATTAACATGTATTTATAACTATTATTAGTCTTTTAAAGTCTAAGTGGCAAGCAGAACTCCTCCTAAGCGGTGAAATGTTGTCTTTGGACACTGAAAATGCGTGTTGACATATCTTAAACCATATACAACAGCTGTTTAACATCAGACGGATCAAGAGCAGTAGATTCAGGTCTTCCCTTATATTCTGCGTTAGGAACTTAAGGAAGGAAACAGCCGGCGGTAAACGCGCGCTTATTCAAAAATCTACACAAGCAACGTTCCCGCGCTTTAAGGTCCATCAGTATCATTACAGTAGCTTTAAAACAGCCATACAGACGTGACAGCAGCGGAATAACCTTCAAATGTTCTCCAGCATCGTGTTATAAGGAAAACGTAGGACAGGATAGGTGTTAAAATCAGAATGCGCGAGGCAGAAAAAAAGTGGAAAAGAAAAATGTGAACTGCAGCGTGCTTTTCCACAATCCAAAAAGGGGAAAACAAGAAGGATTAGGTTTAATCCTCCATTTAAACTTACTTAAAACTCCACTGGATTTTCCAGAGGGGAAAAAAAAAGCGAAAATCAAACATGCTTGCGCCGTACGAGAGGGATGTACATCCATAATGGCGCGCTGGAACAGACGAAAATACTGCGTCGACGTTCAAGTGGAAGACAAAATGAAACGGAATATTAATTCCATTTGTCCATAGAAATACGATTCCAAGAACGAAAGATATAAAACGTTCTAGATCGATATTTACACCCACTTTCACCAGAGAAAGAGAGAGAGAGAGAAGTTTTGAAAAGCAGAAAGAAGCAAAAGTCCCTTTTTCCCGCGAGTCCGTTAACTGTTCGATTTCTCTTCAGTGCCCGCTTCTTTTTCCCGCCAACGTTGATAGAACAACTTCACCTCATTTTTCTTCAAACAATTTAAATAGCAAACAATATTATCTCAAAATAAAATTAATCAGAGTGCAATGAACATTTCCAGTGAGATTTTAAAGAGTCTTCTGTACAGAAAATCAAAGTCTTTTGGAAAGAATCCAGGACAGGAGGCGGCTGCCAAATATCCTCAGCAAGAAATCGCACAGGACACAGATTACCTTACCCACAGTGCACCACTGCGAACTCCGTTGGTGGGTGTCGGCCTCCCTTGATCCTTTGCATTTTGCATCATCGTAATAAATAAGAATGTAAAGAAAAACAGCACTAACATTCAGCAAAAACTCGTTTACGAGCTAATCGTACGCACACGCTCAACCCTCAGGTCAGCAAAAGTCCCTCACATGGGCTAACCGTGTGACTGCTTGAACCAGACTTACACTGGTTAACTCGTTTCTTACACTGAAATTCAATCTATGAATTGTGAACACATATACAGAGGGAATGGGCGCCTCAATCCCAAAACACAGGGAAGTCACAGGAACCGAAGGACAGGGCCGTTCACACACACTCTGAATTATTAAATGATTTGATCAAAATAATGATTGGATTCTTCACACAATGCCTCTCGCCTCCCGTTTCAGTTCATAAATCAGGTAGGGTCGCCGCAATGGTGATTATTTGACCTCCAAGATGGAGGGGTTGGACTCCATGATGGCGACGATGATGCGGTCGATGTAGTCCTGCAGGCGGAAGTTGATCTCCTCCTGTTTGTGAATGGCCTCCATCAGCTGTACACAAACACACATTAAATATCACCAAGCATTCGTTATTAATAGCTCACATAAAGAACAACAGTGAGATACAGACCTCAGTGCGGGAGACATTGTTGATCTCGGCTGCGAGTGACTCTGACAGAGACTCTGTGAAAAGACTCTTTGCTCCCTGGATGCTCAGATTAATGATCTGACCGTTCAGCTCATCGTTCTGCTCCTTTAGACTGCGGTTATCCTGCACAGAGAGAGAACCACAACAGATTTTTAAACCTGTTTTACCAGATTAAGTCTTGGCAATGTTGTTCTCTGTTCAGTCTGTGTTGACTAATTTGAGTCTCTTTACCTGTTTTGAGACTTCTGGGTTTGTGAGCCCGATTTAATCAAGTCTTTGTTAATCGGTTTAAGTCTTGGGTCGGTCTTTACCTGTTTTTTAGTCTGTGATGACTAAGCCTGTAGTGGTTTGAGTGTGTTTGTACCTGTTTGAGTCTGCGTATATCCTGCTCCAGTTCGTTCTCTCTCATGTGAGTGTTGTATTCCTGTAGACCGGAGCTCGCCGATCGGCCTCTTCTCGCTTCAGTCTCCAACTTAAACAGCTGCAGGTGTTCCAGCTGCTTTCTTAAGTCCTCTATCAACTGCACGAACAGAGAAAACATTAACAGCCACGGCCGTGATGAACCACCATGTGACCGCACCTATAAAGGCAAACAAGACGTCTCACCCCCTGAGTGCACTCCTTCTCTTTCTGGTTTGTGTGACGTTCATGGCTCAGTTTGTCGGCCATTTTCCTGCGAGATTCCATTTCTTCGTTCAGTCGATCCGTGACGTCATCTACCTCATCCTGGAGTTTCCTCTTTTCCTAAAAAAAAAAGTCTCCATCTTAGATATTGTTTGGACTTCATTTTGGACATCCAGCAACAAAAAGGAGTAAAAAGTGACTAAAACAATTATTTAATGCTCATTAACAATGACAGGCAGGTCATCCTGGTCTCTGTATGTGATCTACAGACGTGTATGCAAGCGTTCGTACCTCCTCCAGTCTCTCGATGTTGGCTCTCAGACAGGGAACACATGACCTCAGCTCACTGTTCTCCTCATCCAACTGATGCAACCTGAACGCACAGACAAAAATCCACCATGATGTTTTCTTTTGGGGCAGAGCGCACAGTGAAAACATTCGAACACAATACTGGGTGAGAGAAAAAAACAAAAGTCATGTTAACACAGCCGGATTATATTAAACGCAGAGCCAAGTAATCTCAGAGCTACTTCAAACCGAATGCATGCTGTTCTCCACTAGATGGCAAACACATCTTATCCAGAGAGTTTCACAAAACAACAAAGGAACCATTAAAGCGGTCTTGAATTTGTTCAGCTGTAGGGTTATTATTTATTATATTTTGAACGGGCTCTTTTTTTTATACTTCCGGTTTACATTTATTAATGTTAAAGTCATGTTAGATATTTTTTGTCATTTTTACGTTACGTTTTTCAACGTTAGTTTTATAACTTTAACTAAACTTACTTTATTTCACTTAGTTTCTAAAGCAACATTTTAAAATGGAAAAAAAAAAAAAAACTTTTTAGCTTTGTGTAAACACATAAAAACATGTTATTTATTATAATTATTTGACATTTTATTAGTTTTAGTTAACAATAACAACACTACAATCCTCCAGGAATATATGCACGGTGAGAACCAGTGTGCTGCGTGTGATGCATGTGCCTTCATAATTCCCGACTATTATAAGACTCTGAAAAGACATTACCTGAGCTAATGACTTTCTCAGGAGGACTGCTAATAAAATTACACCTCTCCAAATGTGCTTAACCGTATGTGGTGCAAGACTTATGAAATACACAGCAGGTCTATGAATACATTTGATGCTGTAAACTGAAATATTGTGTCTTGCAATAAAACGGAATGGTGTTGTTGTAAATTGGGCAAAAAGTGACATGATAAACCTGGCTAATATAAATTGAGATTTCTCAAAATTAAAGGTTAATCTTGGAATGTACTGTGTCTGGCCTCACCTGGCCTGGAGGTTCTCGATCTCCAGGTCTCTCTCTCGCTGGAGTTTGTTCAGAGCATCTCTGTGTTTACGCGTGTATGCGAGTAAGCTCTCCTCGGCGTGCAGCTCCTGCTCCTTCAGCTGTTCCTCCAGAGCGTTTGCTCGGTGGACGAGAGTAAGGTTCTCCTGCCGCAGGCGCGCATGCTGCTCTTCGCTCTCCGTCGAGTCCTTCTCCAGCTCGCACACGCGCTTCTCCAACAGCAACACCTGCAGGACCGACACAGTGTTAGTTAATAATAAGTGTTAATCACCCCAGTCTTGGAATCATCCGATCAAACATCCACCACTCACGTTTTGCTTTGAATGTCATCAACATTTGAAATTATGTTTTGCTACTTGATTACAAAGCAAACAACCTAATCCACATCGAATGCACCATTTGAACCAGTTCGACACAAAAAAGTTTCTGAACCTTGTCTGTGATGTCACGATCCGCAAGGTCCAAAATGTCTTGAGTCAGATCTCCCATGGCATCCAGAGTGCCAGACTGCTGCAAGTGTCTGAAAAACACAAACATTTCAACATGTTCCCTGCTGAACCGTAAACCAGCATGGATCTGTACGCTGGTCCAGCCTGTTTTTTCACTTTTGCTGGTGGACCAGCATACTTCTGTCTTTTTCTTTTTCTTTTAAACATTCTTGATTAAAGATGCATTTATCTGCGAATTTTGTTTTCTGAAATATTCATTTAAAAGCATTCAAAATGACACCACAAAAGATTTCCGTTGTCTTTTCTCCCTTAAAACTGGTATTTGGTGCATTGAGAGGGCGGATCTCACCTTGCTGCTTTCTTACTGGACAGCCTCTTGCTGGAACTATAAAAAAAAAAAAAAGAGAGAACAAACAGGAAACGAGTCAGGATGAGAGAGCGGGAAAAGAGGAAAGACTCTCTTTCCATCCGTGACCTGTGAACCAAAAAACACCCAGCGAAGCGCTAAAGTTTGGGGCTGTCAGCTCTTTCTCAGGTTGAAGGCTGAATCAATGCTCTTCTTTCAATGGTAATGACCTCACAGCACACAGAAATAAACACACTGCATTTATGGAGGTGTGACATGGATGCGTGAAAAGAGATTCTGTTCTTGTTGCGCAAGTCTGAACCCAGAGAAACGGCTTTGTCTATTCTATTCATGGCCTAAAAACAGACCCTCACCAACGCTCAATACTGCCGTTTCTGACACGTCAGGATTTTCCACAATCTTTTAAACAAAATACCAAATTTTAATATGCCAAAAAAAATTAAAGTTGAAGAAAGTGTGCTACCGAATTAACAAAAAGGCTCTTTTTGTTTCTTGGTTTTTGGAAAAACTGACCAATGCAACATGTCGTTCTATGGAGGAGAGCTCCCTGGACATGAAACATATGTTATTTGGTGTTGTACAAAAGAAACAAGTCATATAGGTAAGCAAATAAAGACAGCATTGAAATTTCTGAGCGAACTTGCGAACTGTATTTTGTAGCCTACATTACATTGGTAAAGTTAACTTCAAAAGCACTTAAAGACTATCGTGCATGCATCAAATACACACAACACACACCACACCAAAACATCTATGTTCACCACAATCTTCCTTCACATCAAAACCAACACGAGTCATGCAGCACTGTACAGATGCCTGCATGTATATGAAGCACATGCATGCAGAAGGTGAGTGTGTGTGTGTGTGTACAAAGTGGTCAAACTCAACACACACACACGCAGGGAGGCGTGCAGCACACTGCAGCAGGCGCGTTACCTATTCATCTCTAGCAGCTGCAGTCGCGTGGACAGATCCTCCAGACGACTGATCTGCTTATGACAGTGAGTGCAGAAAAACTCCAGCGCCTCCGACTGAAGGAAACTCTGGAAACTAGCAGGAAAAGAGCTGGGACTGAGGAGGCCAGAGGAGAGGATACAAGGGGGAAAAGAGAAGAGCAGAGGAGAAATAACCAGCAGGGCAAAGGATTTTAGAAGAAGAAATAAAGAGAAGAGAAGACAGGAAAAATGAGTAGGAAAGAGGAGAAGTTAAGACAAGTTGGCAGAGGAGAAATGATGAGAAAATAAGAAAAGGAGAAATAAAAGAGAAGATATGAGCATAGAAATGAGGAGAAAAGAAATAAGTAAAGGCGAAATTAGCAGAGGAGAAGAGAAACCAGTAGAATATAGGAGAAATGAGTAGAGTAGAAAGGAATTGATAAGCCAAACAAAGGAGAAATGAGGAGAGAGGAGAAGTTAGGAGAAATGGGTAGAGGTTGAATGGGATCAGAGTGTTGATATAAGCAGGTGAGAACAGGAATGAGGAGAGAGAAGATATGAAAGGAGAATGAGAACATAAAACAGACATTAGTAGAAGATGAATAAGGCAAAAGTAGCAGAGAAGAGGAGGAAACGAGCAGGGGACATGGGGAGAGAAGAAACGTTAGGCGCAATAGAGTGTAAATTAAGGAGAAGACATGACAGGAGAAATAAAGACAAAAATAAATCAGAACAAGACATAATGGAAGATGTGAGCAGAGGAGAAATGTGTGTGTTCAATAAGAGGACGAGCAGAGGGAGGGAGAGAACAGGGAACATTCAATTGAGAAAGTGAAGGACGGAGGAGGATACACACAGAGGTGAGCGCTACAGTGCAGGAGCGTGTGTTTATTTCAACAGGTTTGAGAGTGTGTCTTGTTTCCGTGCTCTCTTCTCTAGTGTCGCATACAGTACGCCTGACATCACCAGCACCCCAGTTAAACAATAACCACAGCAACTTGACCTTTACCCGCTGATCATAATACCTCACTAGAGAATTAATACAGCAGTCAGCAGGACCACTAACACACATCTCAATCCGTCTTACAGATACAAACACGGTTTGAGTCGTCTGAGGTCAGGAAGTCGCTCTGCAAGGTCTCAAAATGCACATGACCTTCGGTGCTGCGCTGACTCACTTTCTCTCTTACTGTGTGGAATCTTGAAATAGTGCATTTCTATTTGTGTCAAGCTGCTCATTCAGTACGGCCCAGATAAACATTTACAGTGTCTATGTTTACACTTTCCAAGTTTAGCTCGGGATAAATAATGACATGCTGTGTGCTATATACGGAGTGTATAGCTATACAACACTTCAGTAGCATGAGAACGCTTTATCCGCTATTTGTAGGATAGGTTTGTGTTTGCTGTGTGTTACCTAGGCGACAGCAGCATCAGTGGGCGGGGCAGTGGGCTGTTTGTGTGTGGGAGTGGCTCTGTAGTTCCCTCCCCCTCTGGCCCCGCCCCACCATCCTCCTGATTGGACAGCAGCAGGTCTGAAGCATTGTTACTCTCACCAAAATCCTCAAAGTGCTCCTCCTCTCCTCCAATCACGGCCACGAGGGTGTGGCCATTCAAATCGGAGCCCAACGTGAACCTATGACAGAAACACACAGAATATAACGAGTCTACCCACTGCTGCTGTTCGCATAATTGAAACAATGGTGAAAGTTTGTAGCAAATGAAGACATTAAAATACATAAATCTCAAATTGAATCTCAAAAGTTTTGAGTCTGTAGGATTGTAGAATATTATTACTGTTAAAAATTACTATTTTCTATTTTCAAATTTATTCCCGTGATTAAAGCTGAATTTTCAGCATCATTACTCCATTCTTTAGTGTCACGTGACCCTTCAGAAATCATTTTAATATGCTGCTCAAGAATTTTTTATTATAAAAACAGAAAGTTCAGTTCAAAAGAACAGCATTTATTTGAAACAGAAATCTTTTGTAACATTACAAAGGACTTCACTGTCACTTTTGTTCAATTAAATGCATGCTTGCGGAATCAGAGTAGTAATTGTCTCATATTTTAAAGTTTCATAATATTTCCAACTGCATATTTATAGTCTCTCCAATAGTTTCACGGTTTAAATCAATTGACAGTTTGATCAAAGTCTGCTCTTTTTTATTCGTACTATAAAAATACAGAAGTTCCTTAAACAACATCCAGTGTTTTTGTGTGAGGCAGAACCTGAACAGTTTGTCTTGAGAATGATAATCTGATAATTCACTTTAATCTCTCAGCAGCCCTGAAAAAACGTCCAGTTAGATTAAACAAAGAGCAGCAGAAAACCTAAACGATCCACACAAAGTGTTTTCAGAAGTGCTCATGAAGGTGAACAAACCCAAAGCAGGACAGTGATCATGAGCAGGCTACGTGAAAACGTAACAAAGTTGAAGTTTATTAACAGCTGATTGGATCACTGGGTTCCAGACGCGTGGGCCAGTGCGTGCGTGCGCTTGATTGGTGAACTCCGTGACCACGCTTTTAAAAGTACTTTTAATGAATTAATTACATTACGGCTAAAAAGTTTAGGATCAGAAACAAAGTTTTGTTCTTTTACTAAGCAAGGACACACTGAATTGTTCAAAAGTGACTGTAAAGACATTTATTTAAGATTTCTATTTTAAGTAAATGCTGTTGTTTTTGTACGTTTCACACATAAAAAAAAACATAATTTTTTAAACAGTTTCCACACCAAAAAAAAAACTGTTCAACTGATTTCAACATAACAAAAATCACTTTCTTGAGCAGAAAATCAGCATAAGAGAAAGATTTCTGAAGGATCGTGTGACACTGAGGACTGGAGTAATGGTGCTCATTGCTGTGAAAAATGTACTGTGTTTATATCAAATACATGCAGCCGTGGTGAGAATTCTTTCAAAATCATTAACAAATTGTACTGATCACAAACTAAGGAAAAACTCAGAATTAAGCATAGCATGCACAAAAAGAAATCATAAACGAACAAGAAAACTGTTGCTGATTAAACTGATTTCTATTCTCACTTCATATTTGACTCACCCTCGTTTTACTATAACGTTGCGGTTGGTCACACAAAGCACACGTGAAGGTGGCGACCGCATCTTAAAGCGATTCAGCCTTTCTTTGGCGATCCGGAGCAACTGGGCACACAGCGTGTCGCACAGCGCAAACCAAACTCCCAGGAGCAATAATAAACACCGCTTACTCAGAGGAAGCTAGCCTAAACTAGCTTTACATGCGGGAACATGAAGGGTTTAATCCGCTGGACATCCCTGCCAGACGTTTGTGACTTGCTAAATCTGAATCAATCTCAAAGTTACATATGCTTAAACCGTCTGGCTGGGCAGCGGTGTGTGCCTCTTAATCTGATTTAGAGCTCAGTAACGGTGACCCAGTGTGTGTGCTAGCCTGCTCCATAATCAGTTTAATCTCCGCATAGATGAACTCATGTTGTCCAACTTACCCCCCCCCATCTCATATTGAGCACAGAAACATGGCGCATTAATAATGCAACATAAATAAACCTAGTAAATTAGTTTAACTACGACTAGTCTGAACAAACCCTAAGTTCTGAGTCTGGAAATCTGCAAGTTATCATTAAATTAGATTCTGCCTCTTCCGTAACTCTGATTGTGAGTTTCGGGGAAGGTCAGCTTTGGCGAGACGGCGTGACCCTGACACAGCAGGAATGCTAAATCAAGAGAAACACACCAGGGCTGAGAGCCAGGATATTTTACAATGACAGAAGCGAGTGAGAGCGAACGATGGATAAACTCTGGGCTGCAGGAAGGCAGAAAGAGCAAACTCCACACTTCCTGCAACTGGACGACAGGAAAATAAAGACTGACACCGATAACACGGGAAACAGGAACACCTCGGTCAGCTGACAAACTCTAGTCAGCAGATTCTTGTATAAACACAAACAGACTTTCTTATGTATAACAGCACACAACAACACTGCAAATGTAGCTTTTATGGACGCTAGGAAAGTGTTTTTCCAGAGAACAATGAGTCCTAAGCTGATACGCTGTATCAGGGAAATGTTTAATACTGTGAGATTACTGCTGATACACTCAAGGCCAACGTAAGGTCACCATTAGACATGATTTCATCAAATGTTATTTTAGCATTTTTTTATTTACTGTTATGGTCTTTTTTCAACTTCAACTTCAGCCTATTTCTTCAACATTTCAACTTTTCATTTTCTTCAAGCTTTTGAGGTTTCGGCTTCATTTAAATAAGTGCAATGATTTTGAACAGTTTTAGTTAAACTGCGAAAACGAATCTACATTTTGGATAGCCTGAGAGTGAGTAATTTCTGGGTGTGCTACTTATTTAATAGCATCACTGCGTTTATGGCATGAGTTTGGGTGATTTACGAGCCCAGTCTCTTTAGAGGCATGTTATTTGACACCTGTGCACTGGTGTGTTACCTGTTGCGATCGTCTCCATCCGTGAGTGTGTTTTCAATGCCGCTGTCGGTCTCCACGTCCTCATGGAGCTCTGGATGGACCAGAGCCGTCGTGTCCTCGTCCGTGAAGGTTTCGCACTCGCTGTAGGCGCTCTCCGACCCGAGATAGGCGCTGTCTGAGACCTCCGCCTGCTGCAAACACACACACACACACACAGTGATTAGCAACTTTTATTGCTTCTTCATTGAGAAATGATTTACAAGCAGTGTTTTTGTCCATTTCGCATACAATAGCACACGGGCAGGAGGTTATTAAGGTGTGCGATGAATGTTTACGGAACAAAATGATCTGATGCATTCACACGTGACTACACTGCATTTGTTCCGATGCTTTCCAGATAACAGCCTACTCACATGTCAATCATCCACTGCACAAAAAAAACAAGAGTTTAAACTTTAAAAGACCATCACAAGAGAAACTGTTGCTATGTCGTTATTTATGGCCAAGTTGAAATGTACTGAATACGGCTTGTCAAATACAGCTATTTACATTAAAACAATGTTTATGTATAATAGAAAAAACAAACAGATAATACCAAGAATGCATTCCTGTTGTTCTAAGGTCCAATTTCTCCTTTTTAATACCACGCAAGACATTTTCTTAAGAAAGTTACAAAACAATACAATTTTACTCCCTTTTTCTACATTTTATTTATCTCTTTGCTCTCATTTTTTATATTACGCAAAATATTTTCTTATAAAAAAACGTTCATGCCAACCTTGTTCTAGCGTTGTTTTTCTTGTAAAACATTTTCTTTAAAAATAAATAAATAAAAAGTTACAAATAGAGGACATAAAATGTATGATCCTTTCTATCCCCTTTAACTAACGTAAAGCATTTATTTTTTTATTTAATAACTAATAAGTTTGATACCTTGTAACTAATAAGTAAGCACAAACACAAACTGGTTTAACATCCCACATACGATGATGACCACCACAAGTTACTGATCAGAACCTTAAACCTTCAGTCGGTCAGTAAGCTCTAACCAAAACAACAACCTCCATCAGGAAACCTGCATCTCAAACCCCGACATACCTGTGTGAGTCCACGAGGAGCTCTTAAAACAGGAGAGGCCATTCCCAGAACCATTCTTCCTTACTTGAGTACCGTCACACGGGAAAAACAGGTTCACTAACTAACAACAACTGCTGCTTCCTGTCTCTCTCAGTCTCCACATAGAGTCAGCAGAGAGAAGAACTACTCCTAGTCTGCTGCCTTGGAGAATGAGGACCAAAGTCTGAAGGGCATGAGGACCAGGAATGGGTGGAGTCTGTGTTCCTGACCCCACCCCTTTAATTAACATTACACTCACGTGCCAAAAGAACTCCTCAACACACCAAACAGAACGTGTGCATATATTATGTGTCTGTGACTCGAGGTCTAGTGCACTCCCTACTTAGACAGAATTTTTTAGTGTGTCTATGATGGCCAAAAATGCTGCCCATGAGGTTTTAAGACAGGCTATTGGTGTTTTTCATTGTGATATGTTCACATACAGCAAAACATTAACACTTCACACCCAGCACGCACCACCTCGGCCAGTGTGTTTTGAAAGCAAACATGGAAACAGCCCAGCTATTCATGACCCACAGGAAAACCCGCAGGTGTGTGTGAGTGTGTGTTTCATTAGAAGTGACGGGAAGACAGAAATAAGGAAAGGGAAAGTCAGATCGCAAAAACAAGACTCTGGCACATTGCGCATTTCTATGTTTGCAAAATTAATATTCTAAAGACTGCTGGGAATAATACACTACATTTTCAGTTTAGAAAAGAGTTTATGTTGCTGCAATCACATTTTATGAATTTAGTGCTACAATATATAAATTCAGGTATAACTATAAAGAGTTATGTAACTCTTTATTATAATTAAAGCTTTAGATAGACTGGGCCATAACCGCATAAAAACTGTGGCATATATATTAAGCTAAGCAGAATTTTATTTAATCAGAATATGTATATATATATATAAACATTTAGCTATGCTGTAAGTTACAAATTAAAAAAAATAATAATACAAAAAAAACAAAAAACAACAACAACAAAACAGATTGTACCCAAGGATATATTCTAGCTATATATATATATATATATATATATTATTATATTAGGGGTGGGCATAGATAAAAAAAATTTCATCTAGATTAATTATGAAATTAATCTAGATTAAAATGGCTCATTAGAGATCTGCCAAAGGCATTCAGAATTTGTGTGCTACCTATTATATTTGAG
>JAUCMU010000050.1:2940058-2951053 GCA_032275025.1 Enteromius treurensis | reverse complement strand
ACTGTATGTATGTGTGTATATATTATTTATATATATATATATATATATATATATATATATATATATATATGTGTGTTTATTTTTTGTTTTTGTATTTTTTTTATTTGTCTATTAAGTTTTTGTTATATTTGATATATTTTGATAACTTTTATCTTTGTGCCAAATTAGTGTTTTTTTTTCCAGTCTAAAGAACATCTGTTATCCACACAGTCAACTTTTATCCAACATTATGAGGTCAAAAATGTGCTAATTTATTATTCACAATAGAAGCAATAATATGAATTTAAAATAAATAAAAGGAAAACTGATTTCATGCCATCCTTCAACCATAAATGTAATGTTTTATTCCTCGTTTTGTCCAATTTACAACGACAATTTAGTCTTCATACTATAGATATATTTAATAATCTGAACATTATTGTTGTCTTTTGTATGTTTTTTTTATCTGCCAACTTTAACACTGTTACTCCTTTTACATACTTATATTGTACAATTAATAAAAACAATCAAATAACTTTATAATGCAGACAAACAGAAAATTATGTTAGAACTTCAACCAAAAAGACACTAACCATTTGCCGCCTTCGCTGACCCAGCATGCACCTGGAGAGCCTGACCTCTGTATCCCAGTGTGGCTGAAATGTTGACAATGGAGCCGCCATGATCCTGAGATAAAGTTAAAAAAAAAAAAAAGGCCAAATACTATAAGGCACCAACAATAAATTACTGCTTAATACAGAGAGACCTCTACATGTGTCCAATAAGCCAAGAACTGAGATATTTAGGTAATATAATGTATATTTGTACCTTGAACCATTTGTCATAGATGACTTTACTGGTGTTGAAAGTTCCCATAGTGTCAATCTCCATTACTGTCTTGAAAGCGTTAAATGACAATGATGTAGCTGGACACAAGAAATTACCTGCAGCATCTGTGAAACAAAAATCATAAACCACACAATTATTTGCATAAGTATATACGCGATTGCAAAGCGTGTAATCCCACATTAGTGAACGATCAAAAGAGACGTGATAAGAGGGTGTTAGTTGACATCTTGAAATCTACAGAATCTAAATCTCTTTGGTAATGCACTGCATGTTTTAGAGAAGATATGATTTTAGCACAGGTTAAGGCACTGTGTTCGACATTCTTAAGCCTTACTGTTAATAAGTATGTCGACACGTCCAAATGTCTTCAAGGCTTCATCCGCAGCAGCAGAAATCGTCTCTGGCTGACGCACATCCATGGCAATCGGCAAACACCTTCTGCCTGTAGTGCTGGTTAACTTTTTTGCAGCCTAAAACACACACACACACAGTAAGATGAATGACTCTTCATCAAAGTAATGGCACAAGTGAGTTTTTGGAGATTTGTAGAAATAGTACCTCAGCGAGTCTCTCAAGATTTCTGCTGGCAATGACTGTGTCACAACCATGCCTGCACAAAACAAAAAGTAAACTTTAAACGATTCATAAATATGAAGATGCAGGCTTGAGAAGACCATGTTACCAAAGGTCACAAAGGCTAAAGACGTAACTATGAAAGGCAATGTGTGACTGAAAAGGTCAAACTGAGAGATTCAATCACAGACAAGTGAGAAACCACAGTGAAACAAACTCACTGACAGCTCACCTCATCAGAACTTCTGCTATCCGAAACCCAATACCTGACCCTCCACCGGTAATAAAGGCCACCTGATCACTGCAAAAAACACAAAATATGCCTGTCTTTATGTATGACTATAGATATATGCATATTAAACAATGCAGGGATTTTAAATGCAAAAATAAATAAAGAAAGAAAACTTGTTTGTTGTGTTTATTGTGCTTACATGAGAAGATCAGGACTGTAGACATGTGTGTATGTGCTCATGCACTCATCAGTCTCAACGTCCTCTGGTGAATTATTGACTTTCTCTGCCATGATCCGTCTACTAAAAATGCACATGAAAACCACCAAAAGGTCATTTGCATGTTAAAACCCATCTTTTGCTTACATTGCATTAGCAGATGACTGTAGGACTGCTAAAAAAACTACTTCTACTACATATGCAAGATTTGTGATTTTGCAATCTCTCGCTTTACTTTGTTCGGGATTTTTTTTCAAAGGGACAGCGACAAAATAAAAATAAAATAAAGTCCACGGTTACTTTACCCAAAATGTGAATCCGTCTGAACATGCGACCAGCTTCCGCGTAATTAATGAAGTTTATGCAACAGTTGTTTTCATTTTGCACGATGGACTTCTGTACCTGGCGAGATGCGTGACGTCATATGTACGTGCCAGCGTATGGCATTATGGGAAATGTAGTCCACTTTTCTATTTGTACGTTATGACAAAAACTGGTCCCATTGTATAGGGAATTTCTTTAAAAGATATTAACTTTATATGCTCATTTATAATTTACGATATTTAAAATACATATTTTTTATTACCTTATAAGCCCAAAACTGTAATTTTCACACAGAATAAAATACTTAGAGTAAGTAATCACTATTTAAATATCATAAGAGACCCATTTTGATCTTAAAAAGGTGAGTTGTTACTGAAAGGTAAGGAGTATGCATCTATGAGTAACACAATATTCGAATGCATTACTTTTAAAAGTAACTTTCCCCAACACTGTCAGTGAAATACTAAAATACAGCTAAACCGATCTTGTTATCATTTTAAACAAGGTTTAAATAAATAAATAAATAAACACAGCACAGCCTATTGGTAGACAAAACCAGAGCAATCATTTAATGAATGAAAACGTACAATGACAAATTCATACAAGCGCCAAAAACATATTGATGATTTGTTCAATGCTCTGGTCCATCACAGCAACTGGATGACCTGTTTGGCTCTCTGTTTTTTCTTTTCAGCATCCGCTGTATCTTCCTCTTCTCCTTGTCCTTCCCAGCGCAAAATTGCTTCAGCTTTCTGCAAAGTGATGTCTCGCGACGCTCCACGCATACCGTCGAGATACGTTAGCAACATTTTGAAATGATCGTCAGTCACCTGAAATAGAGAGAAATACATAAAAACAGTTAAAACGGATAATACAAAAACTACAAAAAAAACACATATGCATAATTTAAAACACAAAAAGCCTGTGTTTTATTACTATATTAAAGCTGTAGGGATCAATGATGATTGTGAAGTTTCTTGTACCTTTGTGCTGTCATACATGTGCTGCAGTAACCATGTTTGCCTGCTTTTTTGAAACTTCCACTCCTCGCGTCTCTCAGTCCAGCTAAACAAGCACACAAACATGAAGTGAATCAATTAAAACACTGTTTAACAATCTCTGGTAGACTTGGGAAACATATACATGCATAAAATAACTGTTCGACTCACCACCTGAGGTATTCCAGCGCTGCGTTCTCCGCAACATTTACCTTCACTTCCTCTTTTTTTACGTATTTGCCTTCTGCCTTTAGTCTCTTCTTCTCCTCCTTTTTCAGAATCTTCTTCAACTTTCTCTCCAGGACTCGTTTCTCCTCAGGACTCAGATCTTTCTCATCATCTGAGCCGTTTTCATCCTCTGCTCCAGATGGTTCCTGCTGCTGTGAGGTGTCCATATTTTCAGCACTCTATGAAAAATCACATGTTGCTTAATATTTAATAAATATTGTTCATCATATTGTTTTGGGTAAACAGAGGCGGCCGTTGTCTGTTTGACACAACCTGGATCTCCTGTATTTACGTATTTGTACATGAGACAGCGAGACTTTAGCAGAAAAGACTGCTTCTACAGTATAGCTAAACAGAGAAAGAAAAGAATTACAATAAATCAAAGACTCTACATTTATTTTCTTTCATGAACT
Source organism: Enteromius treurensis (assembly GCA_032275025.1). Lineage (NCBI taxonomy): Eukaryota > Metazoa > Chordata > Actinopteri > Cypriniformes > Cyprinidae > Enteromius > Enteromius treurensis. The sequence goes on along the minus strand of JAUCMU010000050.1, from coordinate 2,947,240 downwards.
AGAACGAACAGAAGGACAGCGTAATACACAGATCAACTTGGCCAATACATTGAGCAAGGTAAGATCTTTATTTTGAATGCTTCATTGCAAACTATCAGCTGATGACACCTATTGTAAAATAAAATCAGCAAGATTTAATAGCAAAAAAAAAAAACAGCGGCTGAGGTTAATGTTAAACCAAAATGCATTCAGACACCTTCAACATTTCTCACATTCTCACAGTTTATTCGCAATAGTTTAGAAAACGGTAAGAAAATGGGACAAGAACTCAATCTGTGAAGAACAAACGTATCAACCAATTACCAAGCAATGCTTAATTATGTTTAGTCAGTGGTGTAAAAAGTTGCAATAGCAATTAAAGAAAACGCTTTAGAAAATATGGTAAAGTCAAAGTATATTAATAAGTTTTGGTCCCAATTTATTTATTTATTTTGCAATTTTACTGGTGGTTCACTGTATTTTGGGGTATATTATGTCACAGTTTACTTTATTTTGCTATCCTTAAAAAATTACTCTAAGTGCAATCAGCCCGTCTTGTTGGCAGATGCTATTTACATTAACTCCGCCCACCAGTGTGTGATTGGGACAGTCATTACAGTCACTGGCAAACTTTTTTTCCCTCCCTTTTCAAAATTCAAATTCACATAATCAGGAAATAACCTAAAAGTTGAAACTAAAGTATCAGGTCCCAATAAGGTGGCATCTCTTTAATAATTTGCTATTATTGCATACTGTTTTATAATGTACTTCAATACTGAGGTGCAGATAATTGCCACTTTTTGCAACAAGTAGTGTAAACAGCAGAAAATCCAGCTATTTTAAGTGTAAACAGAGACTAGAGCTATTTGAAATGAGTGTAAATAGCATATCACTAAACAGCCGCTGCCACAATTATACCTGGTGTCTGAATATTAAGTTATATACTATATACACTATATAAAATTATATCTGGGTGTTTGAATGATCTTTGGTTTGACAGTAAACACTAAAAAAATTAAACGAACATGACTTTAACAACATAAGATGTAGCCTAAAACATTCATGTACATAACTCATCAGCAAAAACTAAGAAGAAACTGAACATAGGTCCTTTTTTTTACGGTCAATTTTAAGATTACTTACTAAATTGACAGTATTTCACTGTAAAACTACATGGAATGTCCCACATAGATATAGATACAGACATAAAGTAGTCAACATCTGAGGGGGATCCCTAAAAGTTGTCCTAAGACAAGAATGCATTTCGGTTTTATGTTTTCGGACAGCTTTGATGAACCAGCTCCAAAACACCTGGCTGGAAGTTTCTAGCAACCCTGAAGACCTTGATACGCTGGTTCAGTTGTGTATAACTAGCGCTGGAGCTGAACTCCTCGGAACAGTGGCTCTCCAGGAATTGAATTCCAAGGAATGTAACCACCAGTTAACAGGAAGTTTTACAGTTTTTGACCAGTAAAATTACAATGATTTTACAGGAACATGCATCTTTGGGTTTTTAGTACTCCGAAAAGACAACAGAATGCAGAAAGCGGCACATTTCCACGCAATGTGACAGTGGAAGTCATGGAGGGGAAGAGCATGGAAGATCCGATGACTTTGCGACCGAATTCCTCCAGCCTGCTCTGGCCTGTTATTAACTCCACCTCCCCGGACTCCTACGCAATAAGCCTTCTTCTCTCCTGCATCTACACCATCCTGCTCTTCCCGCTCGGCCTCACGGGTAACGTCCTGATCCTGCTGGTGAACTTTGACCCTTTGCAGCGGATGAGCTCGCCTGACCTGTACTTCACCAATCTGGCCCTGGCCGACCTAGTGTTGGTTCTGGACTCACTAATCGAAGTGTTCAACTTGAGCGCACACTATTACGACGATGCGGTCTTGTGTTCCTGCATGGCGATTTTCCTACAGGTCAACATGTACAGCAGCGTGTTTTCCCTCACATGGATGAGTCTGGACCGCTGCCTTGCTCTGACCAGCCTAAGATCGAGGGCGCTACCTGAAAACACCTCCATTTCACGTCGTTTGTGCGTCGCACGCAGGGCTTGCGCGACCATATGGGCGGCAGCCACCTTATGCACTCTGATTCCATTCGCTACTGCGCATGTGTATCACGGTTGGGGGCGTGGCTTCTGTTTTGCAGGCGTGGCTGAGGTGCAATGGCTGGAAGTGACATTGGGATTCGCTCTACCGTTTTGCGTGATGGGCGTCTGCTACACTTTAATCGCAAGAGTGCTTTTGCGCTCCGAACGGCCGCAGCGAACCAAAGCCCTGCGCATGATCGTGGTGGCCGTGAGTGTGTTTTTTGTGTGCTGGCTGCCAGAGAACGTCTTCATCAGCGTGCATCTTTTGAACGGTGACGCAGACGTGGAAACCATAATCTGTGGCAGCGCTACCCGCTCACGGGACACATTGTAACCTTAGCGGCCTGCGCCAACAGCTGCCTGAACCCGCTCGTCTACAGCCTGCTGGGAAACACCTTTAGACGGAAACTGCAGGTGTTTGTTGCACACCACGTGCCATGCCTGCATACGCAGAACGCAAGAGCAACACCTTCCTGTCCGTGCGTAACATGCACAATAGCGCACCGTTCGTGCTCCCACGAATATAAGGAAGAGGAAGAATATGACCTTCAAAGCGGCGAGGAGGGACGAGAGTGTGTGTGTGTAGAGTAGGATAAACAGTCATGTTGTAATGAAATTTTTTTTAAAGAAATTAGCACTTTTATTCAGTAAGGATACATTTAATTTGAATTAATTTGACTCACCTTGTCTTTACTTTTCTTTTTCTTCTTTGCTTTCTTTTTTTCTCTCTCCGTAGCATCGACTGTGTTTGCTTCATCGTTCTGTGACGTCACCAGATCTGATTCAGGAACAGCTGCTTTGTAGTCCTACGAATTCAAATTAGGAGTTTAAAACAACACTCTCTCGTTGAATTCAGCTTGACGGCATCAAAACACAGCAGCTTTAAAATTAAAGGGAATTTAAGTTCTTCATTTTATAATTTTTTTTGGCTAAAAGTACAGACATTGTAAACAAAAACTTTTATTTTGGATGCAATTAATCGCGATTAATCGTTTGACGCATGCATTTTTATATATATTCAAGTAAAAAATTAGTTGTTTTAAATAATTCACAATATAATTCACAGATTTACTGTAAGTTAAGAAAGTTGATTATTTTGACTCACCTCGACTTTACTTTTCTTTTTCTTCCTTGATTTCTTTTTTTCTCTCTCCGTAGCATCGACTGTGTTTGCTTCATCATTCTGTGACGTCACCAGATCTGATTCAGGAACAGCTGCTTTGTAGTCCTACGAATTCAAATTAGGAGTTCAAAACAACACTCTCTCGTTGAATTCAGCTTGACGACATCAAAACACAGCAGCTTTAAAATTAAGTTGAATTTAAAGATTTTTTTAACGGAGGAGACATTTACTATGTTGAAAATGTTTCAATAAAATGCTGTTCTTTTGAGCTTTCAACAACAAATCCTGAAAAAATGCCAAGTAAAAGCATGATTTCCACAAGGATGAGAACGGTTTTTAACATTGAAAGTAATAAGAAATATCGTCTGAGCAGATTATGAGACACTGGTGATTTTTAAAAACAATAATGATATACGGGACGTGCTGATGTTCTTTCATCAGGAAGACAAGCCTTTCAAAGGTTATAGAGAACACTATGCATGTGTTATTATAATAAATGCATGCGTCACACACCTCATCATTGGCCTTTCTCTTTTTGCCTTTCTTTGATTTTTTACTCTCATCTTGTACATTTGTCATTTCGTCCAGACTGCGCTTGAGCTTCTTTATCTTGAGATGCCTAGGTCCAAGGTTTCTTCAATTTCTCGGCAATTCTGGAATAAAACTTTACAAGTGTTAGCTTTTGAAAGTTATTCATATTTTTTTTATTCGGCAAATCCCCATTAAATTGATCAAAAGTGACAGTAAAGACATTTATAAACGCTAAAAAACACGTTTTCTGTTCGGTTCTGCAAAAGAAATGCTCTTTTGAGTTTTTACACGCAACAGAAATGTACTTTGCGGACACAAATTGATATTGCTAGTTAAAGAGAGTCATCATAATGACGAATTTGCGTTTATAGATTTATAAAGATAACTTACCTAACGAAATATAAAGATCTTCCGATATTTTCTTGCAATCACGTGTGGAAGGACAGCGCCATGGAACTGGAACAGAGACCAGGTTTGATGACGTTGCTACGGCTGAGTAAAATCCGCGCCTCTGATTGGTTGGTAACTAGACTTCTGGGATGTGTAGTTCTTAAATTTATTGTTATGAAATCTTAAAACAAGATTCTCGCCATGTTTCTAATACATGCCATGTTTGTAATATAATGTACCACTCTTAAATATACATGAAGTGATCAGACGAACAACTGCCTTTAAAAACGCCTAAATATGAAGGCGGAACTATATTTCAGTTGATTGTAGTTTTCCTTCCGGGCAGAATTTACAGGGGCGCTCGTTATATGACCTGAGAGAGTCACGCCGGTTATGAAGAAACATTAAAGATGTCAAACGTATGCGTTCGTTTAACACGACTATCTTTGGGTCACAGTGTTTTTACAAGCAGAACACACTCGAATTTGAGGTAAGTGATATTTTTTTATTGTATAGATTATTAAATAGTCATCATTTAACTAACCTCAGTAGAATTTATGCAACCAATTTACTTCAATTAAAACAAACGTTTCATCAATTTAAACAAATTAACGTAAAACGTTTGATTTCTGAGCGATTCTTCTTTAAATCATCTCTTAATACAGCAGCTGACCTTGGCTGGAGATATCTCTGTGTAAATTATATTTTAAACGTTTTTAGCAAATGCAAGCACCAGAGAATATTAGAAATAAATGCAACGCTTTAAAACGGTTTCATTAAATTTTATCTCTGCAGACCATGCGCCACAAGGATGCTATCCTTAACATCACAGCTCCATGCAAAGTCAAGGAAACCTCCAGATGATGACGAAGCATCCAAACCCATCAAGTTCTCAACCAGCGAAGCCAGCCACCGAACCTGGAAAGTGGACCGTTCGATGGGCAGCACCTACCAGAGGCCCTGGTGGAAAGTTCTGCCCATCAGCCTCATTGGAGTGGGCTTCATCGGCTGGTGCATTTTCAGGGGCGAGACCGAGATCGACAAGTCTCTGGAGAAAAACCTCTATGAACATTTACCAGGACTGCTGTCCGATGAAGAACAGGACGAAATCAGCATAAAAAAAAAACCTTCATAGTGGCTTAACTGGGGCACTTTCGATTTGGAATGTTAATTTATTGTTCAGTGATGCCTTCATAAGCAAAAGGTTATCTCCATACTGAGAATTAGATGGACCGTCCACATTATGTGCTCCTAAGAGTGGCTGCATCAACTGGTTTTATAAAGTGTTGTAAAGCTAGAAGCACAAGGAGTCAGGTTTGAATGTAATCAGGAAAATATTGAAAACACATTGGAGACGTACTTCAGATGCAAAATAAACTGATTTCAGCATGATGATTAAAGTAGTCTTGTTACTTGAGTTTACAAATCTAATTTTCAAAAGGGTTTGCCATATTATTTAAACGGAAACAAATGTTTAAGTTAACTTGCTACTAGCTTTGGTCACTAAAGATTATAAAAAGTAAACCGCACTTTAAACTCTGCTAAAGACAAAATAATGAACAGCAAACATTGAGGTAGTGGAAAGTTTATTTACAACCAAATGGCCACAATAGAAGAGAAACCCAATATAATAGAAATAAAAGGACACGTTCTAATTCATCATGAAGCATGCAGACTAGGCAGAGGTATATGAAAGTCTAAAATACAAACTTTAAAACCCTGAGGAGCTCCCGGAATGTTCTGACGCTGCCCCCCTACTATCAACTTGAACCACAAGATACCCCTCCCCTACCGCAACTACCAAAAAATACAAAAAAAATAAACTTAAACTACACAGGCATTTATAGTCAAGAGTGTAAGAACCCTGATGTCCCGGGCCCCCCCCCCCCCCCCCATCAAACCCCCACCCCCTTATATTCCTCCACACAAAAAAATAAAAAAAAGTTACGAGTAAATAGCAAAGAGAGTTTAAGCACGCTCTCCACGGATTCGACGGGCCAGCTGGATGTCTTTGGGCATGATGGTGACACGTTTGGCGTGGATGGCGCACAAGTTGGTGTCCTCAAACAGACCCACCAGGTATGCTTCGCTTGCCTCCTACAAATAAGAGCGAGAAATCATTAGGAGTGACCAAAAAAAAAAATAATAGACCTATACACAACATAGAACTAAAAGACACACCTGCAAGGCGCCGATGGCAGCGCTCTGGAAACGCAAGTCGGTCTTGAAATCTTGAGCGATCTCACGAACCAGACGCTGGAACGGAAGCTTGCGGATCAGCAACTCTGTGGATTTCTGGTACCGACGGATCTCACGGAGAGCTACAGTTCCTGGACTGAGGGGGAAACCAGCAGAGAACCATAAGTTACTGATTTGCTGTTAATACGATAATACACAAAATGCACTGAGGATTTATTTTAATCACGCATGCATTATATCAAATACACTGAATACAATAAATACAATTGTTACCCATCTATAAACCATATAATTACAGTAAGCAAAATAAGATTTCAGTATGTACACTATACACATACAAAATCTATACAGTACATAAATTATAGGTTATATAATAATGTATCTACTGAATGTGTATAATATGCATGTGTAAAAGAAAAAAAATATATATATTCTACATGTACACATTTCTTAAATACGTTTACACTGCATCATGTACACAGTAGTCGACATTTGAAGTGGATCAAAATTGTCCTAAAACATACAACCAAAATGTGTTCTTGTCTTCGGACAACTAACATCTATATACAGACACAGTTTTATATCTTTATATAACTTGCATACAATTTAATACATTAATTTGTTTTGTATAAGTTAGATCATGTGTAAGCTGAATATAAATATTGTGTTAATACATAGCATTTATGTTTGAAATTAACAACCATGCCAGAATCTTTGGCTATTTTCGTGGCAAGGATTTATAAAAATGATATTAGGTTTTTTTATGTAAATATTAACGGTACTTTATATTTTTACATGTAACATTTATATAAAATAAACATATATACTCCAGTATAGAGATAGAGAGAGATATAATATATA
>JAUCMU010000050.1:2915082-2939958 GCA_032275025.1 Enteromius treurensis | reverse complement strand
TATATAAATTATGTATTGAGTATATACACCTAAAAACACTCAGTATGTATGCAATGATATATGAAACCTCAAATTTATACAGGAAACGATGCAATGATGAAAAACAATTTTCCATCATCCTACTACTACACGTGTTCAGAGTTTCTCACCGGTATCTGTGGGGCTTCTTGACTCCACCTGTGGAGGGCGCACTCTTCCTGGCCGCTTTAGTGGCCAGCTGCTTCCTGGGGGCTTTACCGCCGGTGGATTTACGGGCGGTCTGTTTAGTACGTGCCATGGCACTCTAATGAAGTGGTCTAAAGAGAGACAAAAACCGATTAGAAAGAGCACCAGCCGCGGGGAACTCCGCGCGCCATGACGTCATCCACAACAAAACTCCCGCTTCAGTCCCGCCCAATAATACAGTCACGCAGAAACATTTCACGTTTAGAAAAAAGACGCATGACAACAATATCCTAAAGAAGCACTTCACAACTTGGGGGCGCCATTTACGAGATTAAAAGCTAAATTGATAACGTTATCGTACTTAAAACGTAAATGAGCTGGCAAAATATAACTCCATAAACGCTGAACTTTTTTATTAAATAAAGTACATAGAAAGTCGTATATGTAGATAAGAAAGTAGAAACGCGTGTTGCTGTGGAGAATCAATAACCTGAACAACTCACAGTGGGACACTGGGTCACACACACACACGCGCGCGTAACTTAATCTCATTCAGCGCACACACACACACACCGCCTGGAGACAAAAATCTTCAACGGCAGCGACTTTCATTCAACAACTACTACTACATATACGCCACAGTCCCGTCAATCACGACGAAAGAGATAAGAAACTACCGGGCTGTGGAAGCTCCGATTAATGCAGTAGTGAAGTCCACCATCTCAGGATGAGACCCAGACACGTTTCTGCCTTTATGTGTAACATGGCGCCCAAGAAAAACCAATTACAGCCTTTTCTTTGTCTACACCGACAATTCATTTATTGTCGACCGAAAGCGGTTAAATACATAGCGCCTCGTGTCGTGAAACTACGTACTAAAATATAAAGTTAAAAACAGTAAACGAACTTCCCGAGATAAAGAAGAAGAAGTTAATAGGAGCTCGCCCTCGCTAGCTTAGCTTGTTGCTACCGCGACAAAAACCCCGTCTAAAACCGTCGTATATGAATCAAAACACAAAAGGCGGACTGAGAAGATTTTCTATGTTATAAAACGTCTTAAAACACGTTACTCAAAAGACTAGACACACTATAAAATGGTTACTGTTTGTTTAAGACCAACCGTTGACGATACTTACTATTTTTTGTTTCGGTTAATCCGTCAAACCCAAAACAAGGAACGTCGGTCACGCGCAGAACGAGCTTCCCTATATTTATACAGTCAGTGACGTCTTTGCGCGGGTTAAGACACGCCCAGGTCAACTCTCGTTGGCTGCAGCGGTGGGGGGGCAGATTTACAATTCTTTAGTATTTATTTATAATAGTTTTAGCGCGGTTTTGATGCCATTTTAAATGGCTTTTCGGTCTGTTTCTGCAGACTGAAATTGTTTTTAAATTTCAAATGGCGTTATATGAACGTTTAATCAACAATATTCGTGAAATGTCTGAGTTAATATTAGATGCTTTTAAAATCCTTCCATTTCTAGCCCTGAACCTGTTTGGTGTTGATTACGTAACCATGTAAAAACAACCGCCCCATACGGTTCCCATGAAAACGGCGAATACAAAACGTTATTAATAATTGCGACAATTGTTGCTTCGCAAACAATGACGAAAAAAAAATGCAATGCTTTTGAGATCCAATATCTTTCAATGCGGTCTTTGTGTCACCATTGCCTAAAAAGGAGGGCAAATTTTATCGCGCTGCAGTAGGAACCTTTGGAATGGTAAATGTGTTACCGGCGGAAGCTTTTATTTGGTGCACAAATATGGGATATTCACACACGCATAGCTAAATTCTGTAAATACATTTGAAAACCCAACGCTTCGAGCTGAAGTATTTTATTACATTTACATTTTTCCTTAAGCGATGCACACTTGATAGGTGATCGTTTGTGTTTTTTTTAATAGGAAAGAACAGACAACTAGTGCGTTTGCGTTATTAGAAGTTCAAAACCCAGCTATGGAAAAGGAATCAACTGGAACAGGTAAGATTTCACTACAAAGCATTGGATTTAAGTGTAGTTTTGCAGGCTTTTCTATTGAATTGCACTGTATGACTTAATAGCTTGCAATCTAAAGGCAGATAAAGGCTCTGAATTTCTTCATACTTTCCAGAAACAACCAGAATACTGGAAAATGAGAAAAACACGGGTGGACAGAGTGGCGAGGACCCCAAAACAACAGTCCAAAATGCTGACACTCCTGCCAATGCTAAAAAACACAGGAAGAAGAAGAAGAAAATCGGCGACGGGAAAGATAATCAACAGAAAGGGTTAAAAAGCGATGAGGAAACACCCAAACAAGAGACCACAGGACTTGTAAGCACATACACATTTGTATATATAAATAAATAGTTACTGTTGTGTTTACATGTATACATAAATTAATAAATCTGTGTGTGTTTAGACTGCTGATGAGCAGCTGAGTCGAGAGTTGGATTGGTGCATCGAACAGCTCAAACTCGGCCTGAGAACTCAAAAGACGTCCAGCAAACAACGTGAGTGAGACAACACAACAAATGTGTATAACACGATAGGCACAATAAAAACATAACAATTAAAAAACATGATTTTTGAAAGTTAAAAAATTAAATAAATAAAGAGTTATCTGTTTTTGCCTTCATATATATATTACACAAACTCAAGACAGTTGTTTTGTTGTTTGTTTTTGTGTTTTGTTTTTTAATTTTTGTGTAACAAGACCCCTTTTGAACACAAGATGATGCATCTCAAGGGGTTTATCCAAAATAATAAATGTTGAATTTGTTTAAAAGAAACCCTCACCTTCTGTTTTGTTTACACATGTCTCTATTTAGGGGAAGAAGCGAGCCGTGCTCTGAAGACATTACGCAGCTCCAAAGCTCCCTTGGTGAAGAAGAGGCAGGTAATGCGAGCAGTCTCTGGAGACTACAGGAAGAAGATGGAAGAGGAAAGAGACAGACAGTTCAAACTCATACAGTCAGGTAAGGCATTGGTATAGATGTACATTCATATGTTTAAAAATGTGTTGTTATTTTTATTAAAGGGCAGCTGTGTATTTACATGAACCAGTAAATACTGTGGGAATTAGTATTATAAATATTTATAAAGAATATTTATTTAATACAATTTATAATATATATAATATCTAATTATTTATATTGTTACATTTTTATGTTAAAATAATTATTATTACAATAAATGTGTTATGCGTTTATTTTAATCTAAATTTTATGAATACTTAATAATGAAAAATATAATTAATCGTAATGTGTATTTATTTATTTAGCTTTTTTGTTTTAAATAATTTCTTTTGCAATTTTTTTATCTTCTTTTTTAATCTTGTCTTCAAAAGACAAAAATCGCTTACACAATTCTTACAAAATTACCGTCTCTTCCCACAGCAATGACCTCCGTTCGGGTCACCAGTGTTTCCGAGTGCAAACCAGTGTTTCACCGGCGAGCTGAGAGAAACACACACCCCACAAACAAAACCGACAAATCTCAAGAGACACACACACTGCAAGGGCCCCAGGAGACAAAGGAACACACAAAGACTGATGAGGATGCAAAACCTTTTGTTTTCACCAAAACAGATGAAGAATTTTGCTTTAACTTCAACTTATGATCTGACACTGTAACATCAGGATTTGTGCCTTAATTAGATGCATAGTAAGATATTACATATTTTTTATTATATAATTGTTCTCTATGCATTTTATTAAGCATACATTGTTGATAGATGTCACTGTTTTTGTAATTTTCAAAATGTTCATAGAAAAAACACTTAAATAAATGAATTATGCCCAAAACTGTGCCATATATATATTTGTATTATATTATTTTTTATTTTTTTTTAATGGGTTTTAATGTTGTTGTATTTATATTATTGTTATTGACTAATACTGATGATTAAAATATAAATAACATTTTAGTGTATGTAGCGTGTAACTGAGTTGCTATAGCAACGTATTTAAAAGGCTTACATTCGAAATATCTACTGTTTTCTCGAACAGTTCATTAGCATTATTTCACCTCAAATCAATGCTTTCAGTGAAAACAAACCTTTTATGTTTAGATATATTATTATGTAAATCATTCTTTTGCCGTTTAGCAACAAATGTGTTGCTGTTTGATGTCGTCAGGCACGTGAGGTATGAGAGCTGACGCAGAGACTGATGGGATATGTAGTCTTATGTTGTGCACTAGCCCTTTCAACAATATTATGAGAATCAGGCAAAAGACTACAACTCCCTCCAACAGACTTAACACGCCCCGGCTGAAACACAAAACTTCCTCTGAGTTGCCGCTGCAGTTGCAGTTTCTGAACAAAACATTGATTTAAGAAGTTGGAAAGTAGTAATTGTTTCCAAGGTTTGTACGCTTTTATTTGCTGGTTGTTTTATTAGGTTACCGGGTTATGCGTTTATGGCATGAACGGTTGTTGTAAAAGGCTGTCATTTTCATGTTAAAGAGTTTGCTTATAACTTTTAAGCATCATTGACGTTACTATGTTATAAACATATGAATAAGAGCAAGAGATAACATTTATCTGAACTCGAATTGACTGACGGGTAATAGTGCTGATGCCAGATAACGGCACATTATTTCACTGAATAAACTGGGATACATTTTTTTATTTTGATACACACACATTATGTTTATTATTGCATAGAACTGTAAATACGAATTGTCCAAACTCATTTCCAGAGGGGGATGTCTGAGCTGAGCGACGAGGCGAGCAGTGAGTCGGATCAGTTAGGCGCGAGTCTGTCCGTGTGGCTGGCCGAAGGAGGAAGCGCTCTGATCGGCCCGGAGGAGCTGAACGTGCCGCTGGATCTTCACACCGCCTGCTCCATCGGACAGTATGATGTGGTGGCCGAGTGCATCCGCAGGTCAGATGGAAGAATCACACCGTGCATGATTCTTCCATCCAAGAATCATGCACGGTCTCCCTCCAAGCATTTCTTGGTTTTAGTGATTCCGTGTGCATGAACGCATGAGACTGCAGTAATGATGCTTTGTATCACAGGAATAAATTACATTTTAAAATATACTCGCGCAGAAAACACTTTTTTTAAATTGAAATAATATTTCACAATATTACAGTTTTTTTCTGGATTTTTAATATAATTAATGCAGCCTTGATGAGCAGAGGAAAAATCTTTAAAAACCGTTAAATGTCTTAATGACCCCAAATTTTTGAACGGTGGTGTGTGTGTATATATATATATATATATATATAGAGAGAGAGAGAGAGAGAGAGAGAGAGAGAGAGATGGATGATGGATAGATATTTAATTTACCAAACATAAGCAATAACAGCAACACAAAGACTTCTGTCTGTCTCTGCTGAATGTTATTCAGGGGAGATGTGGATTTGGATGGGAAGAACATAGGCGGCTGGACTCCTCTGATGTACGCTGCATACATCGGTCATGATAACATCACTAACCTGCTGCTGGAGGCGGGCGTCAGCGTCAACACCACCACGTCTAAAGGACTCACACCGCTAATGCTCGCCGCCAGCTGCGGGAACGAGAGCATCGCCTACTTCCTGCTGCAGGTCAGGTGCACATGAACAATCCTTATCAAAGAGCTGTTCGTTTATTTCTGTGAAAATGACAAGATTGCAAAACTATACAATACTGACTGGAGGCTCTCTCTGCACAGCAAGGAGCGCAGCTGGAATGTAAGGATATGCGCGGGTGGACGGCTCTGCTGCACAGCACAGCCACTGGACATCAGCAGATGGTCAAGTTCCTGTTAGAGCATCACGCCAACGCAAATATCAAGTGAGTTACATTTGCATGCATTTATACAAAGCAAAGCTGATGTCTTGCAATGTTCTTGAACTCGCCTTCTTCCTTACACAAACAGACTCTGTACATTAGCAGTCACCAAGGCTGCATTTACTTAAAAGCTACAGTAATCACAGTCAAAACAGGGATTTATGTCACCACCATAAAAAAGCCATCCTAAAAGCACATATATCACAGTGGCCAGCATGTAACATTTATCGGGGGCCGCCTTAACACAGAACAACCGCCTTAAAACAAAAACAAAGTATGCAACCAAAAACTATTGAAACAGAAAGCAGTTCATATCCAGATGACCCCAGTTTATAAATCAGAAGCAATATCACCAGCTTCTTGATGTGTCATAAATTAGCTGACAGCTTTAGACAAAGAATAAGATGAACTTTTGATCTTTTTATTTGCAAGATGATAACGCCATTCCTGTGACAGCAGCATCACAGTTTATACATTACCAATACTATATTTACTGCTTAGCATGCAATAAATGCTAGTATTTCATTCTGGGCATAATCTTGCTTACAGAGCGGGTGAACATGTTAAATCTTTGACCTTTGCCCTCACAGAGAGCCGCAGTCAGGATTCACTCCGCTCATGGAAGCTGCTGCGTCCGGCCATGAAGTCATCGTCCAGTACCTCCTAAACCATGCAAGTGTGACCTTTCACTGCTTTTTTTTCACGGATTGCACCATTTTTAAAAGTCAGAGTCTGCTAAACCATTGCGTCGCAAAAATTATTAAAAGTGCTCCAATCGGATGACGTTTCACGAACCATTTGATTCAGAAACAGACTTCAAAGAGCATTTCACAAATAATTTAGCCGGTTAGATAAATATATAAATGATGCTGAATTGTGAAATATAGTCGCTGTTGCTGACATGGTGTTAAATAAATGCGTAAAAATAGCTGTACATAAAACTAAATTGTGGCCAAAATGTTTTTTTTCGTAATCCCTCATGTCATTTACTACATAATCGTAACTCAATTGTATTTAGAGCAACTACTACAACAATAATGTTCAAAAATGCTTGTGTTTTCAGTGGTTTTGGTTTTGTGTTTGATTCAGGGCGTACGAACGGAGGAGAGGAACGTGAATGGAGAAACGGCGAGAGCTCTGGCCATGATGTACGGACACACTAAAATCGCCAGCCTCATCGACATGCACGTCATGAGAGCCAAGTCATGTCAGTCACGCACCTTAGCTTCTGTCAGTGACCTTCTGTGTGGTGAATGCAGAAAATAACCCAAGCTGATCTGTGTCTCTAGCTCTGTATGAGGAGCTGAGCTCATCTGAAGAAGAGAGTGTGTCTCCTAGAGTCAGAGCGGCTCGCAGCAGAACCAAAGGACTCAGCATTCACGACGGCCCTCAAGCTATCGCACGCTTCAGAGTCGGCTCCAAACACAGTACTCACATTATACAAATACCACTTTCTCTTTCAATACCTTTTTAACATGCAATTGATTCCTGTGATCAAAGCTGATTTTCTCCAGTCTTCAGTGTCACATGATCCATCAGAAATCATTATAATATGCTGATTAGCTGCCCAAGAAACATTTCTGATTATTATCCATGTTGAAAACAGCTGTGCTGTTTCATTATAACATTTTGTAACGTTATCCATTTCTCTCTTTCTCTGTTGCATGCATATATTTAGAGACAAAGAATTATGTTGCATTAAACATATTTAATGAAATAGTTATTTTATTACATTTTAAATATATTTATAGTATCTTATAAATATATTTACATTTATTTAAATGTTTATTTTTAAGTATATTTTAATGAAAGAAGTGGAAAGGGATGTTGAATCTATATACAGACACTGCATTAAAATATTAAATAAAATGGTTATTTTATGAATTTGTAAATATATTCAACGTATTTTATAAATATATTTACATTTAAAGTTACATATTAAAATTAAAATTAAATTTTAATTCAATAAGAAAACACTTAATTAAATAAAATTAATGAATTTTAAGTATTTGAATATTAAGTTGAATATTAAAAAAACATGTTAATAAAATAAAATAAATGTAAAATATTTTATGAAATTATTTAAAGTATTTAAAAAATATATTTACATTTATTTAAGTAAATATTCCAAACAGTACACTTTAATTTAATAAAATACTTGATGAAATAGTTATTTCATTCAATTGTAAATGCGTTGAATTTATTTTACAAGTATATTCACATTTATTTAAAGTTAAATATTAAAAACTAATTTTTGAATTAAAATTGAATAAATTAGTGGTAAGGGATGTTGAATCTATATACAGACAAAGAAAAGTGTTTTTTTTTTTTTTTTTACTGCATTTGAAATATTTAATGAAATTGTTATTTTATAAAAAAATGAATATAAAGTATTTTATAAATATATTCACATTCATTTTAAGTTAAATATAACGTTAATTATAAGTTTAAAAAAAACCTTTAATGAAAGGAACATTAAATCTATATAACGTGTTCTTTCATTGCAGAGGTTCCTGAGGCTCCACCTGGATATGTGACATTTCAGGACGTTGGTGATCAGAGCGAGGGAATCTGCAATCGTGATGTCACTTCCCCCATCAATGAGCTCGACGGCCAGAGCAACAGCAGTAGAGGTGAGAAGTTCAGCAGGATGTCGATCATTCCTAGCAGCCTGTCTGCTGAGATTGTGTGGTACGATGTGATTCTGTTTCTTTTCTGCATGCAGATGAGCTGTTCTTTGATAACGACATGCCCACCATGAGGAGCAGCAGCAGCAGCAGCGAGGGTCTTTCTCATCTCCTCGGACTCAGCAGGGAGGCGTCGCTGGAGAGCAACGAGGTCCGACCCATCATGCATCCCTGCAGCTCACAGCGAACATCTCCGCAAACCTCAATGTCTCATTGTGTTTGCAGGACTCTGATCAAGCAAAGAGGAGTTGTCCACGTCGATCCAGTAAACTCCAGCACTCCGAAGGCAGGAGTCCCGGTAACAGCAGAAGCAGCGCAGGTCACCGAGAGGCTCCGTCTTCCTCTGGACATCCTCCTTCATACACTGGACCAAAGGTCTGTGTGTTCTAGTCACTTCAATGCGTGTGTGCGTGTGTGTGTGTGTATGGGAGTTAACATGCACCAATGAAGAATATGTAAATGTGTGTTGCAGGATCTTACAGAGTTCCTTGAGCAGATCGGGTTCAGTAAGTACCTTCCCCTGCTGGAGGAGCAAGACATTGACCTGAGGATCTTCCTCACGCTTACTGAGAACGACCTCAAGGAAGTTGGCATCACGTGAGTCTTTGCACTATTTTATTTTTATTTAATTTTATATTTTAATTAATCACGTTATTATTTTGTATTTTATTTAAAAATAAATAAATAAATATATATTAAAATGAAAATTGTTTATATTTGATTAAAATTACATTTATTAAAATTGTACCACTAATTTTTGTCATTTTATTTATATTATTATTATTATTATTATTATTATTATACAGTATTTTATTTTTAGCATTTATTTATCACGGTTCAGTTAATATTTAAATTTTTTTGTAAATATATTATTTTTTAATTTCATTATTCATTGCATTTTATCTTTAGTGTTTTTACTGTTTTTTTTTTTTTTGTTTTCATAATTTTATTCATCACTCCAAATTGTACATCGTTTTAATCAAAATGTTATTTTTAATACCATTAACTCTATTTTATGTATTTTAATGCATTGTTATTTATGCAGTGTTTATTTCATTCATTGTACTACTTGATCACTTTATTTAAATTGTTTGATTTATTTATTAAAAGGTATTTTTTTATTTTAATAATTGTGCCTTTATTTTGCTTTGATAATTTTATCACTTTTAGAATAAATAGTTTGATTTATTTATTTATGTATTCTTTTTGGATATTTAAATATTTGTGCTTTTCACTCTATAGTCTGTTTGGTCCAAAGAGGAAGATATCCTCAGCAATAGCCCGTTGGCATAGTAACGCACGGCCTCCCAGTGATGCGTTAGAGCAGGCGTATGCGGACAAACTGGAGGCCGAGATGCAGGAAATGGCCATTCAGGTGCTGACTGCATGACTTAGATTCACACTATCTTCACCTCATAGAGCTCATTTGCATGTGAGGACTGTAAAGTACTCCCATGTAATTGGCACCTAGTTTGTGATGAAGCGTGAACTGCAACATCAACACCCAATCTTAAAATTAAGCTTTTAAATGTATGCAAACTGACGAAACAGACCAAATAATGTTTTTGAGAGTTTTAAATGTTAACATGAACAGTTTTGGCTATATAATGAGGTTTTACCTTCTAACATTTAAATGCATCAAATCTGGGAGCAATACTGGACTTTATATCCATTTGGTTGTGTAACGGGTCACAATAAAATGAACAACACGCTATAAAATCAGTCCATTCAAATAAGCTCAAGGGTTGCAATGCATAAAACTGATGTTGTAAAACAAGCACTGTTCTGGCAACAACATTGCTATAAATTTTACACAACTTAACAATGTGTCTTTATTCTCATAAAGGGGCTTTATGTAATTTTTTGACTGTATAAATAAAGCATTTAATGATAATACCTTAGCAGATATTTAGGAAGCATGCTACATTTGCATACTTGTTTTTTTTTTAAAAACAATACTGAGAGACCGTTACTCTACTAATAAACGTGCGTTCTGTGTCAGGGTGTCTGTTTTTGTTTTGGTCTGTGTGACTCCGCCCACTGCTAATTTACCCAATAGTATTTCAACAGCCCGGGTTGCCAGTTGGGGGAAAACACAGTATTTAGCTAAGGAAGCTAAAAAATGAACTGAATTAATCTTGCAGATTTTCTGAATTACAATGCAGATATATCAACTCAACAAACTTACAGTGTAAGGCTCGTCACCTTTCATTGTCAAATGCACTCATTTCTGTTCTGTGTCCTCAATCTGGCAACCCGGGTGAGTTCTGAGTTTGAGGAGGTGTGTGTGTGTGTGTGTGTGTGTGTGTAGCGCTGTGTGGAGGTGAAGTCTCTGCAGGGTCAGGTGACCCAGGAGAAGGAGCTGCGTGCCGTGATGGAGGGATGTCTGATGGAGGAGAAGATGGTGTGGAAGAGCGTTCAGACGGAGCTGCAGGAGAACAGCAAGCGCATTGATACGCTGAGTGGGATACTACACGCTCTGCGCAGCAGTCTCACGCAGGAGGATGATCGAGGTGAGCTGAACCTGCCAGTGCCTTCATTTGCTGAAATTCAGAATAAGGGAATTCACTCATTAATTCCCAGAATGCATTGCGAATAATGCAGTATAACCAGCGTCATCAAAGGTGCAATATTAAAAGTGTCTTTTAATGTGTTTTAGGAAAACACTACTACTGTCAGGTTGCCCAACAACCACCTAGCAACCAATGGGAACACCTTAGAAACTCTCCTAAGCATGTTTTGCACTGGCAAACTTTCTTCAAAACAACTAAACGAATGTAGTGGAAGTCAGACAGTATGAATATCTTCATATCTTTAGGGTGCATTCAAAAATGCAATTAATTATTTTTAAATTAATTAATTTTAAACTTATTAAATTTATTATAAATGTAATATGTTTTAAGAAATTTATACTATATCTAATCCTTTTTTCTTTTACATTTTATCATGTAAAAAAACATTTTTTAAGTTTTTTATTCACCATTTTATTTACACTATTTGACACGGTTTTACTTTTATTTCTGCAGTATGAAAAAAATGTTGTTTTTTTAATAAAAAATCTACCAATTATATTGAGAATCAAAAAATGTTGAAAAAAATTGGTCATTTTGCTGGGCAAAAAAAGTTGTACAAGACACAAAATTAACAGCAAACCAGAGAAGCATATGTGACCCTGGAGTTGCACAGGTATATATGTAGTTATAACCAACAAAACATACATTGTATAGGTCAGAATTACAGTTTTGTTTTGTTTTTTTACCACCAAAACCATTAGGATAGTAAGTAAAGATCATGTTCCAAGAAGATTTCGTTTTTTGTAAATTTCCTACAGTAAACATAAAAACTAAGAGCTTCATTTTCTCAATATTTAATTATTATTATTTTATTATTATCTAGATTTTTAAATAGTTGTATCTCGACCAAATTTTGTCCCGTCCTAACAAACCATGCATCAATGGAAAGCTTATTTATTTTCATCTTTATGACTAGTTTTGTGGCCCTGGGTCAAATATATTATCACTTGCTATCTGCTCCTTATGGGTGGACCATCTTGAGAGATATATGTCATTAACACTATAAATCATGGCTTCTGTTGAGATTTGAATGACCTCTGACCTCAGCTGTACTGATGTGTGCCTGTGGTAGGTGACGGCCTGATGTGCTCTCAGCGGCTGTCTACGATGGAGTCTCATATGGCGGAGCTCGGTAAGACTTCTGTTCCTGATCCTGTGTAATGCTTCCTTCACGTGGACGTGTGAACTCATATCGCGTTTCTCTGTCCAGCTGACGGCCTGAAGGGTATCCTTCACAGTCTCCAGCATCTCAGCGCTTCAGAGAATCCTAGCGGCGGTACATGGGTTGGTTGAACATCATTTAATAAGAAACGGTGAAATAATGAAGCAGCACATCTTTTTTTAACATTGATTATAATCTGAAATGTTTTTTTGAGGAGCATATAAGAATGATTTCTGAAGGATCATGTGACACTGAAGACTAGAGCAATGATGCTGAAAATTCAGCTCCGATCACAGCAATTACATTTTTAATTAAATGCTATTTTTAAAAATATTGCCATTTTTTGTGTATTTTTGATCAAATAAATGCAGCCTTTGTGAGCGGAAGAGAGTTTTTACAACCCTAAGAGTTTGAAAAGTAGCGTATGTGTTAAAATAAGATGAAGTTGGCTAGATTTCTTTTTGTATGACTGTCTAACTGATATGTTTGTCCTTGCAGGACACTCGCTTTTACCGACGGAGGG
The DNA here is from genome assembly GCA_032275025.1 of Enteromius treurensis. NCBI lineage: Eukaryota > Metazoa > Chordata > Actinopteri > Cypriniformes > Cyprinidae > Enteromius > Enteromius treurensis. Next base: position 2,927,078 of record JAUCMU010000050.1, on the reverse strand, counting down.
TGAAAAACCACCCTGAACACAGACGGCTGCAGGAACGGGCCAGAGAGATGAGCCGCGCCACTCCAGAACTAGATGAGTTTAGATGAAGACGACGACCGAACGAGGACCAATACGACGGCAGGGGGCCAAAAATGACAAGCGGGCGAAGAGCATCTCTCGCCTGTGCTCCAGTGATGTGGTACAGTCACCACGAGAACGGACCAATCACAGACAGAGCTGTGTCAGACAGGGCGGAGCCAGAGGATTTGAACTTCCTGTCAAGAATTCAGAGCACACAGAAACACATGTGTGGATAACGCGAGCGGACATGCTGTTTATTGCTGTACAACAAATCAGACCTCTTAAAATAAGCCTATTTAAAGCCTGAATAATGAAGCAGTTAATGCTTAAATCAAACCTCAGATGATCTTTACTCTCCATTGTTAATCTAATCATCTTTAATTAAATACTGTGTATGTTATAAATACACCTGTTTATTTGTCAAAATCGCTGTTGCCATATTCAGTCCCTTCAAATAGCTGTTTTGGTATAACTATAAGGAAAACTGTGGCCAAAGCTGGGCATATATGCAAAACAAATCATGATTAAGATATAACGTCCAGGTTTATGATCATAATGTTGGAGCTACTGTCAGTTTATTATTTTTAAATGTTTGTTGTTGTTTTTACTCTATCAATTTTAAAGGTTTTTTAATTGTTAATCAGCTTGTCTGTCAATTATGAAAAGTCATTTTTGTAATTATGTCACATAAAGGTACAAGAATCGAATCTTTTAAGGTCTAAATAAAACATTCAAAGCAAATGTATGCAACGCAAGTTTTGTGTTTTTTTTTTGCGACTTTGGAGCCCTCTGTCGTAAATATTGCCGTAGCGCGTTTGCTACTGCCGTAAAGCAATCTGCTCTTATCGTACCCGCTCACAAAATGTAAATAAAACATGTTTGCGGGCAATAAACGGAACCCAAACGACTTATAATCAGTGTTGGGGAAAGTTGCTTTTAAAAGTAATGCATTAAAATATTGTGTTAGTGCCTAAAAAAGTAACTAATTACGTTACTTGGTTACTTTTTATGGAACGTAATGCGCCACGTTTCTTTTTAAATATGGGCAGAGCTTGAGTGTTTGTTTTTAATATAAGAAGTCCTATGTATAGCAAATGTAAAAGCACACCACAAAGTGTCACGAATAAACCCCAGGCTGAAGAAAAAGTCACATCTGTCAAGTAGAATACAGGAGAAAGTTCAATACTCCACAGCAATAAAAAACAACAACAATGAAGCAGTTTTTGTTTGTAAGTATGGTTGAACTGTATCATTAAAAGGTCAGAAGCAACGACACTGGTAACTAAAATGAGATAAGTTACAATTGTGTGATTTAATTTTTGCAGGTTTGAGTCATATTCTGAGTTTATTTTAATTAATTTTGATGAATACTAAATCTGTTTCCTGGGAGTGAGATGAATTAATGCACATTTACATTTAGTCTAGAACTACACTGTGTTCACACACCGCTCACAATGCTCTGTATTTCTGATTTCTCAACAAGTAGTACTTGTTATGCATTACCCCCCAACACTGATTATAAGTATACCATCAGTGCGACTTCAAAACTATATTTAAATATAACCTTTTGGAAGAACACATAGGGGACACTCACCTGAGGCGCTAGAGATAATCCTGTGGCGACTCTTCAGTCAGTTCTCATCAGGTTCACACAGGTGCAGAGAATCAACATGATGTTTGGGGTATTGCCATTTCAAACCTTTGTTTTAAATATTTCTTGCATGCATCTTTTATTTAGAATACTTGTAAATGATTTTTATATTTTATATAATCAGCTTACATTTTGATCCAATTCTGACCCAAAAAGTCACTTTTCTGTCTTCATGTACACAAACCCACAGAGATGATTAGTAAAACTGGCTTTATTGGCAAACCCCAGCGTTTGATTTTAAATCAATCCGATTTCAATGCAGTGTGTTCTTCACTTACACACTTTTCAAGGACATCTTCAAAGTGAATGAATCACATTCCCAAAGCAAGTGCATCTCTTATGTACATTCGACAGTTTGTATAAAACAAAATCTTCAAAAACTTAAAAGTGTTGGCTGATTGTTTTTAGCACACATTTGATTGTGTACAGATTCCCTTTGTGTTTGATTATCATCTACTCATTAGTCATGTTGTGTAATTCTCTTTATAAGTAGCAGCCTGATCCCTCCTCTGCCAGTGTGTGTGTGTGTGTGTGTCAGGTATATTCACACAGGTGTCCGCAGCCGGCTGGACAGTGTTTGGACTGTCTCAGCCACTCCATCACATGCTCCAGGTGTCCTCCGTGACTGCAGCCCTGACACCACACAAACAAGCCTTTGACCACGTGATGACATACGGCACACACGCTTGCACACTGATGGCACCTGTGAAGAGGTCAAATACACACAAAATACCCAATTAAATTTTTTTTAATCAAATGATAAGATTTTAATTTATTTATATATAATTTATATATATATAATATTAAATCAAGTGTAATAAACAAATAATGCAATACATTTATTATACTTTATTTTATTTATTACAATAAAATATTTATAATTATAATTAAAAATGAAATAGTTTCATTTTATTTATTTATTTATAAAGTCGACCTAAAGTGTGTGAAATTCTTTAATATCTTAGAAATTTTTCCAAATGATATTTTAGTGTGATTTATTTAATTGATAATAAATGAAATCAAATAAGTTAATAAGTGAAATAATAGTAAATTGCAAAAAAAACAAACATATAATAAATAATTATTTATAGAAATGCGTATATGTATATATAAAATATTTTATTAACTTACCAAGCAGACCCAAATGGTGTAATAAAACTTAATATATTAATTTTACTTCTTTATAATTGGCCACTAATTGTGTGAAATTCTCTAAAATATTATATTTAAAATATTTAAATTTACAATAAATGAAATTAATTACTATGTGATTTAAGAGTACATAAATGTATTATATATATATATAAATATATTTATATATATACACATTTAAAATTTCTCTCTCTCTCTCTCTCTCTAAATATATATATATATATATATATATATATATATAATGTGTAGAGTATGTTTTTTTCCAAATTATGTTTTTATATAAATTATAACGAATAAAGGATTAATTTTATAATAAATGTATAATCCTTTTAGTTGTTCATAAAGGCCTGTACGTAAAAATTTCCATAAAAGAGAAAACAAATATTTTTAAATAAGCTTTAAACACATTTTTTTAACACATTAGATGAAGCACTGAAACTTACAGCTTCGTGGATTTTTAACTTGACAAAGGAGAAAATCCAGATAAAAGTCAAGGATTGGAGCACTCACCGGTCACAAATCCAGCCCTTGTTGCTCATTGGTCGCTTGCAGTTGCTGCAGTTGATGTGTAGGGTGGTGGAAGCTTGATTCAGACACATGATGGCGCCGCACGTGCTCAGTTTGATCACCTCGTTGCTGACGTTCCACAGCTCGAAGCGCTGCAGCAGGTCGATGTAGGACATGTACCAGTGCTCCTGAAACACAAACACTCGTACATTTTATCTATATAGCACTCTTCCAGAGCTCAAGGACACTTACAACATCCAATATGTGAAGATAACATCAAACAATAATACACAGGATAATGTCAGACGATAATAAAGAGAACACCGGACATCAGAGGAGTACTAATATGTAGGGCTGGCAAAATTAATCACATCAATGTCAAAGGCAGTGGGTTTTCCTCACCTGTGTGAGCTCGTCGATCTCCTTACGGATGCGGTCGCCCAGTACGATCAGCACAGACACGGCCATCTGCACGTCGCCCTGCTCGGCGTAGTAGCACAGCATCTCCTTCACGATGGGGCAGAAGAACTTGGGCGGCAGATGAGGCGAGAACAGCAGCTGAGAGACAGAAATGAGACTGAAGGACTCCATGGGAGTCAGACACGTGCTCTCGGCTTCGCTCCCGCTGACGTGGGGCGACTCGGGCTTCTCCTGCACCGGCTCCGGGGCCGAGGGATGGTCCATGATCTCGTGCCGTAACGGGAAGGCCTCCTGAGGGAGCAGGTACTCGGGTTCCTCTGCTGGGGAGACCACAGTCACTTCATTTCACTTTTTTATAGTAGTAGTCCCTAGTAAAAAAGCTATATATTGAAAATGCATTTATTTGATACTAAGTATGGTTCAAATCTATTACAATTTTTCACTAAGTTAATCTAAAAATTTGAATGAAAAGTGACTTGGTGTATGAATGTGCACAATGCAGGTTTGTAAAATTTAGTCTAAAATGTGTTTTACTTTTATTTTGATGTGGACTGTATGTATGATATTTGAATAATATCAGACTTAAAATGCAAAATATTTAAAGTGTACCTTAAGTATACTTGCAATAGCTCCACTCTAGCATATATTAAGTATATATTTAATTGTACTTCAGCATTATTAAAGTGCATTAAATGTCAAAATAGTTCGATTTTAATAGTAAATTGCAGGACATTTTGCAGTACATAAATATAAAAATGTATGTGTTGCATAAGTGTAATTGAAATACATTTAACTAGGCGCTGTCAAACGATTAATTGCAAGTCTTTCTTTACATATTTACATAATATATCATGCATGTGTGCTGGGTATATATATATATATATATAGATCCAAACACTTGCATGCATGTATATATTTAAGACAATGCTATGTTTAATATATTAAATATATTCATATACAATAAAAAATATAAATATATAAATGTATATATGTAAATGTTTTCACAATAAATACTGTATGAGTGTGTATTTATACATACATAATAAATATGCATAGTACACATATCTATATTATGTCAAAAAAAAACTTTTATTTTGAATATGAATAATTGTGATAAGTCGTTTGACAGCCCTTAACTAACGCTTTTTTTTTTTTTGAGTTGATTTGATTTTAAAAAAAATGTTTCCATATTAGCTGCACAGGCTATTTTACGGCAAACAAATATTATACATTAGAGAAAAAAAAACAGTAGTACATAATGAAACAAACATTTATTTAAGTTTAATTATATCAAATATTCTTTAAGTTTACTTTTGAAAGAAACTGTAAAAGAGTCTGTCCTGACAATAGCCTTTGTCTAATTGACAGGAAATATTGTGCAGACCAAAAGCACTAACCTGCCTGGTTGTCGTGCTCCATGCTGTAGAGATCATCGTCGTCCAGTTCAGCGTCTCCGAACAGATACTCCGCCTGACCCTCGCTGCCCTCCGTCTCCTCGTTCTCTGCGCACACAAACACATCTTTACACACTGTTGACAAGACTGTCGAAACACTGGAGGAATAATTACTACAGAACATATTATTGCATAATCACAAATCCATCTGTGAGGCAACTCATTAACCCTGAAGTGTTTAAGGGTTAGTTCATAGAAAAAAAAAAAAAAAAGTCTAGTCATTTCAAGGTCATCCCAATCTGTTTTTTTACAGACATGGCATAAGCCTAGTACCAGATTAAAATGTAGGACTGCACGATTATGACTAAAATCATAATTGTCAATTATTCCCTTGAAATTGTAATTGTGATTATTAATTACAATTATCACAATAATTGTGGCATCCGTAATTGTAATTGAAATCGGTTATTTGTGCAGCTTTAGTCTGAGCTAAAAAAAGATCCTCCGAGAGCGCCTCGGGAAAAGGGGGCGGGGTCAGCGGAGCTCGTGAAGATTTAAAGGGGAAGTACACAGAACCGAGGGATTTCTAAAGAGCTGTTTTTGACAGGGGGAAAATAATGAGCGGTTTTAAAACTATCTTTGAGAAATTTTAAAACAAACTATATTACAAACCTACAAATTAGACCCTAAAGAATCATATTAGCTTGTGGAAAATTGGCTTTGTATGACTCAGTAATGTTCTTTTTCTAAGGCACGTTCAAAAAATGACTTTTACATGTCCTTGGTGAACTATGACCTTTTCCTTGCTCAGTCAAAATTTCCATGTTGTTCCCATTTGAAAACGCATCATGACATATGACTTGTGTAGTACAGTACATTCTGTCTTCTGAAGCAATACATTTGATTTCTAGAGGAACAGACTTAAACTGAATTTTAAACTTGCAAAGAATTTTTAACAGAATTTCCTTACGTTTGTAAAGATAGCGTAAAGTTTCTTTCACTTTTCTTCAGGAAGAAGCTAAAGTTTTGCAAACGAACACAATATTGGAGAAAACATTGGCGTTTTGTGACCAAAAGTGCAGTTTCGCATTTATTTCACCTATTGGAAACAAGCAAACGGTTTATGATTGAAAGCCAAGTTCCTCTGGTGAACAGGTATTGTGTGAAAATGTCACATTTTTTGAGATCGCACCATTTCTTTAGGGAATGCAGAAGTTTTGAGAAAGCAAGCGCAAAGCCTGCTCTGTAAACACAATCTAGCTGGTTGTATCTTGGTATGTGTTGCATTTCTCTTTTCCTGGTCTCTCATCCGTTTCTCATCAGGTCTCACCGTCGTTGTTGTTGAGGTTGGTCTCCAGGCTGTGGAGGTTGTCTTGTCTGTTTTCTTTGTTTCTTTCATTGAGAGCAGCACTCATCTCCTTCATGCTGAAGCTGCAGTAAGGGAAGCAGGTCAAAGATGAGCATCCATGAAAGTTAGGATTCAGAAATGAAAAAGAAACGTGGTAATATCAGTACCTGTTGACGAGCGGGAGGTTTCCTGACTTATTCAGATTGTGATTGGTTGACAAGGACGGATTAGCCGGCTCTGAAAACATGATTCGCAGCATTGTCCACGTGGTTGATTCCTGCAAAAAACATTGCAAAAAATGTATTTATTTAATTTTAGCAATGAAATCACTGAGATATTAACTTAAAAGTTCAAAAGAAAGAAAATATTGCAGGTCAAAGAAGTTCGGCTGACAAATAAAAGGTTGAAATACAAACGAACCCCATGAAAAATCGTACCTGTGGTCTGTTGAGTCTCTTGGCGACCTGAGCGTTGTGCTCACAGAGCTCGGCGAAGGGTTTCCCGCTCAGCAGGTAACTCTGCGCGGTGTTAATGAACCAGTCCATCCCGACGCTGCTGCCCGTTTCACTCTCAAACACACTGAGCGCGCTCGACACCTGCGCAAACTGCTCCGTCACATCAGGCTTCTTGAAGAAGAAGATGGGGTACCGCCGATCGCCACCCGGGTAGGTTTTACGCCCCACGTCTCCTACAGACTGGGGAGCTATAAAGAAATACAATGTTATGTTGTATAAATGTTGCAGCATTGGTCGAATCGCAGCGTAAGAGGTGTAAAAAGTGTCCTGTTTATGACCATTTTAACGTTTTCCTCTTATCGGCAAGACATATGATTATCGGTAGATTCCGATATTGGTGAAATAATATCGTGCATCCCCCCTAATGAAACTGAACGTGGTTCGATCTGACCCTGAACAAAAATTGTCCCCAGTTTTTTCAGCACCACAGGAGGATTTGCTGCAGCTCCCCCGGTCACTCACCGGTCATCAGACTCTCTTTAGCAGCAAACGCCAGGTCTCCAAACAGCCCAAAGCAGAGTCCCTCAGGATTGGCGCGGTCGACGGGTCTGCTGGCATCTTTAAACATGTGCTGGTACAGAGTACTGTCCTTGGACCCCGACAGCAGGAAGTAGGGGTCGTGCTGGTGCCGCCACACGATTCCTGTGGTCACGTCTTTGTGCTCCTCGAAGGTGGCGAAGGGGATGAACGGCCGGCGGACGTCCCACACGTAGATGTTGTGGTCCACCATCATGGAGCAGGTGGCCAGGTGATATCTGCGCTCTGGACGCCACTTCACCCTGGCCACCGACGCTATGGTCTGAACGCAGTAGATCTCCTTCACACGGTTGGCCGACATGTCCCAGACCTTCACCATCTTGTCACGTCCGCCTGTGGCAAGCCAACCCCTACAAGACAAAGACCAGCGTTATATACATATTTATATATATATATATATATATACACACAAAAAATAGCCAGAGATCCAAGTGGAAGAAAAATGTGCAACTACAATTAGGCAAGTATTTATTATGTACAAGTTTTGAAAAAGTTATTTACAATTTGACTATTATGTTTTTTAAGCCTCATCTTTTTCAAAAGTTATTTCGATTTTTATTATTGTTAATATAATTTTTTTTATTATTATTTGAATCTCATTTTATCTTCTTTTTTAACTTTGTATGTTTTATAAGTCATTAATTAATTTTCTTATAATAATAATAATAATTTATTAATAATAATAACATTTGTATTGAAATTTGTATTTGTAGTAATAAAAAGTTTATTTTATTATTATTATTATTTCCCTCATATTTTTCTTTTTCTATTTAATGTTTCAATTTTAAATAGAATTGTATCACATCAACAATAATAGTAGTAGTAATAATAATAATAATAATTATTATTATTATTATTATTTTTATCAATAGTTGTATAATAATTGTTATATTTTGAGATTATTAATTTTATTACATCATTATATTATGTATTTAGTATAGTCAAACGATTAAACACATGCAAAATAAAACGTTTTTCTTTACATAATTTATGTACTGTTTATATTTATATATATATATATATATATATATATATATACACACACACACACAGTATATATTTTGAAAATTTTTACAGATTTTACACATCTATATTTATATATATATAACATATTTTTCTATAATACATACATGCATGTGTATTTATACATATAATATTTATCCACAGTACACATACATATATTATGTAAACAAAAACATATTTTATTCTTCTTTAAATGTTCACTTTAAGTTTATTTTAATTTTTGTTATTAATATTAATATTATATTCTCATTTTATCTTCTTATTTCCATTTTATTTCTACCATTTTTTTTCACATGCTGACCTGTGAAGCACTTTGTACATGTGAAAGGTGCTATTAAAATCAAAACGTAATCATTTCAATACAAATGTATTATAATTATTATTTGTTTATTTGAGAGTGCACACACCTGTCCTCGGGGTGCCAGTCACAGCAGAAGACGGGTCCAGTGTGAGCGGTGAACATTCTCTCGTATCGGTCGGGTCTGCGAATGTCCCACAGCTGCACGTTTCCGTTCTCAAACGAGGCGGCGAACGTGAAATAATCCTTAATACTGAACTGCACATCTCTCACACTCTCAGACTGACCTGCAAAACACAGACTGCTGTTCACGTCGTCTACAGTCTCTGGGTAGCTTCACACTTAGTGTCTAAAATGCTCCAGATGTGCTTCTCGTTAAAGTTTTATTTAATCTTTGTTATTAAGAATAAGAACAAAGATGCAAATAAACAGTAGTTTAACCAACATGTGGTCCCTCTTTTCTTTCAGTGTTTGATTAACAGACTGATCTATAATAAAGTGCAACCTATTATGCCATTTTAAATATGGCCTTTCATGCAGCGTGTAATGTAGCTGTATGTAAACATTGTAAATCTGAAAGTGCAAAATAAATAAAGTTATCGTCTCCCAAAATAAAGAATCAACTCTATATAGCCTAAAGGAGTCGTTAGGAATTCGAACCCCTGAAATGTTTGAGAATCGCTGGAAAATGAGGGGATACTAAACACATATTTTGAGAAAACCTTGCATGCATGTAAACCTATTGTAGTAGTACACTCCCAAATTAATTTGGCATAATAGGGGCACTTTAAGACCTACTGTAATGCATGGATCTAATATGTGCACAATAGATTTTTCCCCAAACATTCACGTAAGACATAAACATATTATGTTTGTGTGAATCTCGCCAATTCTACCTCTGCAAGAACAGTCTGGATCTTCTGACTCTAGGTTTCTTATTAAAAGAAGCTGCTACTTACTATTCAAACGCAAGGTTATTTAATCGCAGACACGGTGTTATGTGTTAGGGTAAGGGGCATAACATCTTTGCCACATGCTTGCGGTATTCGGCCAATCACAGTGCACTGGAGCACTTAATGAACTTTTGTTTAAACATCAAATTCGACCAAATCTGACATTTTGAGCCTGTAGCTCAAACTTATATGTGCGCATTCCGACGGCTCAAAGTCAGAGATGCTCATCTACCAGAGAAGGTGCTGACGCTCTCCTTCTTGCGCAGGTCGAAGCACTTCATGAACCCGTCCTGAGAGCCAGAGAGCAGCATGTTGACCTCAGTGGGGTGGAAGCAGACTTTATTGACCGTGCGCTTGTGTTCGGTGAACAGCTGCTCCTGTTTGTTACGGCAGGGCCGAGCCAGATTCCACGTCACCACGGCTCCGTTAGTGGCGGCGGTGGCCAGCAGGTTCTCCTCCATCTGATGCCACATGACGTCTGCGCAGCTGAAGTTCAGCGAGGGTTTGCGTCCCACACGCAGATTCAACCGCTCCACAAAACCGTCCTCCTCCAGACCATAAATCTTGAAAATGTTTCGCCCGGCAACCACCACCTGAGACATGTGCAGATCAATAACAAGTTAGACAAGGAATAACAAGGAAGAATATTCATTTACTTACTACTAATCTTTTAAATTACATATAATAACTAAAATATATACACACTGAAACAAAAAATATGTTATTATTAATTATAAATCATAATCATAATAATAATAAATGTGTTTAATTTAATTTAAATATATATAATAACAGATTTATTTACATATTAATAATCCAATACGTTACAAATAAATCACTAAAGTATAGATATTTAAAACACATTCATTAGCAGTAAATATGAACAATTATAGATCTTTGAAAACTTAATTAACTATTAAAATTAAATTTTATATTTTGACCAGCAAATACCACGTGAAGCAAATGTTATTTATTAATATTAGTGAATGACCAATTTAATATAATTTACATATTAATAATCATATAACTAATAAACGTATATAAATTATTACATTATATACAAAAAAAGTTAACACGTTTTCTACAATATTATTAAAAATAAATATAAATTATATATTAGTTAATTGAAATACAGCAAACATCACCCAAAATATGTTGTTAACTTCATCTTATAAAATTAGTAGTATCCGAAAATAATATTTGAAAGTTAATATTAATTATTCATAATTAAATTATAATTAATAGTTAATTAATTAAACTGATTTTAGTCACTGACAAATTAAATATTTATATTAATTTACATTATGATAATAATATAAATTGTTTAATAATAATTATTATTATTAAATAATACATTGAAACATATATAATTAAGTAATTAATAAAGAATAAATGATATACATTTAAATACTGCTTTTTTATAAATTATATAAGCATACGTTTATAGTAGTAATTTTATGTTGATAATTTTGGTAATGTGAGGGGGCACTTTGGCTTATGTTGTGAATATAATTTTCTCTCATTTTCACCTGTGTAGCATCCCGACACACGCTGATGGCGTTGGCAGGTGCGTCCAGGTGACAAAACATGGTACAGCCACTGATGGTGCTGACCCTGGTCATCTTCTCCATCTCAAGCTGCAAAATCAAGAGAAAGAGAGCAAACAGTGGAAACACAAAGAAAGAGAAGTGAGGCGCAGCTGAAACAGTTCCTTCTCTGGCCAGCAGGTGGAGGACAGTTTCATTGATATAAATGAATGTCTCATGGAAGCAATGTTATGAAGTAATAAAGCGAGAGGTTCACACTTACACTTTGTGTCCAAAGCCTGTTCTGTTGAGTTTATTTTTTAAAACAACCTTTCTTTTGCTCATTCACTGACTCCAGAACAAAACCTACGAGAAAATGAGTCAGAAACAGCAATTTGTTTCATAAAAATAATAAAAAAAATAACACACACACATTTGTTATTCTTAGTGTTGAGCTGCTTAATAGTTTTTTTAGGATTCTTTGATCATTAAAATATTAAAAAGAGAAGCATTTATTTTTATTTTTTTATTTTATTGATTTCTGAAAGGATCATGTGACACTGAAGACTGGAGTAATGATGCTTTGTATCACAGGAATAAATTACATTTTAA
>JAUCMU010000050.1:2887555-2907583 GCA_032275025.1 Enteromius treurensis | reverse complement strand
TGAGAATTTCTGACCATCGCCTGATTGTCTATGCGCTTAATACACAGAAAATGCCCATTTTAATTAAAATAATAGTTAAATGCCTCAAATAGGCTACTGAAATATCGAGGTTCACGTGGGTGTGCCAAACCGAACGGTTCGATAAACCGCCGAAAACCATTGCATCCCTAGTTTATAGCAATAAAAGCTTACAAACACTGCTTTGAATGAAATCGACCAATCCCTGCAGAATAAGCATCATAAGATTGAGGGTTTGGAAATCGTTGAGCTCATTATTTGGGAGTCATTGAGCAAATGAGGTACAAATAAATGCATACCTTCATAAGAAAACGAAAGAATTTTTCGATCTTTCATAAACCCGTAATGGGGGCACTTTAAACAGGGCTGTGGTCCTCTCTAGAGGACTTCTCTCTGTGGTCTCTGAATGGATTTAGCACTTCGTTAATCATTTTGGTGGTGAAGGGATGTAAATGGAAGATTTTATATTGAAAGATCTGGCAGGGTGAAAGCATTTTATGAATCAGAATCTTGTACACCAGTTTGTTGGGAAACTCTTGTACATGCACTGTCACACTTTGACTTTTTTGTTGGAGTGGAGCTTGGATTAGTAAAAGGTGTTTGATTGGTTTAAATTAGTGCTGTCAAACGATTAATCGCATCCAGAATAAAAAAATTAGTTTGCATAATACGTTGAGTTCGGTGTATGTTTAGGTATAAATGAACACACACACATGCAGTGTATATTTATCAAATATGTAAATGTGTTTATATACTTATCATTTTAAATATTTTTGTTAAATGTGTGCGTATATAAACATGCGTCTGTGTGTAATACTAAATATACACCATACACAAGTAGTTTTTGTCAACTAAAATTATTTTGGATGCGATTTAATGGTTTGACGGCAAAAATTTAAATACTTCAAATCTGGGTGTTGGGTTAAAATAAGTAGGTAGGTTATTATATGGTTCTTTTTTTTTTTACAGTTAGTCAATCTATTATATTGTAAAACAAGATACACTATATAAAGCATGTTGCTTATGTCAAGCTCAGCTCTAAATAACTCGAAGACAAGTGTGTTTAACCTCAGGCACGTTAGGTTCAGAAAAGCCCATTTTGGTTCATTTCCACCCCCTCGCATGACCAACAATCTTCACTTCCAGAATGGAGGGTTCATTCCTGCAGCCTGATATTGACTGTTTAAGTATCCAACCAATAACAAAGAGGATTCTGTGCCATAAAGCGCTCAGGCTGTTCCTGGAGGGGGTTTGTGTGAATGAAGAGTGTCTCTGGCTGCCTGAATGGATGCCCCTGCATTTATTGATGTATATGAGTGTGTGTGTGTGGCCCAGTCCATATGTGGAGAGCTGTGTGTCGACGACTGTAACTGTGTGTGCATGTGTTGGAGGGTTCATGTCCCCAGGATCTCTCCTTTACAGAGACCACAGGAGCCGCCCCGTTCAGAGAGAGAGAAAGAGGGAGAGCGTGCTTTCACTGTCCCCTACACTGGACACTAGATCATTTCTAAAGCCTGAATATATAACACACTTACACACACATTTTGCTGTTGGATAATCTTCCTCAGCTTCCCTTTATATGAACCACTTTTACTGGATTCTTTATACATGGTTGCATTAAAGGGGTATACATTGCATTTGGTATCATGAATTATGTGTATACCTGAAACATGACTTGCACAAACGTTCACCTCGCGAGGCCCTTTAAAATGCATATTACTGACATACACACACACTCACAACCCCCTAAAATTGAATTGGTGTCCGTCGTCTTAAACCAACCGCAAAAAAAAGAACTCACCCTCTTTTTCTCTCTCTTTTCCAGGGGCCGAGGGCGAACAACATCGTGGTACTCCCCTTACTAATACCTCCCCACCCCCCCTATGAAACCCCCCACCCCCTCCCCTTTTACTATCATCCCGTATCCTTATAGAAAAAGAAAAAAGACCCCTCTCAAAAAAGGAAGGAAAAAAAGAAGACAAAAAAAAGACAAAAAAAAAAGAAAAGAAAAAAAAAAAAGAAAAGAGCATCTCCTGGAAAGACAGACTGACTGGCCGCAGTGTGCGATTGTGTGTGCGCGTGCGTGTGAGGAGGTGTTGCGATCGCCCTGGTAAGGTACAATATGGCCGTCGGGGAGATTTGGTGGCATTTGTTTAAATTTGAGAAGATGATGATGTTATCTCAGGCTGCAGATGTGTGTCCTTTTTGTCTGGCTGTGATTATCCTTATTATTTTTTTTTTTCTCAGCAAACAGCCCCTCTTATGTTTGCGCTCAAAGGCAAACAGGGAAAAAAAAAATGTCAACTTTTTTTTTTTATTTTGTATTTTTTTAATGATTGTAACGTGAATATGTGAACAGTTTAATAGCAAGAATGTTGTTGTTTTCACAAAGTTGTGCTATTTGAGATCTTCTCTATTTTGTCTGTGCTCTCTGGAATTCCTTTTTCCCCCCCAGCGCTGGTTTCTTTCCCGTTCATCCCTCACTCGGATTACTTCCTCCACCTGTGTTGTTCCAACAGTGGTTTAGAGTTGGGCATTGTTTTTCCGTTTTACTGTTCTCGAACCATCTTCCACACCATACGACTATTGTAAGATGGCATGGCCTGAGCTCTGAGATCTTTTCTTTTGTGTTTTTAAAAGTAATTTTTTGTCTCACGCTGCCATACGCCATTCCCGACCATCCTTTTCCTGTTTCTGTGCTGCTTCTCCTCCTCCTCCTCCCCCCTCTGTCTCTCTCTCTCTCTCTCTCTCTCTCTCTCTCCTCTCTTTGTATATTAGACAACTTCTTGTCGTTTCAGGTTTCAGGACCAGTGGAGGCTGACAACCCCTCCTCCCGTGGCCGCAGCGCCCCCTACCGTCTCGGCGGCGTCTCTGTCTCTTTCTGCACCCGCTATGCACACTCACCCCATCCTCTCTGTGTGGGGGGGCGGGGGAGGGGGACAGGGCGACCACCGGCCCACTGCGGGAGGCATTTATTACAATAACAAGCGCTGAGCTTTACCAACATGAATATACTGAGATGCACCAGGCCCATGTTAACACAGACATACAGACACCGCATACACCGCACACATCCACCACACAAATTTATATATCGTGAAGGCAGAGCCATGGTAGAGCAATGGCCGCTTGAATTGCGAGTGAGTGAGAGAGGCAGGACTAGAAAGAGCTTGAAGGGGAGGGTTCTTCTAGGGCCTTGTCTTTCTCAGTGCACAGTGCAGTTAGGGCACGATGGAGCACTAACGCGTGGGCTACAGGTATTGGTTACTTAAGGAGGGCTTCGGAGCTTTTATTTCAGGGGGGGTGGGGAGGGAGAGGGGGGTTTGTGTGGAGAGGGGTTTCTCGTTTCTGTTCGTTTTCCTTTTTCAGATGGGGGAGTGGGTATGGATGAAAAGAGAAAAGATGTTTCCTTTTATTTTATTTTTAACCCATGAGTCTGTAATTAGAAAAAAAATAAAAGACATTGTGTAAAAAGTACTTGAGGTGTTTGTTTGGACTTTCTTTCTATGATTAGAGTAAAACCTAATGAACCTTTTATATGTACATTTAACACTTTATTATTTGCCCAAAAGGGAATTCTAGCCAAACTGGTCACTTGTTTCGAACTCACCATAATGCTTATGCTTTTGTTGATATATATTTTTATTATTTAATATTTCTAATGTTTTACTCATTCCAACCTGAATTATGTACACTCTTTACATAATGTGGTACATTTAAAATATAGAAGAGAAGAATCTGCAAAAGCCAGATAATTATGCATAACCTTTTTGCTCCAGGTAGAGCAGTTTTACCCTAGTAGCTTCTAATTTACCAAATACTTCTATTTTGACATGCATGTCCTTGATAATCTGCGTTCATCTTGAAATCACATTTGTATTGTTATTAGGGGTGGGCATAGATTTTTCTTAATCTAGGTTAATTTTGAAATTAATCTAGATTAAAATGGCTCATTTGAGATCTGCCGAAGGCAGTCAGAATTTGTGTGCTACCTATTATATTTGAGATATCTGTGTGTCAGTACTGCCATCTTATTCATTATCACAATGGCCCAGTTTCACAAACATGGCTTAGTTTAAACCAGGACTGGGTCTTAGTTAAATTAAGATATAAATGCATCTTTTACTAAATTTTAAGATATGTCAGAGCAAGATATTTACAGTAGAAGCAGTTCAAACATGCATTTTAGTCTGTGACTAGTTTAAGCCTTGTCTGTGAAACTAGGAGAATCAGTGCGCCGGTTCCGTGCAACTAATACCAACGCATTCCAAACGGTATATGAAGATCACGGACGACAGGTGATAAGGATCGAAGCTCACATGTACACGCACTGACGTAATGAATATGCAAATTGACGTATGACGTCACCAGCGACACCTAGCGACTTTTCGTGCAAGGGTGTCCCTTATTTTGACTTGTAGAAAGTGGCAACCCTAGTTCGAACCCGGCCGGCCCGTCGGGTATCCATCCTCTATTTCTTACCCCATCGGTGGAACTGACAAACACTCACACATCTCCTCACAGTATGCTCTTTATTTCATACAGCTGAGAAATGAAAGCAAACACAAAACCATACAAAATAAAACTACAAAAACAAAATTGCCTTAGGTCCCAATATTTCAGAAGTACAATACATCATGAAATGATAAATAATTTGATAGAAACTATCAATATTTACATCTTTTTTTTATCATCATCTGATCAAGAGAAAACTATATGCATTATATTATATTTTCAGTTTTAGCTTTTTTTTGTAAACAATCTTTTACTTCAACGAGTCGTAATTTCTCGTCTTTTGGCACCATTTTGAAATCTGTAAATGGACTACGTTTCTCAGTAGGACTACAATTGTGGCGGCGACAGAGGATCTCACTGGAACTCAAAGCAACACTCTTGCGACCTACACCTACAACATCATGGAGAAAATAATCGCACGACACCGCCATCTGTGCTGATTGGCCAGCTACTGATGTTAAGCATGAGATTGGAGAGCAGCTATTGGCTGGGACATAATGTGGGTGGGATTAAGGGGGAGGTCCTTGGTAAATAAGTTTGTTCCCAGTTTTAAGTGGACTGACTTAGTACACTTGTTCATCCAGGTTATGTTTAGAGTGGCATACTACCATACTGGTTTTGCATTATGCATGCAGGCACATTACTGGCAAATGTTTAGTATAAATGGCATACTTAGATGATTTATCAGTAACATTTGCCAAAATGTGCAGCATACAATAGAGTACACTACGGAAAAACAAAAATACATTTAAAAAAAAGGATCCCACGATGCAATGTGCTCGACCTTGAACTCTGAAACAGAGTTGATGATGTGAACTTAAACTATTAAAAATTAGTTTTTGCAAATTTAAATAAAGTTGATATAAAAACATTTAAATATTAGATGAAAAAACGATTAAATAAATATATTTCAATATAAAAAAGAAAAACTTATAATATAAAATAAAATAATAATTACTGTAAAATATATGAAACTTTCAAAATGTTGCCTTGGTAAGTAACAAAAAAAAAAAAACATGTTGAAGAATTAAAATGACACTGGCAAAACTTTAAAATATATTATAATAAACATGAGAAAATACATAAGATGACTCAAGATAAAGTATTTGATGATTAAAGCTTAAACTGAAAAAAAGGCAAAAGTTTATTTAAAATATAAAAATAAAAGCTATTTCAAAATATTAACAGGCAGTGTATATACTAAAATAACAGTTCAATAAATAAATAAACCACATGATCAACTTTTAATATTTAGCTTGTCTTTTTTGAATGCTACATTATTTCATTTTTACGTAATATTTAAATTTTTATTTTCAAAATTTGATTCAAATTGAAAGAACTATTTCGAACATAACATACTCGCCATTCACTGAATTAATCAGCGGCGTCACATGATCATCTTGCATATTACTGTTAGAAACATTTAGAATTGCAAAATGCACTTTTACATTATATTTAAAAATATATATTAGGCAGTATTCAGTATACACAGCAAAGCATGCAGTATGCTAGTACTCCACTCCAAACACAACCCAACTGTATTAGACGGAGGTTCAGTGTTTCCCACGCTCACGTACCGCTAAAATACACACACAGACTACAGTACGTGTGCTCCTAACAGTCTGAAAACCAACACATTAAAGCATGTTTCACACACACACACACACACACACTTCCAGCATCCATTTGATGAGTGTTTAAAAAAATAATACATCCATCATCCACTGCTCTCTCTCCATTTTCCTTCATTTTATCAGCTATTTGTCCCGTCTTTCTCACCTCATTTTCTTCCATCACATCCTAATACAGTTTTTAGCTTTTTATAACATTTCTCTCTCTCTCTCTCTCTCTCTGTTTCTCACTGTTTATACGCGTGTCTGATAAATATTAATCAGAGTTTCATTTTTCACCTGTCTAAAAGTGCCAGCCAGCTACATATTACAGGAACTCTATAAATCCCACTGTTTTGGATGCTGGATCAGAACATTTTAAAGTCAACCTGAAACCAAAACGTGACATTATTTACTTCATTGCTATTGAAAAGTACTCGCACGAGCTTCATTTTGTTATTGTTTTTTGCCAATTCACTCAAATATCCTGTGAAATGTGTCACATTAGGGCAGTAAAATGGGTTTCGAGTGCTGTTTCATGCATGCTGACTTTAAAATATTCAAATAACTTACTTGTTCCCTAGAAAGCATTAATGTGTCTTGTTACATAAGTGTGACCTTTGGGCACAGCTGAAATTATTCATTAAATATGTGCACTGTAAGTATACTTTTCTTTGCTTCCAGCCCTTTCTGTGGGTGTCAATGCATTTCATTTAGGGTTTAGCATCATCATCATCATCATCATCATCATCACATCTCTCAGTTTAAGAAAATCCAACACTGATAGCCACTCTGAATAAATATATAAATGTAGGACTATGGCATAAAAATCCACAACATTAAACTGACACACGGTCCAGGCTTTTCGAAAATGAAAAGAAATCAACTCAGAACAGCAATCTTATACACATCTTTCCTTTAGCAATTCAATTAATTCCCTTTAATTATCTTTTAGCAGCTTAGCGAATGATAACTTGGCACTACTGAATTTCGTAATAATTGCTTTGTGTTAGAGTTAAGGGTCATGAAATACTCATCTTCTGCAGTCTTGTCTGGAAGATTTTGAGTTGTGTTTTTCACATAAATCCAGTCATGATCGCTTTTGTGTTAGGACAGCCTTCACTGAAAATTCCCTGTGACTGGAGTTGAAACACATTTGGTATTGGTGGTCGTGACACTCGTTTCCATGTCGAAAGCATCTTTAATCAAGTTACGGCAGTTACCATAACAACTGCATTCTGCGCGGCAATACTGAAGTAATGATTAGTGTGTGGCTTGTAAACTCCTCACTCTGTCACTTGTGTTTGTGTGTTCGCTGGAAACGTTTTTTTAAAAAGGTCGAGATGAAGGGTCAGATATTCAGTCTGTTCCAAACCAAGTGAGCTCCCTTCTAAAGCTGCATCATAACGGAAATGGAACCTGATTTGAAACGCTCTACAAAGAGTGCTCACACAACAATACTCTATTGAGCATAGAAATATTAGGTAGTCCGTGTTTAAATGGGGTTCAAATTTATGGTACTCAGCAAGGATGTATTAGGTTGATGTAAAATGACAGTAAAAACTTTTAAAAAGTTAAATAAATGCAGTTTTTTACTTTTCTATTAATAAATATAATAAACAAATATTTGGGCATCAGAATCGATAATAAACAGAAATGTTGTTCTTGCAGAAAATCAGCTTATGTGACCCTGGAGCACAAAACCTCAAGTCGCTGGAGTATATTTGTAGCTATAGCCAAAACACATTGTATGGGTCAAAATGATCGATTTTTCTTTTATGCCAAAAATCATTAGGATATTAAGTAAAGATCATGTTCCATGAACATATTTTGTGAACGTCTTACCGTAAATATATCAAAACGTACATCTTTATTAGTAATATGCATCGCTAAGAGCTTCATTCCGACAACTATATTTTATTTTCGAAATACCTGAATCATGGTTAAATATTGTTATATCCTAACGAACCATACGTCAATAGAAGGCTTATTTTATTTAGCTTTCAGATGATAAAATATACATTTTTAAAAATTGACCCTTATGACTGGTTTTGTGGTCCTGGGTCACATATTAGAATGATTTCTGAAGGATCAAGTGGAATTATGATGCTGAAAATTCAGCATTGCATCACTTAAATAAATTCCATTTTAAATAGAAAATTGTTTTTGTTTTTTTACTGTAATAATATTAATTTTTTTTACTGTATTTTTTCCTGAAATAAATACAGCCTTTATGAGAATAAGAGACTTCTTTTAAAAAGCATTTTAAAAAAGCGTACATTTGAACGGTGCATATTTGTAAAAATTTTTTTTTTAATTTTTGGAGCTTATTGCAATGCATTCTGGAATTGCCGTTTTGGAAAATTCTGTGTTTATATCTGGTAAAAAAGGCAACACCTATTACATGCTGCCTACACAGAAAGCCCACTATGATTTGGAACAGAGCCAATGTTTCTGTTTCTGACCATTTGAAGCTGAGGAAAACAGCTCCAGAAACATACTTTTTACCTCGTTTCACTGAATCCAATCCGTAATTATCCAAAAACAAACAGCATCGAATGACTTGACCCCCTACCTCATAGAGGACTTTGCCGTGTCTTGAAGTGTAAGGCTTTGTTTTTAGTAAGCGAGGTTCCTGCGCGTTTCATCTACTACGGATGCTATCTGTAATGCATAACAGGCTTAGATGAGGCAGTCAAATCAAAACAATACAGAAAGGCATCATGAACGAGCCTCGGGCTGAAATACACAACAAATCTGATATATGTGTGTGTGTGTGTGTTTCTAGTGTACGATGTACTGACGGCCTTCGAATAAGCTCGGCGAACCCTTGAGCTGCCTTCGAGTGTTCATTAAAAATACCACGCCGTTTGTGTTCGCTGCTTCTGTGTGAAATGTGAGTATGCGTTTGCGTTTCACACCGCTGAAATCCTTGCTTTCCGGTTTTTACGTCCGTGTCTCCGCTGCTGGTCGAGCAGAGCAGATTGAGGCCGGACAGGGGGTGGGGTTTGGGGGCGTGGCTTTTCAGTGGGGGGCGTGTCATCAGGGAGGGGGCGGGATCTGTACCCCGAGCAGCTCGTAAGCGAAAATGTTCCAGAAGATGGCGAAGAGGAGGAAGGTGATGAAGGAGAAGATGAGGACCCACCAGGAGCACTGTTTATGCAGAGATTCCTCATAGCTCCGCAAGATCAGCAGCCCCATGCTGATGCCCACCACTGCGCCCGACAGATGAGCCATGAAACTGGGCTGCGGTCCGGAGGAGGGGAGGGGCGGAGAGAAACGCAGCCAAACGGCACGGCCCACCTCCGAACTCACTGCCAAAGACGGAGAAAGAGATGTTTGGAATAGCACTAACGTTACGTTTTTGCGTGCATGAAAAGTGCATTGCTAAAGATGCAATGTGTTCTATTTTTTTTTTTGTGTTTAATATGTTTCTGGATCTGGGATCATTTCAGTTGTGTTGCTGTCTATGGAGCTTCAGATTGCTCTCAGATTTCATCAAAAATATCTTAATTTGTGTTCTAAAGACGGTTTCATTGGACCTAAGTTAACTTCCGATCTGTGTTTGTTTATCAGGATATTGTTTAAATCACTGTGTTTCTGAAGAAAGACTGTCTTTAGTAATTGCCAGCGTTTGTAAGCTCAGAGCTGCTTTGTCTACAGCCGTTACCGGGGACGTTTCTCCTGCTTAAAGCACCTCCTGCTGGCAGAGAATGAGTTTGCATTTTTTAAAAATCCGTCTGATTTACGCAGCGAACATATTTAGCTTGTTATCAAAAAAAATGATCTACTCTAGAAGGACTTAGCTGTTGTTATTGATGCTGTTTGGATGTTTACCGGAAGTTAAGTTAGGGCTTGTTTATGTTGTTGTCGTTGAAACCGTCTATACATAAGAACATTTTTAACATTTATTTAGGTCCGTTTAAAATGCAATGCCATCTTAATAATGTAACATACAATTGTTTGAATGACTATTTTTAAAAAGCAGTATCTAGTATACACTCTACTGTATTCTAGTCTTGCATTCTGAATATAGCAAATAAAAAGGTTACTTACTGCAAACAAGTGCAAGAATCATCCGCAGCAGTTTGTATGGACACTTCATACCAGCCCAGTTCTGAAACGCAAACATATGCATGTTAAAAGGCATTACGAAGACTTTCACAAAGTCAGCATAATGAATCTATTTTGTAAATACATCTTATTGATCTTACTGTACACTATGCTTCCATGCGTGCTTTTCGTTTTTTGACCTTGAAGTAAAAATGTTTAAAAAAGGTCTTAAGAGAGACTTCTTTCTGGGGATTTAAAATGCAAAGCTAACGTGAAATGCCATCAGTGTTGATATTGTTAATATAAAAAAATTTAACTAATACGAAGTTATCTAAAAATAAAAAAATATATATTAAATGAAACTTACACTTAGATCTAAAAGTTAGTTCAGGGTGAAGTGCTGAACTTACTCAAATCAAAATAAATATAAATTAAAGCTAATTAGAAATATAACTAAATGTAATACAAACATTGCATTATAAAATTACTAAGACAAACCAAAATTAAAACGAAAAAAAAAAAAACAACAACTCAAAATTCTAATAAATATTAATAAAATAATGCAAATTAACACTGACTGCTATTTGCAATCTATTTTACTTTTATAATTTTTTTGGGGGGTAAAATAGAATATCCAGTCTTAAGACAGGACTTACATTAATTCTTATATTAATTCCTATGCATAAAAAAGTGTTATTTGAGCTGTAAAGTTTCTAAATCCATCAGCACACAGCAGACTCCGAAGAGACTTTCTGACTCTCCGAGGCCTGTTTGTGTCTGTCTGTCTGCGTGCGACTGATTACAGACGCTTTGATCCTTAGGGAAGCCGCAATATAAAGCATCCGGGGGTTTATCCCTCCACATTTCTCTATTCCTCTGCCTGATTTCCCCCTTTCATTCATTCTGACATGAGTCGCCATGGCAGCAGTTAGTTTTTGGTTACCATGACAACGTTGGCGAGATGTGCAGAGCAGAGTGCATAGACCCCGCCGGACCCGCCCACCACCGGAGCGCGCATATCCGTGATGGACACCGTCAGCGAACCTGAGGAGACACGCCGTTAGACAGGCAGTGGGATTATTTGATACATTTTGTCCTGCATATCCTCTACGAATCATGCGACAAAGCCCCGCCCACAAGCACTGACTTTGTGGGAATTGAAACATTTGAAATTCTACCGTGTGATAAATTGTTTCCTCCGACTCTCATTCTGTGTGAAGACCTTCGTGCAGCATTAAAACCCTGTGCATTTGCTGATTTCAGACTTCCTCGGTTAAATGAAATTGCCCAATAGAGAAAATTGATAGGCAAATTTTATCATAATATAATTATCTCATAATGACATTGAACACCATTGATGCATGCCTCTTTCAGATTATTTGAAGCTTAATAGAGAGTGTCTTATAGGCCTTATGTCTTTATATGCCTAAATGTAAGGTTTTCAGTAATTGTATTAATAATATACATATGTACATGTATGTATTTATATATATATATATATATATATTTATATTAGTGCTGTCGCAATTAATCGCATTCAAAATAAGTTTTTCTTTTTTAATATATTATATAATTACAATCTCTAAATATATCCTCACACACACACACACATCAAAATAACTGAAATAAATGGATTTGTTACAATTATTTAATAACTTTATTATTTATTTTATTTATTTATTAAAATTATTTATATATATATATATATATATATATATATATATAAAATACACTTGCCCTAAAGACCTTGATTAGATGTTTTGGCTGTGTTTAATTAGAGTTGGTTTTTATAAGGATTTCATTAATTTTGTTAACTATATATATATATATATATATATATATATATTAGTCCTGCTGCAATTAATCACATTAAATTGTATTTAATTTATTCATTTTATTAAATTTTCATTAACTTTATTGAATATATTCATAGAAGTAGTTCATTAATTAATCATGACGGATGTTATGATAACAAAAAGGTGTTTTCATTTTACTCAAATGTATGTGTCATCAAATGTATTTAATTTAATAGATTTAATAAAAATAAAAAAATTGCAGAATTGACATGCATGCAAGAGGCACGCTTTAATCTTTACGGTGATTTTTGTATAATACTAAGTATGAACACATTATATTGGCATGTGTAATATATATATGCATATAAACCCCTCCTGACCTGTATCTCTGCACTACTGCCTGTCATTACTGTCGACCCATTTAATGAATATAATAAAGGTAATTAATAGCTGTCGTGCGGTGATAGAATACAGAGCTGCTCTGTGCTGCAATCTAAACGTGTACAACAGAATCTCCTTTTTGACATTTCATTTCAACCTAGTGTTATTTGTCTGTGCAAAACAGGATGCCAGGCTGTTCTGAGTGGTTAGTAGGGTGTTGTAGATGGTCGTTAGGTGGCCACTCCCAACTGGACTTGACTTTAATTGAATGCAAAACAGAGAAACTCTCATCAGCACAAAACACATTGAGCAAAGCTAATTCTGTTCTCTAAAATAGAATCTCACAGGAAAGCAAACATGCATGCAAAATACAGCAGAAGCAGGTCAGATAATTGAATATTGGCATATCCTCTGTGTGTGTGTGATAGATCGTCTATATACAGTGCTGCGCTCAGCACTCTTACTCCATCACCATCTTCATCATTCTGCTCTTTTTTATGTTATATTTCCTCATTACTCTTTCTTCTCGCATATCCTCCACGCTCTCACTCTATGTCTCTAGTTTTCCTTGTCTTTTCATCTCTTTCTCACATATAGTCTCTGTGACTCTGCTCACTTTTCTCTTATCTCTATTCTCTCTTTCCTTTAATTTCCATCTCATGTTCTGTGCCTTCAGCATGGACACTTTCCTTCATAGATGTCAAAAAGCCGACGTGTTTTATCATATTTACTTAAAAATGTACTGCATACTGCAACATAAGTGTTCATTTAATTTCTGCATATTTCTCTAAATTGTCATTTGCAATAGTTGAGTTGTATTGTGTTACGTCATGCCTATTTGATTCTGTTCCTGGACTAGAGGGCCACGTCCTGCAGGGTTTTGCATGAAGTCTAATTAAACAGACCTGAACCAGCTAATCAAGGTCTTCAGGATTATTCAATAATCACAGACAAGTGTGTTTGATTAGGCTTTGAATTCAGCAGTTCAAGTTTAAAAGCACTTTATATAATATATATATCTCCTATTTGACACAAACATACACAGACTGAAACATGCACACTCACTCCATACAAAATGTTTATTTTTTCAAATTGATTTTTTCAAATTAATTAATTAATTTAAAAAATGTATTCCTTTTATTTTTAGTAGAATTTTATTGAATTTATAATTTAGTTTTTTTTTTAAATTTAATTTAATAATGATCAATTAGCATTTTCACAGATACTCTGACAAAATAAATAAATTAATTAATTAATAAAAATAATAAAAATTGTGATTCTGAATTTAACCAGGATCGTGCAGCCCTAATATATCCTCACACACACACACCAAAATAACAAACTGAAATAAATAAATTTGTTACAGTTATTTAATAACAAACTATTTTGAATCAAATAAGAATTTTACTTTAAACATTTAAAAATATATATTTTTTAATATTACTAGGGGGAAAAAAACTACATGTATGTACTATGTAAATGACAAAATGTATTTCAAATTAAATTTCTGAAATTATATATAAAATTAAATACACTTGCCCTAAAGACCTTGATTAGCTGTTTCGGCTTTGATTAATTAGGATTGGAGTGAAGCTCTTAAGAAATGAAATAGCCCTGATAGAAGACAATATATATCTCTGAACATAGCTAGCATTAAAATGTAAATATATTCTAGTACACTACACACAGTCTCCAGAGGTGGTGTATTTGCTGCTTTGGTGTGTATGTAACAAGAGAGAGAGAGAGAGAGAGAGAGAGAGAGAGAGAGAGTGTGTGTGTGTGTGAATAATTCAGAGATTATTGATTAGGTCATTGGCCACAGGTGACATGTCCATCATAAATATGAGCACATTCTCCTGGTGAACCTGTCAGAGTGCAAGGACAGCAAGACGTATGCGGACACACACACACTAACTCACCAGCGACGACTCCTGCCATATACAGCAGACTGATCCTCAGGATCCCATGAACCATCTCCAGAGGTACTCCAATCATCAGCTGGAGAAGAGCGTTGAAACCCAACTGCTCTAACCTGCACGCACACACACACACACAGAATGTAAAACATCAGCTCCGACTACAAGTCTAATTTTTTAGACAAAGGAACATTATGAAATCCTCATCAGCCTTAGAAGTCGAAGTCAAAACTTTTGTCTCTCATCTCATCTCTCGCTCAATCGCTTACAAAACACATAAAGGCCCTGTGGAATCCCAGACGGATTAAACCTGTGGAGTAATATCCATCTGTTACAAAGTATCAGCATTCTTCATTAAAAAGTGAGGTTTGTCCTGAAATCTGTTTAAAGTAACAGTGCACCCAAAAATGAAAATTCTGTCATCATTTACTCAGCCTCAAGTTGCTCCCAACCTGTATGAATTTCTTTGCTCTGGAAGATATTTTGAAGAAAGTTTGTAACCAGGCAGTTTTGGGTCACCGTTGGCTTCCATTGGCGTCCAAAACAGCCTGGTTATCTTCCTCTGTGTTCGGGCAGAACAAAGAACCTATTCCTTTACTGCTCTATAATATTTTGCCTGCATTAATGTGCATTTAAAGTGAACATGACTGCGAAATTGTCGCTCACAACCCATTGTGGTTTTGTAATGTGATGAATTTCTCAGAAAAATGCGGGCGACGCTTAATTCTCTCTATTAGGAATTGATCGCACATTGAAAAACATCTCAATATGACAGATGATTGAAGCAGAAAAATGGTTTTGCTGACATCCTTTGATAAGCAAAGTCATTTCAGAGATGGAGTGTTTATTGAATTTTTATAAAAGGCGACAAAAACAAACCTTTTTCTTTTAAATAAACAAATCGTGCACAATAAGAGCAGAAACATGCATGAAGAAATATGTTCGCTTTGTAAATAGGCCTGTCGCAATAATTAATATATCATTTTATCGCACAATATATGTACATGACCTCAATCATTTTTGGCGGTGCAATATATTGCCCGTTATATTTACATAAAAAAAATTGCATTCCGCAATTATTTATGGGGCGATATATCGCACAACAAAAAGTTGCTATCGTGACATACACTGTTTGTTTGAAGGACAGTAGCTAGTTGCATAATTAAAACTGCTGACGCTTGTTTATTTATAGATAGAGATTTAAACAAGGTGCAAAGTTCTTACCCAACGTGCATGAACATATAGCTGAAGAACCTCCAGATTTGTGCGCGGTGTCCGGGATGATACACCAGCGGACTCTTCATGAAGTCTGGCTGGTAGGTTTGCAACACCCATTTATTGAGCATCACGCCGTAGCACATAAACACTATGATCTGGAACAAATATACACTTTTATGCCTCATATAGTTGATACAGTGAAAATACAGAGTTTAAATGCAATTTATGAGAATAAATATGCAATTCGGTGAAGGCGCAATGAAATAATAGCTTGTAATGTAAATCAATGGAATCTTTCTAATGACACAGCAGACTACTCACATTAAATGCATTTAAATATCACTTTATTATCTCATAAAAAGGCTTGATACTGTTCAGTGCTTTGACACAATCTGTATGGTTAAAAGCGCTGTATAAACAAAGGTGAGTTGGCAGGAAGAGCTCAGCGAGGTGTACCTGTACAATGGTAATGACGGCCATGAACACAGGAGGAGGACAGAGTCTGCTCTGATGGAAGTACCATCGGCGGTCCGTCTCGCACGGCAGAATCTCATAGGCCACGTAGCGCACAAAGCGCTTGTACACACCAAGACCCGTCTCATCCAATAGGATCTCGCGCTGCAGGGTGCGACGCCCATTTGCGATGGCTCGGCGAAAACTACTGGAACGTTTACTGTTCATCTGAGAGAGAAACGTACATCACATTAGCTGTTAATACAGTGAGAAGTTGTGTGATTTAACATACATGTGACCCTGGAGCACATAAGCATGTAGCACAGGTATATTTGTAGCAATAGCACAACGATACATCGCATGGGTCACAATTATTTCTTTTATGCCAAAAATCATTCGGATATGAGGTAAAGATCAGGTTCCATGAAGATGTTTTGTAAATTTCCTACCGTAAATATATCAAAATTTTATTTTTGATTAGTAATATGCATTGCTAAGGACATCATTTGGATGACTTTAAAAGTGATTTTCTCAATATTTAGATTTTTTTGCACCCTCAGGTTCCAGATTTTTAATTAGTTGCGTCTCAAAAAAAAAAAAAAAAAACCAGACATCAATAGAAAACTTATTTATTCAGCTTTCATGTGATTTCTAAATCTCAATTTTTAAAAAATGTACCCTTATGACCGGTTTTGTGGTCCAGGGTCACACATACATGGGTTAAAGATGTAAAGATGTTCGCATCAAAAGAAATTCACAAAAAAAAAAAAACTATTTAAATGTAAGTAAAGTGTCTACTTGTAAGGTTTCAAATATGTTTTTCGAGAATAAAATGTCAGAATTTGCATGAAATAATGTTAGATTGTCATTCAGTGTAACACAATATTTCTGTAAAGATTCAAACAACATGCTTATTCTGACTTGTGCATATTAAAATATATAAAAGAATAAGGAAGCATATTAAATTTCATTGTGTTTTTAAATGAGTAAAATAAATTACTTACAAATGGGGAAAACCTAGGATAGTGGCAAATTGAAAACTTACAGCTAATTAGTGTTTGTGGTGAATGTAATTCATCTTTTAAATTAATTAAATAAATTGATTTTTGTTGTAAATATACCCGACAAGATGGTTACAGTGAATGACATTTTAGTGGCTATATTTAATAAATCAGGGGAAAGTGTGTGACATTTATTTTGATAATGTTAATGTTTAATAATGATTTGTTGTGAAGTGAGAGGAGTTGTGGTTTATAATATTTGCAAACATTTAATGTACAGTTTTTTTTTTGTAAATTATTTATGATTCTAATAATACCATGTGAGTTTACATCAATGGAACTGGTGATTTTCATAGTGTTATACAAACAATCAAAACACCATTAGAGCACTAAAATAATGCTATACGCTTAATAAAACTAAAAAAACACACAACAAACAACAGAAGAACTGAAAGCATAATGAGTCACTCAAGTACTTCTGGAAACTCCTCTACATTACATATACAGTGGTAGATAAAACTATATATATATATATATATATATATATATATATATAATACAAATTAAGTATAACTAACAAATCTTATTTAAAATATTGTTATTATATATAATTTAAAATGATATATTTTATTATTTCTTATTACAAAAATTAATTAATTAATTACAATAGTAACTTTAAACATTTTCCAATAACTGACTATGCCATGTACTGTATTTTAAAACACATAATTTTCACCACACATAACAGTTAATCTTTTAGTTAGTATTTTAACATGAATTATTACATTTCATATGAATTATGCTTCCACTGTCCTGAGATAAAAAGGTCTGCTAAATGACTAAATGCAAATGTAGAAAGTATGTGTGGTTATATGCCCATACACTTTAACAGTGCTCATACAGTAATATCACACACACACACACACACACACACACAATCAGAGACACGGAGCGGTTTAATACTGTGACTTTCTTACAGATTACTCCAATGTATGTAGGATTTCTCACACTCTCATCTTTTTTTCCCTGTTTCTTCCGTCTCCCACATGCCCCAGATTTACACTTCACCCAAATCCTTTTAAATTCATAGCTTTCTCTCTGCCTCAGTCTCTCTTCCTGCAGAACACGGTTTTAAATCATGGATTCAAACCACAGAAAGCGTACAGCATCCGCGCTCGTGTATCAGGGTGTGATTACGTGAAGGTTCGTATCACGTCTCTGAATGAGTCTAGCTAGAGCACCAGAACTGTCAACACAGAGCGCCGCAGTCATGTGTGTGTGTGTGTGTGTGTATTAAAAGAGCCTGCGGCAAAATTGATTCAATTGTCTGTGCCAGAGTGAAAACACTTAGGCCCCCTCGTATCAAGTGTGAGAGAGTGAAGAAGGTCCTGAGAGGAACACGGCTGGATTTGTAAAGGAAGCACGTGGAGGTTCAGAAATGACAGAGCTGAGACCTGCAGTCTATTACTGACTGTGGGAAAAGCTTTTCATTCATGAACACACACACGCGCACTCAGCATTCATCTGCTCCGGATCTCACAGAAATAACATGACAATCAAATGTCACTCAGTATTTGTGCATCGCGGGATCCATACGGTTACACAAACACAAACACATAAAATAAAATAAAATACAATTGAAAGGCTTTGGGGCAGTTTGTATTTAGCAAGGACACATTCAATTAATTTAAAGTGACAAGAATGTTCTATTTGTAAAGAACAGTATTTTTTATTGTATTCATCAAAGATTTTAAAAATGACTCTAAATTGATAATAATCTGAATGTTTCTTGAGCAGCAAATCAGCATATTACACCGCTCAAAAAAACACCTAAATAAGATCTGAATGAATGAAATACTCTTATTAAATACTTTGTTCTTGACATAGTTGAATGTGCTGACAACAAAAAATCACAAAGAAATTATTAAAGGAAATCAAATTTATTAACCCATGGATGTCTGGATCTGGAGTCACACTCAAAATTGAAGTGGAAAACACACTACAGGCTGATCCAGCTTTGATGTAATGTCATTAAAACAAGTCAAAATGAGGCTCGGTAGTGTGTGTGTGACCTCCACGTGCCTGTATGACCTCCCTACAACACCTGGGCATGCTCCTGATGAGGTGGAGGATGGTCTCCAGTGGGATCTCCTCCCAGACCTGCACTTAAGCATCCACCAACTCCTGGACAGTCTGTGGTGCAACGTGGTGTTGGTGGTTGGAGCGAGACATGACGTCCTAGATGTGCTTAATTGGATTCAGGTCTGGGGAACGGACGGCCAGTCCATAGCATCGACGCCTTTGTCTTGCAGGAACTGCTGACACACTCCAGTCACATGAGTCTAGCATTGTCTTGCATCAGGAGGAACCCAAGGCCAATCGCACCGGCATATGGTCTCACAAGGGGTCTGAGGAGCTCATCTCGGTACCTAATGGCAGTCAGGCTACCTCTGACTATTACTTATCTCTAAATGAACGCAAACCATCTCAGATTCATATAATTTCACATATATTTGGTTATTACTCAATATAAAATATCGAGGTATAAAAACACTTGAAGTCATGTAACCCTGGCTAGTTAGCACCTACTAAATGCATAAATTAGAAGTATATCTAATTGGCTAGTTGGTGCATCCTTTCTCAAAAGTGCTAATTTTAATAGCATGGCAACTTGTAAATGCAATGAGCTTCTCAGTGCTCGTATAAATAAAGCGCTGGAGGTGGAATGCACGCGGCTCACCAGTTCTATGAGTTCCTGGTAGCAGACGTGTCCGTGTTCGTTGCTCTGAACCAGCGCCAGCAGCATCTCCAGTTTACTGGGGTCCAGCTGTAACTCATGGTGCTCGGCTAGACTGGTGAAATTTTCCACTGCTATAAAACCCGTCTGCTCTGGGTCCAGCTGAACGCCAACAGAAAGAGAGAACAAGCCAGTGTTTAGTTTATATGCATTCACATACAGTACATATTCAAGACTAGCATGTGTTTATTACACACAACACACAAAATAAATGTAACATGCTGTGCATTTGCTTGTGTGTATACATATATATATATATATATATATATG
>JAUCMU010000050.1:2873303-2886830 GCA_032275025.1 Enteromius treurensis | reverse complement strand
GGAAAGGAAAGGAAAGGAAAGGAAAGGAAAGGAAAGGAAAGGAAAGGAAAGGAAAGGAAAGGAAAGGAAAGGAAAGGGAAATTAGAGAAAGGAAAGGGAATTTTAAAAATGACAGAAATAATTGAAGAAATGTAAGGAAAGAAAAAAGGAGAGGAGAGGAAAGGAGAGGAAAGGGAAAGAGAGGAGAGGAGAGGAGAGGAAAGATAAGGAAAGGAAAGGAAAGGAAAGGAAAGGAAAATTAGACGAAAGAAAAAGAAAGAAAGAGAAAAACAGATAGAAAGAAGGAAGGAAGGCAGGAAGGGAAATTGGAGGAAAGGAAATGAAAGATTGAATGAAGGAAGGAAGGAGGAAGGGAAATCACTTGAAATGTGAGGAATAAAGAAAAAGACAGCAAAGAAAGGAAAGACAAGGAAGGAAGGAAAGAAGGGGAAGTTAGAGAAAAAGAAATAAAATGACAACAGAAAAGGAATAAAAAATGGGAAGTATAAAGAACAAGAAAGGAAATGAAAGAAAACAAGAAAAAAGCAAGAAAAAGACACATAGAAACTAATAAACGCCGTGCTAGCCTGTAATGATGTAGAAACAGACAGGAGGAGGAGGAAGAGGAAGGCGAGCGGGTGAATGCGAGGGCTCTGTGTAATGAGCGGAGGATGAAGGATGGAGGGATGAGAGCAGCAGACACATGTGGAGAGAAGGATGGAAGTGAAAGAATCAGTTAGTGAGGCGATTCAGCACAGAGGAGAGCCGCTGCCGTGTCGCCATGGTTACAAATTACCAATGTGTCACCCCGAGAAAGACTGACACCGCAAAAGTGTGTGTGTGTGTGTGTGTGTGTGAACACCGCCAGCGACTGATCTACTTCTGTCCCCTCACAACACAAATCAGCAAATTAGATCACAGATCTTCCACCTAAATACCACGAGTTCCCAGAGTCTGTGTGAATACGCTGATGTTTATTGATTACAGAAGCCTGAACAAGAGCCCATTCCCTCCGCCTGTCGCTCGCCGCTCAAGTCTGCTAAAAAGAGCCGTACTGTTGCCATGGTTTCTGAAAATACACACCATATGGCTGAGCCCAGAAACATCTGAGCAATGATATGGTGTTAGTAGTAAAACATGTCAGCTTTCACATCACTAATGATCTTAGGTTTACACTGTAAACCTTCCAAAGCAGCACTGGCCCGTTACCACGGCATCAGCTCAAATATTACAGTGCTCTGAGAAATATGAGGGTATTCATGACGCACACATACACATTCTGAGTTTAGGGTTGTTATGCTCACAAAGACTGCATTCATTTGATTACAAATACAGTAGCATATTGTAAATGTTATTGCAACAGTTTTCTATGAGAATATATTTTAAAGTGTAATTTAATTCTTTTTAATCCAAAGTTGAATTTTCAGCATCATTACTTCAGACCTCGGTGTCATATAACGCTCAAGAAACTTTTTTTTTTCAATGCATTAATTATTTAAATAATCTTATTTTATAATATTAGGATTTTTTCCTGATCCCACTTTCTACATGTAAAATAATTTACGTTTGTAATCTCTATTGCTACATTTTTATTATTCAATTAATATTTTATTTTATTATTTCTTTTTTCGTATTGCGTTGGTGGAAGCATGTCTGTGGAAACCTTCATAGATTGGAGTTTTTTCAGCATTCGTTGATGAACAGAGTTGAGAAAGAACATCATTTCTTGTGCAACATTATAAACGTTACTTTTGATCAATTTAATGGATTCTTGCTTAATAAGAAGTTCTTTATGAATAGAAATACTGCACTGAAACTGTAGAGGAGACACATGGGGTCTTGTTCTCAGGAGAAACATCTGAAGTGCTGACAGGAAGTGCACTATCACTGCAGCTGGTCACTGACGAAGAGTCTTAGAGGACGAACTGCTGCTATTTTATGCAAATATAATGCTAAATATGGTGCAGCAATCCAACTATCAACTGCCCTCTTTCTCCTCGAACAGCTGGTGCCAAAGCAAATACTGCTCACACACACACACACACACACACACACACACATTATATGTAACAGGATCTTCTGATCAAAAATTCTGCCTCTGTAAAAGTTACAGTCAAGATGCTAGTATCATTTATATACATACCTGCGTAATTTATGGTTTTATTTTACATTTTTATCTTTATATTTTTATTTCAGTTTTAATTTATTTTATGTTTTATATACATATATATATATTTAGTAGTGATGGTCAACGATTAATCAAGATTACTCACATCTAAGATAAAAGTATTTGTTTATTTAATAACTGTTTGTGTACTGTGTTTTATATTATATAAATATATTTAATACATAAACATAAATCCATAAATACATTTTTATTGAATATTTACATTTGTGTGTGTGTGTATATATATATATATATAAATATATATATATATACATACACACACACACACACACACACATATATTATATACAAAAACCTTTATTTTGGATGTGATTAATCATTGCCCAGCACTACTACATAGTTTCAATTATTTCTTTAGTTTAATTTTACTTATTTTAGTACTTCAAGTTAAACTAAACAAAAATGAGTAAAGTTGACAACTAGCTGAAATAAAACAAACACAAAAATATAAATGTTTTAACACTTTCACTTTATTTTCACTTTAACAACCGTGATTTGGACAAAGCTTTAACACGGAGTACAAGCGAAAGCAAGCTGTACTTCACAAGCTCCACTAACTAAACTCTAGTCTGGGAGAAGAGACACTGGGTAATTCTGTAATTTAGAGCTGTCTTCCATTAATTCAGTTTATCACACAGAGCGTTGAGTGTGTGTGTGTGTGTGTGCGCATGTGGGAATTGTGTGCGTGTGCATTAGAGCCAGAAATAGTCGGAGCTCAGCACTGCTTCCTACAGCAGAAAAAAAAATCATAATAAACTCAAAGGTTAAGCATCTTGCCTTTACACACACACACACACAGTAGCAGAAGCACATTCACACCATACGTACACTAACACACACACACACACACACACCCACACAACACAAGAAAACCGTCAGGCATCACTTCCATCTGACAACACATTTACTGTACAAGCAAAATCAGACGCACA
Source organism: Enteromius treurensis (assembly GCA_032275025.1). Lineage (NCBI taxonomy): Eukaryota > Metazoa > Chordata > Actinopteri > Cypriniformes > Cyprinidae > Enteromius > Enteromius treurensis. The sequence goes on along the minus strand of JAUCMU010000050.1, from coordinate 2,883,731 downwards.
GCGCATGTGAAAACATACGAAACACACCCACACCGTACCAACGCAAACACACACACACACACACACACTCCACTGATGACTCTCAGATGTGTGTGTCTCCCTCATCTCCTGAGGCACAGATCAATTCTGCCCCTCTGACTGAATGATTGCCTTTCCTATCCATCAATCAACCTAATCTCTCAGCATCAGCATAGATTAGGCAACAGAATCAAACACACACACATTCACACACACAGATATTTCCTAATATGACTTCCAGAATCCTTAAATAACAGCTTTATAAAACACAACATGCATTTACAATTCACATGCACTTGGAGGTTTATGAGAAAATGCATTTATTATACGAGTAATCTTTAAAACTATAAGGAAATATAATGTGTCCAGGATTTCTAAGGTTGCTGGGGTGTTACTATGTGGTTGCTATGGTGTTTAGAATCTTTAGAACGTTTTCAGACATGGCCAACTTTGAATTGTTACATTTTCGGCAAACTAATGAATTCTGTCACTCAGAAGAAAAAACATATATATTTGGATTATTATTATTATAGCTTGGAGAAAAGATGGATAAGCAGAAGAAAATATATTCTTAATATTTTAACACACACACACACACACACACACATATATATATATATATATATATATGAATATAATTATAAATATGAGCTATATTATATGTGTGCATATGTATATATTGTTATGTTTAATCTAAATTTTTACTTCATAAGAACATTAATTATAAATTAAATAGTGGACACTTCTGTCCAAAGTAAATTGATTTAGATATTATGTGTGTGTATGTATTCTGATTATTATTATCATTTCTCCATTATTAATATTTATTTTGGGTTTGGAGATAATCAGTCGAAAACACTGACTTGCAGATGAATAACTAATACAACCATTTCTAAACGCAGACTAGATACGTGACCTTTGTTCAAGCACATTTCAATCTGAATTTAATATCTGAGCAGCTCTTTTGCTTCAAGAATGAAACTAATTAGCATACACTCATGCATATGTATTCAAACCAAGCTGTTGTTTGAATCCTGATGAATTTTTGAACTCTCGTGATGTGAGCTGCCAGGAACTCAGCAAGAAGTACCATCTCAATGTTAACACCTCCTCGTAAAGTCTCTTCCTGAAGACTTCTCACTGACCTCCTTCTGTGTCTACTTCTGTTCGCAGAGAGTAATGCATTCTGCAAACTGGCAGGTCAGACTACAGATAGAAATAAATCACGTTTTTTGCAGTGTTTGCACATAAAACCAGCTGTAAAAGAAAAAAACAAAAACAATGTGCTATAAACAAAACATGTCATTTCATGACTAAACATATTTGGGTATTTCTTGCTGTCTGGTGCTTACGCTACACTACATCTCTAGAAGTGCTCAGCTCTTTTCTGATCAGTGATGACTTCTTTCAAGTATTTTTGGTTCTCCTCTTTGAGACTGTGTTCCCAAGATTTTCGATTGAAGGAGTTTTCCCTGTTTTTATCCTCCAGCGGTGCAGAGGGGAAGCAACTCAAACAAACATTTGAAATATCTATATTAAAATGACCAATGAAGCTGAACTGAATCTGACCATTTATACGGTCCAAACCAAAGCAGCTGAACTGATCTAAGCAATACTGATGTTTAATGCAACAGAATTAAAAGTTAAGTGAACTGGATTGAATGAACCTGATCTAAAATTAAACTGCAGTCATAAGCACCGAAAAAGCTGCCAGCTGTTAAAACATATGAAACTGAAATACAAACACTACTGTTTAAGAGTTTGAGGATAAAATAAAATGTTTATATTAATCTTTTCATTCAACAAGGATGCAATACATTTATCAAAAGTGTATTTAGAATATTGCAAAAGACTAATCATTTCAAACAAATGCTATTTTTCGAACTGTCTATTCACCAGAGTGGCCTGAAATATTGTATTTTCACAAAAAAAACGAAGCAGCACGATTATCTTCATTATTGATAATAATCAGAAATATTTCTTCAGCAGCAAATCGACATATAAGAATGATTTCTGAAGGATCATTTCATACTGAAGATTGCAGTAATGATGCTGGAATAAACTACACTTTAAAAACATATTCACTTAAACTGAAATAATATTACTGCATTTTTAATCAAATAAATGCATCCTTTCTAAAAAATAAAAAAAAAACCAATCTGAATCTGTGAACAGTTGTGGGCTTAAATATGATTTAGGGTCATAAAACAGCAAGTGTATACATCCACATCAGCATGTGTTTTGCACCAGTGCTAATGTCTGGTGTACTACTACTACACTAACAGCCACTGACTGAACATGAGGACCTCTCTCACACACTCACACACACCCTCCAGTACTCATTCATTCCGACTGTCCATATCGCTCCATATCGGCCTAGAAACACACACACACGCACACACACATACATATATGCACGTCGATGCACGGGAGGATGCAGTAACCATAGCAACCTGCTGCTGCTTACCTGCTCTTGTATGAGCTGAAACAGAGAGCTTCTATCCATATACTGGGCCCTGGTGCGCACACAGCCACAAAAAGAAGGACATAGGGGGATATGGCACGCAGAGACACGTACACACACACACGCCAGCGGTCCGTCCGTCCGTCTGCGCGGCACGCCTCCCAGACGGGGAGAGAGACCCCTTCGCACGCGCGCCAGGAAAGGTCAGTGGGGTATCCGCAGGACGTCCTCTGGTGAGGGAAGACAGCCGAGCCGTCAGTCCGGGGTCCGCCTGCTTCCAGCTGGGTTCAAATCCAAAGTCCCACTCGCCGTCCACAACCCACTGACCCCTGTGGCACTCTCGCACCCGCTTCCATCCACCTCGAAATCACCCTTAGCTTGCAGCCGGTCCAGTTTTCTCTCACTTTCCTACCTGGACCCAGCAGTCCCTCTCCGATCGCCCCGTCTTGTTGTGCTCGTGTCGCCTTTACCTCTGTAAATCTCTCCCTCGCTCTCTCCTCTGTCCTCCACAAAGACTGTACTACCTGAATACCAATGAAGGAGGGGAAGGAGGCGGCGGTCTGCGGCCAATCGGAGGTGAGGGGGGCGTGTCCAAAGAGCTGCAGCTCTCCATCTACCCTGCAGGAGTCTTAAAGAGAGACTAAACACACAAACACACACTCACTGCAGTGCACACACACACATACACACACACACGGCACGCAGGCGCACTTGGGTTTCCTAAATCAGACATTAATCACACGCAGCGGATACTACGGACCCTAAAACACATTCTCAGGGTGTTTAATCAATGCTTGTTCTTGGATCATGTATATACTGGAACTTAACTTAATTAATGAAGTCATTTGGCTTGATTATGGTCTCCAAGGACCTTTTAACTGTAGACGAATCTCTGAAGTATAAAATCATTGTTCACAATATAAAAATAAAAGCAATATTTTTGAAAGCCCTAGAGGTCATTTCAGCCCTAGAGGTCAGGATTTTTTTTTAATACTAGAATGGCAAATAGGGTGGATGTGGTCTGGTAAGGAGGTACTGACCCCTTGTGTGAATATGCTGCTCTTCTTTTAGGTATCTGGGTCATAATTCTAACACAAGTTAGCTTTGGATTGACTCAACCTGAATCAGGAAGCAGCTAAACTGGTCAAATGAATAATTACTTTTCATTTTACATCATGACTGTGTCTGTTAGCATACTGTTAAAAATAAAAGCAAAACTAAACATCTCAACAGATTTTCACCCGAGGCTAAACAGGCTGTGCAGATTTTCTCACACACGACCGTATGACAATACGCTCGAATTGTTGTTGATTTTAAAGCTCACACTGATTTTGATTTGAGATACCATTAAATCCCATACAACTACAAAAAAGTATTCATTTATTTTATTTATTAGTGCTGTCGTTGATTGATAAAACAATTTATCCCCCAAAAGATTTTTGTTTGCGTGTGTGCTGTGTACATATATTATGTATATTTCAATCAACACAAACGTATATATATATATGTTAAATATATTTATATATAAATTAAATTATATTAATATAAATATATACATGTAAACACTTATTTTATTTATTTCCTAAAATAGATATATTATTATCATCTTATTATAATATAGTTATCATATTTTTATAATTATTATGGTATTACCATATTACATTTTTTTTTATTACAATATTACAACTTTATTTATATTGTCCAAAATATTTCCAGAAATGTACAATATTTTGCTTTTTTTTATGTAACTATTAAAGTGTGACTTAAAAATATTCCTAATTGAAATATAGCTTTATTTTACTGTATGTGTTTATGTAGCACAAACAGAACAGGGGCATAGAGTTGGGGTTTGTAGCAATCTCTAACCCTAATTTTGAGCAATGCTGTGACGCAAGCCTTCACAAACACCACTAACGATCATGACAGATTTTAACCTGGAGCTAAACGGATTGTGCAGATTTTCTTCTTAGACACAAATGCTTATGATAACATGCTCTAATTGGTGGAGATTTTACAGTTCACATAGACATAAAACTAAATCACGTGGGTTCACCATTTCTTATTCTCTTCTCAATATTAAAGCAGAATTTCCATTATACTCTAGCCATGGTTATTTCTGTGAAATATAAGACAACACTGATCAATAAGCAGAAAACCTCACAAAACCCCCCAGTAAGCATCAATCAATATTATTATTCTGTTATGAGGCGTGCAATCAGGTGTGGAATCTCAGTACATCAGCCGTGTGTCACTTTATTAACTGTTGTTTTGAAAGAAACAGACTGATTAAAGAGAAGAAAACATTCCTTACAAAGGCTAGAGTCTCATTTACACGCTGCAGAAAAGAGCAGTGCTGCTCTCTGCTGGTGAAATATATGTACAGCATCCTCTATGCACACGTAGTGACACAAAGACTTTTACTCCACACCTGCATGCACACATTTCTTTAATCTGACACACAAATATTATGTCGATCAAATCGAACCTTTTCTTTTAATATTAGGATTAAGGGGACAGCGCACCAAAAAGTGAAAATCTGCTGAAAATGTACTTTACTATGTTAGTAAACACAAAGACAAAGCTTTAGGCTTCACACATGTGATGATATGCTTTTTACACATTATGTGCAACTTGAATAGCATATAATGCAATCGAGAAAGCACACAGCAATATGCATTAATCAAAAACATGTTTATAACTAAAGCTTTGATACTGTATGCGTAACACATACTGTACTCAATAGGCAGCACACGTATGAGGGATTCAGCCACCTTACAGTCTGACATCATGCATAGCTACAATATAAGTACTGTAGACAGAAAAAGAAAAAGTTCCTGCATATTAAATAGCAAAATGCAATAATTCATAAGACTTTTTGTGGTGGCAACTATAGTCTTTAGTGCTCAGTACACTGGATTAACAAACCCAGTCGCACGGCTAGTCGTGACAATATCACGAAACAGGCATAAAATCTATTGATTCGTGTCAGGGTCACGAAAATTACGTTATAAGTTGGCCTACTAATAAAAATATTAGTGTATATAACATATTAGTGTATAAAAATGAATATTTTAGTCCTATATATTTTAATTATGACAACATTGAATACGTGCAGTATAGATGCCGCTCTCTACGTCACGCGCAAATAATATGTTATTTTGTTTATCACATCTCTGCCGAAGCCTTAAAAAATTAACATCAGTTAGTTAAGAGATGCAAAAAACGAACATATGTAACTTTCTGGAAATCTACATTTGTGAAATTAATGCATTGCATTGTTGCCACAAACTAATTTCTATAGTGTTTAAAAATACTCTCAGCAGAAAGATACAAAAGCGGTCACTGGGATGGCTTTTTACCTCTAAATGTGCATTTTAGTACCTTAAAGGTGCATGCTGATTACTAAAGTGTGCGTTTTACATAGATGGTACATATTAGTACGTTTTAAAAGACTACTGCACCATTGACAGCTTTTGTATCTTTTTTATTATAGTGCGTGTTTGAAAGCGCAATACAGATATGCATCTTATTAACATTGACTGAGGGAAGTAAGGTCCTGCTTTCAGACAACTTACACCACGTCATAAAGAGATGTAGTCTGCATCATATAAATGCATGCACACACACACACACGGTCATCACAGAGAGATGTGCATCGTGCTCCATACCTACTACACGTTAACATTTTGCTCAAATCTTCCACAAAAGTCGCTGCAACAACAATCTTCAAGAGCCCACAACCGTCTAGAGGAAATGATTCATTAATGTTATTATATTAACAAGAATGAGCTTTCTCCTGAGTGAAAACTCCCAGCGCGCACGAGTTAAAATGTCACGCGCTCAAACCCTAACTTAAATAAAAAAGGTTCCTAATCTGCTTTATCAGCTTGGGTTTAATTACAAATATCCAGTAGGCTAATTAAAAGTTGTGTAAAGGTGGCTTGCAGTAGATGTGAAGAGAAAACCCTTAAAGTGGAGAGATTCAAAATGGCGCTCTGACTGAAACACCATCAAGCCTGAAAATGTGAATAACAGAGCAAGCGGGAGCTATGGACATAAAACTGTGTATCAGCCCGAACTAAATTGATGACTTTATAAGTGCACAGCGTAAAAAATGAGGGGAAATAACCCGACGGGATACGCGTTTCTCTGCCAGCCGAGAGATAACAAAAGAATGCGCCAGCGTTTAAAGCATCAGCCCAGTTTGACCAGTATTAATATATCAAACGGATCCATAACGCGCAAACCATCGGGAATGCGCACACCGATCGGTATGGTGAACCTGGCCACGGTACCGGTCGGTAAAGCTGGTTTTTGGGTCGTTGGCAACTTTCCTAACAGCCGAGCTCTTCTCTCAGATCCCTCAGCATAGGAGCTGCTGCTTTACGCTACTATAGCGTTTAACTCGTTTAGATCTATAGCTCATACATTACCCCAACACCTCTTGAAATGTGTGAATATAAGCCGCAATGTGAGGGCCACTTTATTTGGCGCACATTTAATTTATAGAAGGTTTAACAATAAATAATCGGAGAAACGTCACGCGGACTCGGTGGCCGGACTGTGTTAGTTCGTCAACTACTTCAGCTTATTAAAAACGAAAACGACGTTTTATATTAATCGACCCAGTCCTGTCCTCGAGTGTGTTGATGGGGCTTTGATAAACAGTCGGTGTTTTCCCGCTCGGTTTTGTCGTTTTGGGTTAATTTTGGGCGAATTCTGCAAAATGCATCACCGCGGTTGTCGGTTTGGGTTGATTTTCGGGGAAAAAAAGTTCATGGCGCGGTGAATTCGGGATTAAACGACACACGCACCCGAAGCCCAAAGCCTCCCCTCTCGGACCGTGGCGTTGGGAGGGTCGCTGGCGAACGAGCCCGGCTGAATTCGGCCTCAGTTCGAGGAGGAAGAAACACAAACCAGCCCGCGCAGATTTCATGGAAGCCCGCTTGATCAGCTGCTGGCAGTTGGTGTTCTCAATCACGTCCGCGTGGAGGCTTCATATATAGTACAGGCGCACTTCGGCGAATAATATACACGCATTCGGAGGCGCTCGGTGTGGGTTATTTAAATAAGTATTTTAAGTGGGACCCGAACAAAGACGAAGGTGAGACGTGGTTGTAATTTGATGAGCTATTACACATTTTCAAGCGGTTAGAGAATTTCTTTTTAGCACTCAGCACAGTTTTTGACAGTTGGCTTCTGTTTTTTGTTTGAAATCCTCCAGGACCGACTATGGCTGAGACGGCAGCTGCTCCCGCGTCCAAGCCCAAGAAGACGAAAAGCTCCAAAAAAGCGACGTCGCATCCTAAATACTCCGAGATGATCAAAGCGGCCATCGCAGCCGACCGGAGCCGCGGAGGCGCGTCGCGTCAGTCCATCCAGAAGTACGTGAAGAACCACTACAAGGTTGGAGACAACGCCGACTCCCAGATCAAACTCGCCCTGAAGCGCCTGGTGGCCAGCGGGCTCCTGCGTCACACCAAGGGCATCGGAGCCTCGGGCTCCTTCAAGCTGGCCAAAGCCGAGGACGCCAAGCCAGAGAAACCCAAACCAGCACCCGTGAGAGTCAAGAAGCCGGCTAAAGCCGCGGCCAAACCCAAAAAAGCCCCCAAGCCCAAGAAAGTGGCGAAGTCACCTAAGAAAACTAAGAAAGCCGCCGAGAAGAAAGTCAAGAAGGCAGCGGAGAAGAAGAAGTCGCCCGTCAAAGCCAAGAAAGTTGTGAAGAAGGCGAAGGTGGCCAAACCTGCCAAGGCGAGCAAAGCCAAGAAGGTGAAAACGGCGAAGCCCAAACCCAAAACAGCGGCCAGGAAAACAGGCAAAAAGAAGTAAATACAAAACCAACTGGACTGATTCGTTCGAAACTCCGTGTAAATACACTTTTGGAAGCAAATGTTTTTTGGTATATTGTTATTTTTGTAAGGTCTTTGTGCGCGGACTTCAACCCCACGTTTTTACAAGAAACTTTTTTTTTTTTTGCGTGTGTGTATGATTCTATAAAGAAGATCCCAGACGCCGAAATGGCTAAACTGTTATTTATTTGAAATATTTTTTTCTTCTTCTTTATAACCTGAGCTTTATTGCACACTATTATTATCATTCAGACATACTAATTAATTTGCCAATTAGATATGTCGCTAGAATATATATTCCTACTGTAAGTTAGGTCATTCGAGGACTGTGAAGAACAATACTAAAATGTCATTGTATGAGCCGTGCCCTATATGATGACGATGTACAGAATCGACTTGTGACGTGGACTGTTGTAGTCTATAGCCATTACTGTCCATATAATTACTCGCATTACTGTGCATCAATAAACTTTTCTCATTGCAAACAGCACTTTGTCTAGTGTTTTACTGCAGCACCATGGAGAGCACAGATAGTTAATGCGAGTTTGAACGGGGTACCATGGCAGTGCTCTTCAGGGAGCGCACTCCAGCAGAGAGCAAAAGGTGAAGCGCATCTTTGGTTTTGACTCACTGCTGCTGCGCGGTGTTTGATCTGAGAACTGCAGCTCGGTGTGATGCTGGGGTAAATGCACACGCTTAGTTCAGATGACGTGTCAAGCATTGTGACGTCGAAAGAAAATATCTAAATGAAAGCAATTACAAAAAACAAAAATTATATATGACTCATTCTATAATTGCGGGTACATTTGGTGTCACGTCAACTCTGTTACCTAGGTAGACTTACAACGGAGACAATAGTGTAACAGAGTTGACATTTTTATTTTTTTCCAAAAACTACTTGATGGCATAAATGCTAAGAAAACATGACACTTATGAAAAGATGAACGATTAAAAGAGCTTTAAATAACCCAATGTGAGATCAGTAATACATTCTGTTTTCCTTTTGATATTGTGGTAAGTTGACGTTTTAAAAAATAAACCTTGGTGTAAGACGTTTTTAGATTAAAATATTTTCTCAGAGAGAGCACAGATACTTTTCAGAGCTTCAGATCCTATCAGTGACATCATTTCCTGTAACTTAGACAATTCTGAGAGAGAATTCCACCAATTTAAAGGAAAACTCTGGTGTGGCAGCAGTTGACATAATATTTGGGCACATACTTTTTTCTAAAAATATAAAATAAATTTAAAATAATTTAATGTTGTAGAATTAAGTAAATAACTGTTTAGGGCTTTAATAAATAAAATGAATAAACTGTTGCCAAAAGAAAAGTACTATAAAATATTTTGGTTAAACATTGATACATGATCACAAAAAAACATGAAGAAATCATGATTTTTAGCTATTTAAGACACTTTTAAAATAAATTCGAATCTTGTAAATCATAAAGAACAATAGTAAGTTCAAATAACATAAAGTATAACTATATATAGATATATATTACATTTTCATTTTTTATTTAAGAATTAATTTTGGTTGAAATATGGAGTCTTTACAACATTGGTCTCAAACTCAATTCCTGGAGGGCCACAGCTCTGTACAGTTTAGCTCCAAACCTAACGCACCTGTTCCAGCTAATCAAGGTCTTCAGGATCACTAGAAACTTCCAAACAGGGGCCTGTACCATGATGAGTTACAGGATTAGTTTTGGGTTGACACATCTAAACCGATGCAATCAGGCATTATTGGTACCATGATGAAGCTCATCAACTTTCTTTGTTAACCCAAGCTTGATCCTGAGTTAATGAAGCATGTGCACATTAAAGTGTGACATCAGCAATAAGCAGCCAATCACATGCTTTTAAACTTTTATTTACTTCTTGTGAGAGAGTCAGATTCACTACCAAAAATTAAGATTGAGCAATATGATGAATTTAATCACATTAACACAGCAAGATGAAACGATCTTTTAATAAAAAAGGAAAACTTAAGAAGGAAAAAAACAAACAAACAAACAAAAAAAAAAACTTGCAAGTAAGCTGTATTATCTATGTTTATATTAATTTAAAAGCCTATTACTATTAAACTAAACTGGC
>JAUCMU010000050.1:2840673-2865631 GCA_032275025.1 Enteromius treurensis | reverse complement strand
TTTAGACAGAATTGTTAACCTTAACAATTTAACTATAGCTTTATACAGACATCGTTCCTTTCCACACAGCAACGCAACTTACATCAATCACATATAATACAAAACGAAACTTACTTCATTGGCCGCTTATTACCAAAAGGCCTGTGTGTTTACCTCTGTTTTCATGCCCGGACTTATCCCCACAAACTCATATCTCCACCCCGCTCGTTTGTTGTCATGGTGTTTCATTTTTCCTCCGCCCATTTTGTCTTGTATTTAAGCACCTGACTGTTCTATGTGAGTCGCTGGCCAATGTTGAATGTACCCTGTGTTTTCTCCCTGTGTCCAGCCACCCGTGTTTACCGTGTTTCCTTTGTTCCTCGACCTCGACCTCGCCTGTACCTGGATTTACGACTTTGTCTTGCCCTTCTGGATTATGTTTGCTCCTCGTTCGACCCTCGCTATGTGTACTGGATTATTCTACTGTGTTCGCCTTTGATATGCCCATTTGCCGTTGCTCCGACCCTGCTATTGTTTACTCTGTGTGTGAATAAAACTGTCTGCGTATGAATCCGCATGTCTCTCGCCTCATCCGTGACAGATTGGCCAATTTACACAGGATTCAGCGACAGTATGCCACAACGCTCACTCAGAGACTTTTGTTTACCCCGCTGGCAGGATTAGAACCCAGCTCCCGAATCCGCATCGCTAGCGTCAAATCAAGCCCGTGGCTCGGCTCTCGCTTCGCCATTCGCCAAACTTCTCCCCAGCATAAGAGGACCACTCCCGAGTGGACACAGAAAAAGGCGTCGGGGATGCCAGCGCCGCCGAAATCCCTCGCGGTTCCTAAACCACAGATAACAGGTTTCAGCCCCGTTTCACAATGTAACGAGCCATGTAAAGCACAGTTAGTCCCAGTTTTACAGCCTAAGAGGCTGTTTTATGCTCAGTCGGTTTGCGTTTTACAGCCGGAGGAGCTGCCACCCATCTTAGCCATCCCTGATCCGCTAGTGATGGGTTCCACCATCACTTCACAGCGAGGGGTCGTGTCATTCCCCATCTGTTCCGGTTATGCAGCCTGGGAAGCTGCAGAAGGTCCTGATGGTCTCAAGCCAGTCAGTAACGGGTCCCACTCCCGATTTACGGTACGAGGAGCCGTATTCCAAAAAGTTGGTCTGCGATTTGGGTGTTTTATGGCCGGATCCGACAGACGCTGTCTGTGATCCTGAACCCGAGTGGCCGGATCCGCCATACGCTGTCTGTAATCCTGAACCCGAGTGGCCGGATCTGCCAGACTCGGTCTGTGATCCAGATCCTCTGCTACTGGACTCATCCGAGCTCCATGAAGACTGTGAGGCCCCATGGCCCGAACCGCCAGAATCCGTGTGTGACTCAGAGACTCCATCGGGGCCACCAGTGGCAGCACGACCTCCAGAGTACCCATTGGTGGCTGCAGTGCCCATGGAGGTCCCCGAGTTACTGTCCAGTCGGCCTAGAAGGGTGCCATCACAGTCTATTCAGTCTCAGAGGGCGATGTCAGTGTCAGGATGGTCAAGGAGGGTGAATTCACTACCAGTCTGGTCTCGGAGGACGCACTCACTGTCTGTCTGGTTACAGAGGGCGTATACACTATCTGGTCGGTCTAGAAGAGCGTTGTCTCAGACTGGTCGGGTCTCAAGGGTGCAAAGTCAGTCTGGTGGCCCCAAGAGGGCTCTGTCGCTGTCTGGCTGAACCAGAGGGGTTCTGCTGCCATCCGCTCCGCCCTGAAGGATGGCCTTTGCTGTCTGTTTCGCCCTGGAAGGCGTTCCCGCTGCCTGCTCCGCCCAGGAGGACTTCTCCGCCGCCTGCTCAGCCCAGAAGGACGTCTCTGCCACCTGGTCCGACCCGGTGGGCTTCTCCACCACCTGCGCCGCCAGGGTGGGCCTCTCCACCGCCTGCTCCGCCCAGGAGGACGTCTACGCCACCTACTCCGCCTCGGTGGGCTTCTCCGCCGCCTGCTTCTCCCCGGGGGGCTTCTCCTCAGTCTGCTTCACCCAGATGGGCGTCTCCACCATCTGCTCCGCCCAAGTGGACTCCTCCGCCGTCTGGCCCGCCCTGGTGGGCGACCTCGCCTGGTAATTTTCTATCCACCACTTTACACATAATGTATCTGTTATGACCAACCCCTAGAGGTCGTAACAGTTGGAAAAATGGTTTATAAAGGATGAATTGAGTGTTTACTAATGCTTAACTAATGATTCATATTGTGTAGTTATTTTAAAATCAGCATGCTTTGACAACAGAATGGAGAATGGCAATCGTAACAGTCGGTCGATCTAAAGTGGAGATTAACAGCATTAACAGCTGTCAACCATGTCAACATACAAATGAGTGTTCTGAACTTGAACTTATTATCTTATCCACTCCTGTATCTGTATTCTGTCCTCATTTGGCTTAGTAAATATTTTGCTATGTGTTAGGATGTTGAGGGTATCAGGTGTCTTCTGTACCTCCCACTGGCTCTGGTTTAATCATTTCATCTGCTCGATTTACCCATTCTTCACAGTCACCACAGGGGTCAAAGGTGGAGGTGGAATGGAGCTGATCCACAGAAAAAGTCAAGGGGAAGGAAGAGACAAGTAAAACCAAGGTAAATCCTTTAATTTTTTTTTCGTATTTTTCATATAGTTGTAAACTTCTTATGCACACCACTATAATGAAACTCTATGAATTAAATTTTCTACAAAAAATATATCTACAATAATCGGGCATGCAGTCTTCATATCAGTTACATGTAATTGAAGGTCCGTGCCTTCATAACATCCCTTTATAGGAAACAAAAAAAAAAAAAATCCATCCCCATATTTCCTGCCAATACTATTTAAACATTTACACAACACGCGGCTAAAATATTTCAAGGAACTTTTAACAGATTTTACGGTCTAACCATGCTTTTCCCCTCTCCATTGTTTGAACAGCCGTTTCCATGGACTGTTTGTTGACAGCCGACAGCAGCTGATATGACAACACCACGGTGTCCAAATGCAGGCACTGATTCAAATGTGCTTATCCAGTAATTGCCAGCGATGTTGGAGGCGGACCCTGGGCCCAGTTCCAAATGCTTCTGGGGCCTGTTGAGCTCTCTGCAGAGCAAGCTGCGATGAGAAGGAGCAGATGGAAGCATGAGTACTGCAGCGCGTGCCCACCCTCCACTAGCTCTCCCACATCACGGCCTCTGCTCTCATTACCCATGTGCTTAAAACCCCGTCACACACTTCTGTGAGATGATTTTCCATCAGGCTATAATCACAGTCACATATTGCAGCTGCTTTATTACTTTTTTGACTTCACATATACACATTACAGGTGGCTTGACTCACACTGGCTCCTCACACAAAGGTCACATGATTTCAGATGGTGACTTTGGGCGTGTTTAATCTTGTAGTTTGGTTCTCTTGGTTCTTTTGGTTAAAAGAAAGTTGAAATTGCCTGGCTGCATCCACAAATGCAATTTTTTATATCCGTTTTTCATTTGTTAACACTATCGGGTAGGTTTAAGGTTGGATTCGGTGTAGGGCATATTTCTAACATGATTTTAGCAACGGTCCACGGATATTTCAATTCTGAGCCACTGCAATACATACCTACAGTATATCAAGTAATAAAAACAAGCCAGGAACTGAACCAGTGTTTTAGCTTCACTCAGAGGACATTTCTTTTTGATATTGCAGCAAATTTTTTTACAGTAAGGGTATCCTCACTCTATTCATGGTTGCCGTGAACTGGGCCAGAGTATGATTGTCCCCCTCTCCCAGCAGAAGAAAAAAACTCATACAGGTTTGAAACAATTGGAGGTTGATTAAATAATGACAGAATTAGTATTTTTGAATGAACTATCCCTTTAATGTAAATTTTTTTTTTTGGCGGAACCATCCGTTTAATGATATTAGTGTGGATATTAGAAAAGTATCACAGCGAACCTGTCACCAATAAAAATATATGGAGAAATGCTATCTGTAATATTGCATTTTACAGGGCGCCTCCTATTTGAATAACAGACGATTTTAAAGCGTCAATTTTAATGATCATTAGTTGACATAACTGGAGCCTGTGCAAAAATATTTCAGATCTATGCTGTCACCACCTGTGACATTATAAATAAAGCTAGCTAAACTACTTTGTTACTCCTCAGATCAATTATTTTGACACCACCGGAGCCATGAAAAAAAAGGGTTAAATATTTATGAATGTGTATAATCACAGAAAGCATATCGGCAGGTGAGTAGATTAAAACAGGGTCTCGTAGTTCAGGAATAGCCTGGAGGAAAAACTTTTATTTATTTGTTGTCACCAGGAATGTGATTACAAACTTAGAATGCAATTCTGCACAGAATCAAGACATCGCCATCAGACGCACGACACATTCGACCTCTGCACAATCACATAGTAGTGAATCACACACTGATAGATTGCATACTACATTGCAATGTAAACAGTATATATATATATATATATAGGTATTTGATGTGTAGAACAATAGATCACAAAGTATCTGCTTGCATTGATTTTTAAAGAATATTAAACCATATATATGAATCAAAAGATAATGCTGACTGCTTCATCGGGTTTAAAATCGTCTCTACAACCAATTTTTGTAAAATTTGCCATTTTCAACAAGAGGGAAGCCCACAGAAATATTTCAATAATATATGACTCCCTACGGCAACACAATGCATTAAAATTGCATGGCTGGGTCCTCTAGCTTTAGAATATGTCAAAACCTGTTTGTGACCCATCTATCCAGAACACCGCACTGCATATTGCAGTTTAGATTTCACACATACAAACTGTGGCGCATACCTGCCATACGATTTTTACCATCAGTAGAGAACTTCATGCTCATTCCCAACACATGAAACTTTAAAAGCATGTGATTCTTTTTAGTGCATATACACCTCAAAAACATACATTTCAACAATGTTCAACAAAGATATTTACATTATATATTTATTATTCATTCCTTTGTTTTAGAATTGTTTTATTAAGAAATTTTGAAAAAGGCTGTTTAATAGCATATTCCACCATAACAACGAATAATGTTTTTGTTTATTTTTATTTATATATATATATATATATTTTTTTTTTATATATATATATATATATATATATATATATATATATATATTATATTTCAAATAAAAGCTGCTCTTTTAAACCTTTTAATTCGTCAAATAATCCTGAAAAACAATGCATGTTGCTTTGCATATAAAAAATGATGCAGCACAAATGTTTTCAACGTTGATAATAATCAGAAATGTTTCTTGGGCAGCAAATCAGTATATTAGAATGATTTCTGAAGGATCATGTGACACTGAAGACTGCAGCAATGATGCTGAAAATTCAGCTTAGCTTTGATTACACCAATACATTACATTTCACAATATATCCATTTAGAATACATTGCAAATCTTTTTTATTGACAAAAACTACAAATATTATGCAAGAGATGTGATTTACGGCTTGTTACACACACATACGACATCAGAAAGCTTCTCACCTTTACGATTTCCTCCCTCAACACTTCCTCAGTCTGTTCACTTTCTGTTGAGAGGAAATAAGTATTAATAAAAAATGATTAATAAAAAAAATAAAAAAAATAAATGACGTCATGCTACACACACACACACACCTGAATAGTCGACTATATGTGTGGGCACTTTCTCAGGCGTGACGTCGGCTGGTATGGTGATCTCTTCTGCCCGGAGAGGAACCTGACGGCACAAACGCATGAGCTTCCTCTTACTGCATCAGGCAAACACACAGCAGAGAGGCTCATGGGTACAACTCACCTGCTCGGGAAACTCCTCTCCGACCAGAGACATGATGAGAGAGGTCTTTCCCACTTTGGCTACAGAGAAACAAAGCACAGACAAACATTACATCTCAATAAACACGATCACAAACACTTCTGCTGTGAACTGTACTGTACTTCTATAACTTTTTATTAAGGTTTCTCTTATTAATAAGCAAGATGAGAAGGCACACTCCAAGGAGAGTTCACCACCTCGAGCTTAAAAAGGTCAGTTAAGAGATAAAACTAGTAACTAGTAAGGACTAGTAAAGACACGACTTGAGCGCAGCAGGCATGGAATAAATTTAACACTAATTCCCAAACAAAACGTGACACTACAAGATGCAAGACATCAGATAAGTTGCAAAAAACACAGTAATATTCTGTAATATTATTATTATTGTTTATTTTATTTTATTTTATAAATATTATTTTATTTATATTAAATTTTTGGTTTTTAAATGTAATTTATTCCTGTGATGACAAGCTGAATTATATAATGATTGATCAAAAATGACATTAAAGACATTCATGTTAAAGATTTCTACATAATAATTAGTGATGTATCATGGTTTCCTACTAATATGTAGCAGCATGAATATATATTATTGAAGGATATATATTATTTTCAGACAGGCTGAGGTTTGTCTATGAATACGTGCATTGTGTCACGCGATCTGTTTACTCTTCAGGTTCATTCGATGTTTAAGTAGGCACAAACTCCACACCTTGATAGTCACCATGTCAACACCTTCATTATCGATCACTGGCTGTACAATCAATGACACAAATAAATACATTAAGTAAATCTACTCTCATGCAAAACAAATAATAAAGTGTCAAAACAGCTCAAAGCAAATAAATATAATGCTGCCTACTAAATACAGTGTGGAATGAGTTTCAACAAGCATGTCTGAATACGCATCACATGCAAAGATCTACTTAATAAAGCAGGTGTTTAATTAACCGATATATAATAATACATAATAATGGACTGTCATTAGCCTGTAATCTGTGTGAACAACTATATGATAAAGTTCATTTTCGTGTGTTCTGATTTTGCACGGTGGCAAAACACATAAAATTATAGATAATGTATTAAATGAATCGATAGTTCAGGAGGGCAGCACGTTTCCTTCAGATCTTTTCTGCAGCAGCTCAAGGTTGAGGGTTAGCGCTCTCTAATCATGCTAACTTTCATTTAACTCTCACGTTTAACTCCCTTGATATTTAAAAACAAAAGACGTGATATCTTACGTTCCCCCAGAAGCAGTATCCGGACATCGCGTTTCATTTCACTCCGCTCTCTATTGAACTCTTCGCGGCAAGTTTGGATACGATTCAAAACTTCAAATTCGATTCAAAGCTCCGTGCTAGTTTCTGACTAGCCCCACTCCATCCAAAGAAACTGTCACCGCTACAGACTTCCGGTTGGAGCCCGAATGGAGCGCCCTCTACCGTGCATTTCCTTCGTTTTAAAATTCCCTTTATCTTTATCTATCTATCAATAAATACTTAATTTATTGTCTATTTTTCCATTGTACGTATATTATACATATTAACCGAATGAATATTAAAATAACATATTTATAAAAATAAATATAAAAAATATATATTTTTGACTTTTACTGAATAAAATAAAAGGTGGATTGCATTGTATATATTAGCCCATATTTTTAGTCATTTGAAAATACATTGTAATTAAATAAAAAGCATTAAAATATACTATATATGTAAAATGTTCAAAAATAAAATATCAATAGACAGATAGATTGAGTGTGTCAGTTTTTATGAATTTTATTTCTGAGGATCAAAATGCATAACAATTCCAGAGTCTTTCTTACTAAAAAAATCTATTTAAACAGTGTAAAAGTATAAAAACGGACAACCAACTGGTTTCAAGTGTCAAAAACATTACAAACAAATTAAAAGATTAAAAAACTCGAGTCATGCTAAACATGGCAAAACTGCTCTGCCAAACAGAACCACTAACTCTGACAGCAGAGTAACTAGTGCAAACCAAAATGAGAGGGTCTCAAACCCCAGCATTAGTGTTGTGTCAGCATTATAATCCGTGTACAGTCCACAGTAAGAGCTCATTATGAGCGGCGGTGAAGAGCTGAGATCCAGACCAGCTGAAGCTGCACACGTGAACCGAGTCGCTGTGAGATGTGAAATCTTGAAAACGCCCGCTGGATGAATGAATCAGCTTCAGGACGTGCTCTGAAACACAAAGCATCAGCGGTGTGTGACTATATAACTCACAAACACATTCCTTTCATGTTTTAAAGTAAAACAGCACACTAACGGTTTGATCCAACAGCGATCAGTCTTCCGGTTGAGCAGAGACCAAAACACAGCGCCCAATCGGCCAGAGAGATCGTCCTCAAAACCTACACACAGAACCATAACCACAAATCACATCAATCAGCCAGTAAAAGAGTGTGGAGAGAACAAAAAAAAGAGGTACACACTCAGGTTTAAAGATGCTGAGTACCTGTTTTTTGTAAAGGCAGTAAAAGACGATCTCTTTTTCCACAGCGTAGCCAGTATAAACCACTGTTCCTCTCTCGCTGGGGCTGAACGCAGCCAAACTGGGCGGTAACGCCAGGGCATCCTGATTAAAGAGACAAAAGAGTTACTTCTTTGTCTGTTCAACTGCAATGAACACGTGAATAATCAGAGCAGCTCGATGAGGCATAAGTGTAAATAATATACGAACGAGTTCAGACTATATTTGTTGGTTTAATGCTCGTGAATATTAATCACCTCTGGTGGGCTGGGCGCTGGAAACGTCAGCCAGTCAAGCAGGTCGCATTTATCCTTTGTCCAATCAGCAGCCCAGATGCTGACACGCCTGTCTGCGCTTACAGCCAACCAGAGCTCATTTCCCTCCAGTCCGAACTCCTTATACTAAAAGACATTTTTGGCCAACAAAAAAGTGATCATATATTAAAATTACAATAATAACAAAAATAAATTATTATGAATTATTGCTTTTATTATTAAATAATAAAAATATAAATAATAAAAGTAACAAAAAACTTTTACTTAATTTTATTTAATAATAAAACAATAAAAAAATAATTCATTGTACAATTAAATAAAAAATTGCATTTAAGAAAAATGTATTCATCAATATTTTTAACAATTTGTTACTCATTATAATTACTATTACTAAATAAATATATTATGCTGTTGTAATATTTCACTGTAAAATGAGTTTCTTCATGTTAAAATGTTAAAGCTTAATGAGCTGCTTGCATGTAAAAGAACACGGTGCCGCGCTTCACTCTGATACACTCAGGTCATATATTTCATTAAATCACAGCTTCTATGATAACAGTGCTAAGCTATATTTTGATCTCAGTTTATTTATTTCAATAGCATTACAATGACCCTGTAAGTATTCAGACACTTAAGTCAAACGTAAAATATGACAACTGAGTATCTGTGGCTTTGTATCTCAAACAATGCAATCTTTTTCCATCAGTAAATGTCACATTTCCTCTTTATTTTGAAGTCTTTGAATCAAATTATTATTTTTTCTTTGTAAGTGTGACCTCTATTCAGATATTTTCTCAACATGGCCCACAGTTCCACATCATACACAATGTCCAGTCCTTTGCCTTGCAAAGCAGCAAAGCACAAACAAAAACCTGTTTGCTGGTGCACTGCACTGTAGTTATGGGCGCCCCCTTGTGGTCAGGGATGGTGCGTACAGTGACTCCAGTGACGGGACTGCTGACAGTAACGAGACCATCACGACCACCAGACAATAGCACATGACCTACACACACACACACAGGGATGCATACAGTGAACACAAACACACACACAGATGCATACAGTGAACACAAACACACACACACACAGACTAACCGTAGTGCGAGTACTGCAGCGCACACACAGACGCAGGCTGAGGCTGTAGTTTCAGCTCCATCTCGGCCGACTCCAGACTGAAGATCCTCACCGTCCCGTCACTGTAACCACCCGCAACACACACACCCTCAAACACACCCCTCGGAGGAGACCAACACACACACTCACAGCTCTGCAACACAGACAAACACACAGAGACACAGTTGACCAAACAACGCAATGGAAATAGACAAGCCATGATTCCATTAGCAGCAGAACAAAGAAATTCATACATATTTGGAACTACTCGAGGATGAGTAAACGATGGCAGAATTTTTATTTTTGGGGGAACCACTCCTTTAAAAAGCTCCAGCGACTTGAGCTTCCTCTTGTGTTCATCTGTGTGTTTATTCTCACCTGGTTCAGCACCTGAAACTGCACCAGCAGCTCGTGGCTCTGCAGCGCCCAAACTCTCACACTGCCGTCCTGCCCACAGGTGGCGAAATGCTGCTCATCTGGACTACAAACCACACCGTTCACCTACGACGAGAACACAAACTTCAGCATTTCGGGGGGGGGAAAGCAGTGTTGCTTTTAGAACCATTTCATTGTTTGCTACGAATGAATTTCACAGCTGTTAAAGTAAGCTTAAGCGTATGTTACCTTGCTCTTATGTCCGCTGATCAGCCGTATACTGGTGCTGTCGGCCCAGTTGATGTACCACAGGGTTCCTGCCGTAGTACCCACAATCCCCATGTCCATGACATCATCAAACGCTGCACTGACCACTGTCCCATCCAACAACAGCTCTTGTTCCAGCTGCACCTGAGCGCTTCCAGAGTCAAAACAAGTCATGCTCTTTTAATTGTTCTTCCCAGAATGACAGATAAGGAAATTAATTAGGTGATTCGGACAAAATAAGGAAAGCATGTCACCATGACGTCAAAAAAGTGACTTCTCATAATTGCAACTTTATATTTCACAGTGTGCCCATATCATGCATCAAATATTCTATAAACTACATTCTACTCAACAAAAATGTATCAGTTTCCACAAAAATATTAAGCAGCACAACTGGTTTCCACATGGAATTTAGCAAATGAGACTATATAAAGAATATACTACAGATACACACATAGCTTAACTTTTCTAGAAAGAGATGAATGTGACATGCTTACCCGTCATCCAGTGCTCTGCTGCTCTTGTGTGCATTACTGAGATCCTGGACCGAAGCTGTAGACCACAGTCTCAGTCTTTTGGTGTTACTGCCTGTGACCAGCTTACTCTCACGGCAAACTAACACACCTACACAAATGCATACAAAAACAGCTGGTGATTCTGCTTCCCTACGCCCCAAAATCACAAATGTGATCAAAAAAGCAAAAACCCCAAACACACCGATCTCTCCTCCATCTGCTTCCCAGGTCACAAAGCAACGCTGTGTGTTACAGTCCCACACACACACGTGGCCGCTGTTCGTGCCCGTGTACAGGATCCGGCGAGTGCTATAGCACAGTGATGTCACTTCCGCCTGACCCACCGCATCAGGTAGGCTTACTTTCTGCACCTGCAGGAGGAGGACAGCTTATTTTGGCATATGTACTTCTGGATGCACACTTGATTTTCTTCCATACAGCGTCTGTAAGTACCTGAAGTTCAGCGCGGTTATCCTGTGTTTGTATTTGAGTAAACACAACAGTGCTGCTGCCGATGAGTGTCAGCTCATGAGCAGTGAATGGGCAGAAGGAGGCATCATGCAGCGGGACGGATATCTGAGCGGTACAGAGCAGCTCAAACGATCGAGTGCTCCACAGCGCCACCACCGGCTCCCCAAAATCACCTAGGAGCATTATAAACTGCACCATTACAAGTTATTCATATTCAAGATACAAACTGCATAATTAACTGCATAATTTTAACTGTACTTATATACTTGTCATTACTTGAGGTGATTTAAAATACTTAAAATAATAATAATTATATATTATTAAATTGAAAAAATTTTGCTCTTTTTTTTTTTAACATGGTTTAAGAAAAAAAGACAAAGGTATTAAAAATGTCTCTTATTTTAACTACAGTAACCAGGATTAATTTTATCCAAGTATATGACGGTGTTATTTTAGCTGATTTAATTGAATATTGAATATTTTAAATTAGATTGTAACTTTAATTTTTTCTTTAATTTTAGGTGTTTTATTTGTTGTGCGATCTTTATTAATTATTATTTATTTGCACAAATTGCATGCACAGACGAATACAATATAACAGTTACAAATAAACTCAAGTCAGTAACAGTAGCACTCAGGAACAAAAGTATAACTCTAAAATAGCACTAATTATTATTTTTTTTTAAATCATAATGGACTAGGCTATATTTATTTTGTTAGCTCACATTGCTATTTTTGTGGTGAACAATTATTCCAAACAAGTCGATCCACAAAAGAAAAAAAATTAAATTTGTCTTTGTAATCTTTAATCCAAACCTAAAAATGCTCCTCTCCTCTAAAATGCTGGGTCTTCTCTGACTAAATAAAAAAATAAATGTTCCTAGGGCTATATCTGAATATCTTTTTTATATATATTTTATCAGCATTTCATTTTTGGTTAACTTTAATAACCCTCACATGCTGCTGATTTGTTACTAATGACATCCCCACCATGCAAAGCTTGAAACACTGACCCACTGAGAGCATGTACATGTCATCCCTGGAAAATGTCAGGCTCTGCACCGCCCCCTTGTGGAAGGATAGGCGGTTTCTACAGCAACCATCTGAGGCATTCCATATGCAGATGAGGCTGCTGTGAGAAACTCCGCCCCCTGACGCAGATGCGACCGTCTGCCAAGGCAAATCAGACAGAGTTTTCATTCAAAGGAGGCACTAAATCATCAGTAAAGCATTACTAACTAGTTCCAACACATGAAGATAGTATGATTTATATGAAGTACTTGTATTAGCATGTATTAAATCATGCGTGTGAGTGGTACCTGTGCATCATGGGTGACGGCGAGCGTTGAGATTTCCTCTGTGTGGCCGAACCACTGTTTCTGTGAGCCTGTGTGAAGATCCTCAACGACGACAACACACCCACATGTGTACACAAATAAACCTGCACACAAACACACACAAGATGTAGCTATGAAACAGGAGTGTACAAATGCCAGGATCGGAAATTAACAGTGGCTATAGGTAGAAAAGGCACTTAAATTAACCGAAATAGCAGTAAATTAAGAGTTGCAGCACTGAATTAGATCTGCCCAAGTTGCATCAAAGATGTTTTTATAAGAGCTAACAAGAGGGATATTTTATGTAATGGACATAATAGAGTTTATTTTTGGTTTGTATTTACCTGTGTCTGGATTCCAGACCATATTGTTACGCCCATTACCATTATAACCAATCACAGCCTTGAGACTCAGCCCCGCCTGTCCTGTGGGTGGAGCTACCGTGGTCTAAATACAAAATAAAAATAAATGGTCCAAAAAGACACATTATACAAGTGTTTTAAATATTCATAAAACACAATTCACTTTGAGATTAACATATTTATGAATAATTAATACCTGGTCTAACACAGGAGTCTTAAAGCGTGGGGTGAAGTGTTTGTAACAGTCTGGACGGACTGCTGTGTGACCGTCTTGTGAATTCTCCGTCCTTGATTGGTTAGCTGGGAGTGTGGGCGTGTCCTCGTTCTTCACCCACTCTGTCACTCTGAGGAAGGAGGCGTGTTTGGGAGGAGGCGAGTGGGTGTGGCCTGTCGCGGGACTAAGCCGTAGTTCCGCAGCGGAATCGCATAGGAAACCTACAGAAGTAAAGCATTTGGGATGTCATAGTGCCTCATTAATGAAGACAAACGCTCATGAACGCATACCTTCACTATCCTTCAGAGCACTGGAAAGAAAATTCATGACAGGCGGTGAGGAGGGCTGAAACAATGCTTTTCGAGGACTCTCATTGGACAGCTCGGCTCCATTTAGCTCCGCCCAACTGTGAGCTGAACAAAAGGAACTAATTACTAGTTGTCATACTTTTAAACCAACCCCCAATAAACGTAATCACGGTTAATCGCATTCAAAATAACAGTTTTTGTTTACGTATATGTGTGTGGACTGTGTATTTTTGTTATGTATACACACACACACACACACACACACACAAACAGTATGTATTTTGACGCATTTGATTTAGTTTGATTAGTGAGACTGACTTAAGCATTCACAAGCTTCCTTAAACAAAAAACTAAATAAAAATTTAGCTTAACATACCTGATTTATGAGGGGAGACTTTTATATCTGGAGACCTGTAGGAATAGAGAGAGTCTTAATTACTTCTAACAATTACCTAGAGAGGGGATCAAAACAATACAATCATGGAAAACATAACAGAGGTCTTACTTGCAGCGCTCCTGTGGGGGTGCCAGGAAGTCCCAGATGAAAAGGGCGTCACCTACAGTGACCACGCCCATCTGATCAGGTGTGAACCTCACCTGCCTGATGGGCTCTGAGTGACCAATGAACACCTGGAAGGGAAACGGACACATTCTTGATCTCATTCATCATCTGAACGTCATCAAATCCAGCATTTAAGCAAACATACCTGTGAATTAATGTCCAGGTGCATGTCATAGTCCCACACTTTCAGAGAGTTCTGACCAGTCGTCAGCAAATAACGGCCATCTTCACTGACCGCCAGAGACACACAATGATGCTTATGCACCTCAGATACCTGTAAGTACACGGATATTGATTCTGAAATGTAATGCTCTCAGAAAGAGTTTGCCCTTCGGTCTTTTACCTCTCTGAGCAGTTGTCCTGTATGTGTGTCAATCCAGAGGATCTTATTGGCGGATGTGGTGACGAGCAGGTGTGACCGTGATGAGGGTGAGAAACACACCTTCAGGGCCGAGTCCAGCGTTGTGCTCTCAACATCCAGAATACTCACATCAACCCGGAGTAACTGACACACGCAAATAAACACTATTTAGAGCAAGCAGTACGCCATTATTTGTTTTGACAACTGAAACAAACTAGTACAAATCATTTATATATTATAAAAATATATTACAAATAAATCATAATCTAAAAATGTGAATAAAGCTGAACACAATAAAATAAAAATATTACAAATAAACTTAATAAAAATAAAAATGATGCCTCTGCAACTAATGAAAATAAAGTTTAGTAACGGAAATAAAGCTACTTTAAATAAAATATTAATAAATAATACAATACAACACTGGTTTTCAATAATAAATTTGACAAAATAAATTTAGCTTGAACTGAAAATCAACTACAACGGAAAAAAATGACCCAGATTCAGGTTAAAAAAAAAAAAAAAAAAAAAAAAAAAGTACCTCATTAAGGGACTGCGCCTCCATGATCGTGACAATGTATTCGGTCGGACCGACTATCGCTAGACTGCGGCTGTCAGAGCTCACTGCCAGAGTATCTGGGCCACGGTTCACACTCCATGCAACCACATTACCTTAGAAAAAATAACTAGAATTCAGAATGCTGTCTCTACTCAGATATTTCAGCTCTTCTGAAAAGCTTGTCTACGAATTTGTTCATCTGAGTGTGCAGTGAAGGGGAACTGATATCAAATATCGGAGTTATATTGTGCTGTAACAGCGCCCGTTTACTCACTCAGAACACGAACCACATGATGGTCATGTTGAGAAGAGTTATAAAGTACCAAGTATCCAAGAGCACCAGCGCTAAACAGACACTGACCATCAGGAGAATAGATCACACACTCAACTGATCCACAGTGCTGCCTGCAAACACACACACAATAATCAATACATCAATAAGATGTATGTGTATTTTATGTTAAAATAATAATAACAATGTTATTAAATACACACTATCATTTTCTTCTCTTCTGCATTTATTTGATCAAATATGCAGTAAAAACAGTATTGCTTTGAAATGTTATTACAATTTAAAATAACTGCTTTCTATTTAAATATATTTTAAAATATAATTTATTCCTGTGATGCAAAGCTGAATCATTTTTAGCATCATTACTTTAGTCTTCAGTGTATAATGATCCTTCAGATCAGTACCTGTGCTGGGCAATTAGGCTTGATGTTTGGATATCAAACACTCTGACAGTTCCAGAGCTCGATCCACAGGCGAAGAGAGGCATGCTGGGATGGAACGCAACTGAACAGGGACTTTCATCGTCATCAGAAACAAAATCATAGAGCTACAAGACAAATAAGAGATTGCTTTAATGTAACATCAGTCCATGTCAGCCACCAGTTGTGTGTGCATGAAAACGTTCCCATAACTGACCTGTTGCATGGTGTCCATGTCCCACACCCGTACAGTGCTGTCTCTGGACACTGTGGTAACCCTCCGTCTAACGCCGTCCACACTAAAGCCCAAAACACTCGCTGTGTGTGACCTCATGAGTGTACGGTAACCGCGGCTACTGACATCCAGATACCCAAGATTCCCTGTGGTTGTGGCACCCAGAACTCTCGAGCCATCCGAGGACACGCACACCAAACTGACAGGCCCCTCGTGCTCTACAAACACACCAAAACCTTGGTGAATCATGCAGTTGGTTTCAAGCAAGATAATTAGCTGTGAGAGTGTTTTGCAGGAGTGTACCGACCCGCTTCTAAGAAAACAGATGAGAAGTCAAGAGGCCACAGACGCATGAATCCGTCCTCTGAACCAGTAACGCAGAACTCATCACACACACTGATGCTGTTCACTGCAATACCAGCACCTGAAAACACATTTATAATAGTGGCAATAATAAATAACTATGTGTGTATTGTGTATGTTCATCATGTATATATAAAAATATACACATGCATGTCTTTAAGATACTTACTCTTATATATACATATATATTAGGGCTGTCAAATGATTAAAATTTGTAATCAAATTAATCAGGATTAATCACTATTTGCAACTACACCTGAATCCTAACCATTTTTTTTTCTGAAATGCATACCAAAAGATAAATAACAGGACACAGATACAAAATTTTCATAATATGTCTGTTTATTAACACAGCCAAATAATGGTGGTTCAAATCAAGCTGAAACATACCATAATAATTGTTTTTTGCAATGAGAAAAGTCTTTTACCTTTGCGCAGGTTTCACACTGCACGCGTAAGCAGTGCATTTGCAGAGCCGGAGCAGCGCGCGCCGATTGTGCTTTCATCATACTGGCAGCGATTGTCGCACACAGCCGAACCGCGCTTGCACTGCGGTAAGCCGAAATGCATTAAAAAAAATTTACGGAATTAACGACAAAAAATAAATAACGTTGTTAACGCTTTATTTTTGACAGCCCTAATATATATGTGTGTAAATACTCTATTTCTGGCATCCTTCGAAAGAGTGTACATGCATGGTAATGAATTTTAAAGAAAAAAAGAATAATGAAAATGACTATTTTGAATTTGTGTGCCTATTACACGAAACTAGGTTTAGTTCAAATCAAATTTAACCTAAATTTGTCAAATAATCATAATTAATGACTGTCAATTATTGTATATTAAGTGAAAAGACATGGCCCTTAGTTAAACATATTAACAATGCTATTAGTAAAATTTGTTTAGCTATACTTTTGTAACAAAAGACTTTTAAAGACTTCTCCAACCCGATCTCACGGCAGTTCGTACATATTTTTTACGAGGTGGCTAATTCGTATGACCTCACTCATACGATTTTTGCTAAATCGTACGTATTGTTGCCAATTCCAATTCGAATGAATTTGTACGAGTTACGTACACCTAACCCTGCCCCTAAAGCTACACTACCCATCACTGGGGTTTAAATAAAAATTAGCACAAATTTTTCACCTCGTCTGAATTGGTCGTGAGACTGTGTTAGACTTTTCATATTAGATCTATAAGACCTATACAAGACCTCTTAAAGAATAAAGGTCCTTGCACACTGAATGCGAAATTTTCATGCACGGTTTTCCATTTTTCCGTACTCATCATCCTTACACAAAACGCATGCTACAAATGCGAAAAAGCAATCTAGATCAAATAATCAAGCCTGATACAATTTTTTTTTAAATAAGGGACGAAAGTTTTGGAAGCACTGTGTACATTTGACTGACAGCGTGAGGTCGTTTTTATTTTTTAACGTGCGAAAATTGGGCATTGACCTTAAGGCCATATAAAGTTTGAAATTAATGAAAAACTTCTAGACAGATACATTGGTCAGTTGATCAACTTTTAAATAAAGAAATGTAATCAGAATTTGCATTGTATTAACTGCTCTAGAAAAAAATGTCAGCCAATTCTACTATACCATGTACAGTACACAACATACACACACAATTCACTTAACAAAATGTTGAAACGTTATCTACCTATCTGGCCAAATGAGCCACTGGCAGTTAAAATCCAGCATTTAATGTCTTTTCTTTTTCCGCTCATTCCAAAAATTGTGTCTGCCAAAAATAAAGTGACTTTTTCAGGTCATGCAGCCACTCTGTGAATTGAAGAAATGAGAACAGACTGATCAAATACACAGATGTGCGTAATGAGGCAGACACCCCACACTGAAGCTGTCAAATTCACTCTCAAATTCCCCAAAAACCACTGCCATCAAACACGTGCAGACCTTGATCACTTGCATTCAATTACAGAACTGAAAAGTTGTCATGTTGGAGTTGTGCCAAATGACTACAAACACTACAAAAGAACTCTTTCTCCAAGTTCAGATTGGACGTTCTAACTAACATTCATTTTGATTGTGGTTATTATGTATTTTATTTCACGTTCCTACTAAATTGGACACTTGGAAGGTTTTTGTGATTGTAGGCCAAGCCCCTAAAACCCAGAAAAACAATTATCTTGTGTGGCAGGATAGGAAGTTATCTCCAAACTGGTTTCATTTCCCTTTACCATCTCAGTAACATAAGCCATTGATGATTCTAGCAAAAATTAACAGTTTTAGAAATATCGGAAATCAGTGACAGACTCCCATCCTTGAATATTTCACATCTCAAGGCTGGAAGAATTTTGAAAACTAAATAAAATAAACTAAATAAACCTACATAGTAAATAAACATGCACTTTTTCATCTTAACAGTAATAAGATTGGATAAATGTGCCATTACAACTAAACTGGAAATTCATAATGACTAAATTATTAATAATTTTTCTCAGTAAGGTTAAAATTTAGCAGTAAATGTAAGGTCTTAATATTCTTAGGTTGAGTATCTTCCCTAGGTTCCCCTAACTTTGTTTTTAGTAAACCAAGTAATTGTTCTTGACAGCATTTGCACTGTATAGACAAAATTTTTGTTTTGCAAATGTATTTACATATGTTAAGTGAACATATAATATGTAGTGTAAATAGCAATGAATTCTACTTAGACTATGAGACAATGGCAGTATTTTCTTAGCGATATATTATTTACACTAATTTAAAACAGCTACAGATTATGTTAAATTAACAGTATTATCTGCTATTAATACAACTTATTGCAAATAGTGGTAATTATCTGCACCTCTGTCTTGAAGTACATTATAAAACAGTACGCAATAAGAACCTATTAATTTTACATTTTAATTTTAATAATTAAAAAATAATAACCTTAATAACCTTAATAACCTTGTTCTCTCTTCTGACAGCCTTTGCCAGTCTCTCTCAATTTGTTACCTTTTTTAGAAATTTGTGAAAACAGAAAAAATATATATTTTTGTCATAATCTCCCATTCGCCGTTCTCGTTGACACAACTATGCTGACTTCTGCTGAGAAACCTATAAATGTGAAAAAAGTTGACAAAACTTGAATTTCGACATTACTTGTAATGCTCAGTAACAGTCGAGAGACAGGAGGTAAGTCAAAACACAGGAGTGTTATTATAATGGCAAACATCACCGTGTTATCAGGTAGATAAGGAACATAAAGCATGATATCGTGATATTTCCTGGATCTTCCATTCGGCTTGTCCATTTGTTTGTGGGTGGTACCCGCAAGAGAGGCTGACTGAGACACCGAGCAATCGAAAGAACTCCTTCCACACATTAGGGAGGTAAACCGAGGTCCCTGGTCCGACACTATATCCTCCGGTAAGCCAAAGAGATGGAATACATGACTAAGCAGGGCCTGGGCTGTTTCTAGTGCTGTGGAAGGATGGGAAGGATGAGCTTACAGCTTTTAGGATAACGATCTACCACAACTAGGATTGCAGAGTATCCATTAGATCTAGGTAAGTCAGTGGCGAAATATATACCTAGGTGGGACCAAGGGCGACGGAGAATAGGTAGGGGTAGCAATTTACCCTCAGGTAATCGTCATGGCACATTTGTGATTGCACACACAGGGCAGCCCCTAATATAGTGTCTCACATGTTGCACCATTTGAGGCCACCAGAACAGGTTCTGCAGGAGGGCTAGGGTTTGACGATTACCGGGATGTCCTGAACCTAGAGAGGTGTGCACAGCATTCAGTAAAGGTAGACGGAGGGTGGTAGGAACATAAGTCTTCCCTTCAGGGCATTCAGTGGGTGCTAGCTCTGACTGGGTGGCCTCGTGCAGCTGAGTGGCAAGTTCACATTGTATGGGTGCCAGAAAGATGGATGATGGCAGAATAGTCTCAGGTTCTTCAGGAGCGGGGTCCGGTGAATGGAGTCGTGACAGTGCATCCGCCTTTGTGTTCGTATGTCCTTATGTTCTCGTGACCTTAAAGTGGAACCAGGTAAAGAACAATGGCCATTTGGCTTGACGTGGGTTAAGGCGTCTCCTACGCCTAACGTGGCTGCATCAACCACAAAGAACCTTTGATTCGGGTCAGGATGGCAGAGTACAGGGGCAGTGCAAAAGGAGAGTTTTAAGTGGTTGAAAGACACTTCAGCCTCGGGAGTCCACTCCAGTATCTTTCTACCTCCCTTAAGCAGTGACGTGAGTGGGGCGGTGATCTGACTATATCCTAGAATAAATCTACGATAAAAATTTGCGAATACAAGGAATTGTCGCAAGGCCTTAGGGGTAGTAGGAGTGGGCCAGTTCTGGAATGCATCGACTGCATCCATTTTCCATGGCTAAGCCTGACACATAACCTAGGAACTTGACTTGGGACTTGTGAAACACACATTTCTCTGTCTTTAAAAACAGGGAGTGCTCTCTGGGACGCTGAAGGACCTGCTGAACATGGGCTTTGTGGGCTGACAAGTTGGGTGAGTATACCAAGATATCGTCTATGTAAATGATTACAAATTTGTGCAGCATGTCATGGAATATTTCATTCATAAAACTTTGAAATATGTAGGGTGAATTGGAGAGGCCATACGGCATAACCTGATATTCAAAGTGGCCAGTAGGGGGGATGAACGCCGTCTTCCATTCATCCCCTCTGTATATCGGGATGAGATTATAAGCGCTGCGTTAATCAAACTTGCTAAACACTCGGGCTTGACGTAACTCCTCTAGGGTGGCTGGAACAAGAGGCAGAGGGTAAGCGAATTTCACAGTCTGGATCTTTAACACCCTATGATATATACATGGTCTAAGGCCACCATTCATTTTATTTGTGGGTTATGCTGTGCGAGTCAGGGTCTCCCCAAGATTACATCCACGGTAGCGTTGCGCAGTACAAGCAGACTAATGGACTCGACGTGTAAGCATCCAATCTGTAAGGTAATCTGATAGGAGACTGGATTCTTACGGAATGGAATGGACATATGGTCCATGCATTGGGAGGAAATGAAATTTCCAGCTGCCCCTGAGTCGACTAAAACCTTTACAGAATACAGGTGAGTGTTAAAACAGATTATGGCATTGATCAAGGGAATAAAATCAATCGGACGATTAACTGAAGCCACACTCACCGTATTACGAGGGGGATGAACAGGGCAGCTTCCGATAAAGTGTGAATTTTCTCCACAATAGAGGCAAGATCTACAGGATCTTTCTGATTTAGATCAATTAAAAGAGTCCATTTGCATAGCTTCTGGCTCTAGACTGCCACTATCAACAGAGGTGGATACAGCGGGTGGTGGACAAGCATTGAGGGGCTGAGAGACGTGGGCTGCTTTCTTCAAAAAGCTCTCCATTCCCACATTATCATCATAAATAGCCAAGTGCGCGCGTATATCTGCTCGCAGTCCCCGCGAAACACAGCTAACAAAGCAGTCTCATTCCATTCATTGGACAGTGCCAGTGTACGAAAATGAAGTACATATTCGTGAATAGACGAAGTGCCTTGCCTGAGTTGAAGAAGTTCCTCCTGCACCGAGACTGGAGTGATTGGTTGGCCGAAGACTTCTCGGAAGTGTTTGAGAAACGACTCTAGTGATGACAGATGCTGGCTTTCCCCGGTCCAGAGCACTTCTGCCACTGCAAAGCTCGACCAGTTAACAGTATGATTATTCAATAACGAAACTCAGTCTTGTGCGATCTCCTGATCGCGAATCTCCAGACTTCTCCTGACAACACAGGTAAGTAAATGGTAAGTATCTTACAGGGTTAGGCGGTGGCAGAGACTCTTGGTGCAGGTAAGTGAAGGTGACAGGTCGAGACAGAGGGCAGGCAGCAGAACAATAGACTTTCCGTAGGCAAGGAACAGAGAGGAGGACATCGACGATAGATCAGATGATGTTACCCTAAGCTCAGCTGCCGAGCATCTGGCAGGAGAGGCTTTTAACACGTGTAGGTGAGTATCAGATTAGAGGATGGATACCCAACGGGCCGGGCGGGGTTCGGACAAATATTTAGAAAGGATGCTTGGGTTCGGGTCGGGCTCGGTCACATTAGCGTGAATGTACGTCTGTGTTATAACGGCACTTTTTGCCCAGTGTGCGCTGATGCTCACATCTGTTGACATTTCCGAACGCTTTCCTACAGTTGCTTAATAAAAGCGGGCTTTCCACACAAAAAACATGCATGTGTCATTTGTATTTTTTATTTTAACTGTGTGGGGCTGGGATCGGGCTTGGACATAAATATTTATCATAAATAAAAATCCGCACTCTAACTGGGATCAGTTACTGTTGACAGCGTGACATTACTCATGTCTTACGCTTTATGCTTTAACCTTTTTCATGATCCATTTTAATATGCTGATTTTATACTTAAGAAACATTTCTCATCACTGATACATTATTTAAAGGATTTTTTAATGAATAAAATGGTTATTTAACTTAGAAGTCACTTTTAATGTATTTAATGCATCCCTGCATAAAATAACCATAAAAAATCCAGCTAAACCCAGATGTTTAAATGGCATTGTGGTAGCAATAACTTCTCTTGATTTTTAAGTAACTGTTTAGACTGACCATCTGAATTTGTGCCACAGGATTAAAA
Organism: Enteromius treurensis; assembly: GCA_032275025.1. NCBI lineage: Eukaryota > Metazoa > Chordata > Actinopteri > Cypriniformes > Cyprinidae > Enteromius > Enteromius treurensis. Next base: position 2,842,669 of record JAUCMU010000050.1, on the reverse strand, counting down.
AATATATATTTAATTGACTGCAAAAATCATGCAGCTTTCAGAGAGAAATGTTAGTTTAATACAAATCAGAAATAATAGTTTTAGGGTTTATTTTTGGAATTTCTGCTTTCAAATCCACTTAGAAATCTGAAGGGAAACGTTCTGTCACAGTTTGAACGGTCATAATGCATCTGAGAAACAGAAATTTAAAGTACATTTATCTCCTTTTTATTGTATACTCATTCATAAATTGAATCTACCTTTTAAGGTAGGCATTGACAAATATTTGCCATCTAAAAACTGCGGCTAATCCTCTTATTTCACATATAACACAGGACACATCTAAAGAACATCTGACTCATTGGCTGTCACCGGCACCCTCATTAGCAGTGATGAGTAATACGCTCCAAAGGTCTATACTGAGAGTTCCCGTTACCATCCATCAGCTGGAACGATCAGTATTTTCAGGCATGTCTCTGGCTGTGACCGGAGTGTCATTGCTTTGTGAATTCAGACTGTGAAGAAACACCAGGGCTCAAGGTTCTATTTGTTCACAGAATAAAGGCCTCCAGCTTGCACAAGCCTTAGTTCTAACTAGGGCAAAGGCTAGAGCAAAGTTTCTCTCCCAAAAACATAGGCATTGGTATTTTACAAGGTCTAAATCAGTGCTTTTGTAATTCATTTTGCATCAATTTGAAAATATAAGCAAATTAAAGCAAAATATTTCTATTTTTTAAAAATGCTGATATCAATAGTAAATAATTCTCTAGTATATTTACTTTTAAATTTAAAAAAACTTTATATAACTTTAATAAACTTTATAATTATAATTATTTTTGAAGGATAATGTTATACTGAAAACTAATAGTATTAAAATTTTTCACAATGTCACTGTTTCTTGTGCATTTTGATCATATAAATGCAGCTTTACTGAGCAAAAACATTAAAGGGACAGGTCACCCATTATTTCACCCATCATTAATTACTCACCCTCGTTCCAAACCTGTAAGACCTTCATTTGTCTTCGGAAGTCAAATTAAGATATTTCTGATGAACTCCCAAGAGCTTTCTGACACTGCTACCACATTCAAGGCCAAGCAAGGTAGTAAAGACATCATTAAAATAGTCCATGTGACATCTGAGCTTCAACCTTAATTTCATTAAGTTTTGAGAATACTTTATGTGCACAAAGAAAATAAAAATAAGTTTATTAAACAATTTCTTCTCTTCTGTGTTAGTCTTAATTTGTGTTCCAAAGATGAAGGTCTTATGGATTTAGAACGACATGAGGGTGAATATTAATGACATAATAGTAATTTCTGTGTGAACTATCCCTTTAAAAAGCATGTTGTAAATGTCAAGCTATTATTGCAGGTGTGAATTCTGAGAAATGGTTGTACCTTGTAGCTGCAGTAAATAGTGTTTTAGCATAGAATATGAACAAGCCAGCTAGCTAGTGCTTGATATGGTCTATTTTAAACTTACCCCATACTCACAACAAAGAAACCTCAAACTGCACAAAACGTGAAGTCCAAAACGGAAAGTAACAAGGCTTGTGCCAAACCAATCCAAACCACAACAAAAAATATAAATCATGGGGATTCCCTAAACAGATTCAGAATAGTCTTGTGAAGCACAATCGGCATAAAATAAGAATGTACAGTAAAAGCCAAAAGTTTGGACACACCTTCTCATTCAATGTGTTTTCTTTATTTTCATGACCATTTAACATTGGTAGATTCTCACTGAAGGCATCAAAACTATGAATGAACACATGTGGAGTTATGTACTTAACAAAACAAGATGAAGTAACAGAAAACATCTTTTATATTCTAGTTTCTTCACAATAGCCACCTTTTGCTCTGATTATTGCTTTGCACACTCTTGGCATTCTCTCTTTGAGCTTCAAGAGGTACTGAAATGGTTTTCCAACAGTCTTAAAGGAGTTCCCAGAGGTGTTTAGCACTTGTTGGCCCCTTTGCCTTCACTCTGCGGTCCAGCTCACCCCAAACCATCT
>JAUCMU010000050.1:2807622-2818983 GCA_032275025.1 Enteromius treurensis | reverse complement strand
ACATAAACCTGTTTTAAGACACTCATAAAACAATATTAGCCACCTTTAAAATGGCATAATAGGGGCACTTTAAGGTTCTCTTTGTCTGAATGTTTTTGTAGGCTGATTTCCAAGTGTGTGTTTTGTGCTGATGTTTCTGATTGTTTCAGGAGTGTGTATTATTGAGATGATGTGTGTTTTCTCACTGTAAGGAGGTGATGGCTCTGTTGACCCTCATGGCTTCAGCGATGGCTGTCACTCCCTCATCGTGAAGAAGATTAGCAGTCAAACTTAAACACAGATAAAAACACTGATAAACAAATTGTAATACATTTAGGTTGTGAGTATAACACACTGAGACTTTGTGACACGAAATGCTTTAGTTGTGTGCCAAGAAAGTGATTATATGATAGATTAGCAAAAACGTAAATTTGTTTATATCGCTTCCAAATAACAAAAAATTTTTTTTTATATAATGTATAATTACATATAATATGTATGTATTAAATGCAATTAAATATTTAATGATTAAATATTATTTATTTTAATTATTATAGTTCATTATATTTTTATAAGAAACATCAACATAAATAAAATCATTTACAATATTTATAAGTTTAATTTTTATACATATTTAAAACATTTATAGTATTTTTGATACAGATATGTGAAAACATACACAGACATTATTTTGAGTCTTATTAGCTAAAATCAGTGTTCATTTTGACATTAAACATGTACTTACTCGAGTTCTGTAAGACAAGTGTTGACTTTTAAGGCTTTGGCGATGTCTTTGGCTCCGGCGACTCCTATTGAGTTCTCCCTTAGACTGATACACACAATCAGTATTATTTCTTAGCCAGAACATACATGTTTAACTAGTTTAATACTGCGGCATATGTGCTGACATACTTCAGACAGCGGAGTCCTCGGTTTGACTGAAGAGCGTGTGAGAGAGCTTTAATGCCTCTGTCACTCACCGAGTTACTCTGAAGACTGAAAACACGAGAGAGACAGGTGAGAAGTTCATTCGTATTTAACGACTGGACTGAACAGGCTCATTTAATGTGTTTTACCTGAGCGTGTGGAGGACATGGTTGCTCATAAGAGCCTGAGCCAGAGCTACTGTTCCCAGATCACCCAAATGATTGCTGGAGACACTGCAATAACATTCATACAGACAGAAATCATTTGAGCGGAGAGTTTAATCTGATCAGATTTTGAGTTGACGCTTCAGCTTCTTACTTGAGATCTTGTAGAGTTTGATTCTTTTTAAGTGCTTCTCCGATTTTCTTCACTCCTTGTGGCCCGATACTGTTCTTCTGAACGCTGCAATGTATGTAGATTTGTCCTTATGATGCTCTACAGAAGCACATACACAAAAACACACACTAAAACAGAGACTCACTTGAGTGTGGTGAGCTTTCGGTTTGACTGAAGAACCTCCGCCAGCGCACACGCTCCTTCATCCTCTATGTGGTTATTCTGCAGACTGCATGAATCAACACACATACACTTCCAGTCAAACAAAAACACACATACAGCATGCTCATATGAGCTCACAAGCACGCACAAATTAGATTTAAAAAATCGATTAAAGATTTATTTATTGATGTATTAAATTCAAAATATGTTTTTTCAAAAATAATGTATTTTATTTAGTAAATAAATACATAATTATTTTATTTATTATTTATAAATATTTTTCTACTTACAGCTATAACAATTTTATTATGTAGAATTCACTTGACTAACAGAAGGACCTCATTAATTATTTTATTAAATTAAAAAAAAGTCTTATGGAAAAATAATATTTTTAAAAATAATATGAATAAATAAACCAAATGTGTATTTTATAAATATTGTAACATAAAAAAGCTGTAACAATTATATAGTGTATGCCCAAACTCACTTTTAATGAACTAGACATAAATATTATTGAAATACTTTATTTCATAAATAAACAATATCAATACATAAATAGATTTTATTTATGATAGATATTATCATATTAAATAAAATACAGCCGTAACAATTCTCTAATTGTTTATCAGAACTTACTTGACTGACACGAGGACCTGGTTCATTTTTAGGGCCTCGCACAACGTCTTTGCTCCCTTAGCACCAATATTATTGCCACGAAGACTAAAACAAGAGAGGTCAGTTTAACAATCAATTTTATTTGGTTTTGTTGATTCAGCATCCAGGACACAGTTTGCATTTAATTATTGAATGACCTTGTAACTGCTAGTGAAAATGTTAAATTATTATTATATAAATAAAAAAAAAGTCACTGACTCCAGGGTTGAGAGGGTTCGGTTGACGAGTAGAGCCCGACTGAGTGGTTTGATGCCCTTGCTGCTTATGGAGTTATCAGCCAGACTAATAAAAGAGAGAAATAGAGTTAAACAAGGCTGTAATAAAACATGCTATCATACAAAAGGTTGGTGTCTGTAAGTGCTCACCAAGGATGTTCAGAACTTTTGACCGTAAGTGTATATATGCGTAATACCTGAGCATCTGGATATGGCACTCTTTGGCACTCAGGAGACTTCCCAATAGCTCCATGGTGCCTTCCTTAAACTCATTGTTTTCCATTCTGCACAACACACATATATAGAGTTAACAGGATACACAAGAGATTTAACATGAAAAATACCCTAGGTGGGTTTTTCACACAACGCTTTGAGAGTTGTTCAATATACAACTCAATCTGTTACCATTTACATTGGTGCATTTAAGTTTTAAAACAGCATTTTAGAATGAAAATGATCCTCGTTTGCACTGGCGATTCCGCTGCGCTTCAGTCCCCATGTGCACAACACAACCTAAAACGCATGTCACACGACCATCCCTGCAGGTACAACCGGCTAGATGGTAGATTCCCTTTTATTTAGATGCAGATGCATTTAAATGCTTGGAGCGAATCTACCAACACCTATAGGTACAACAACCACATATGTGACCCTGGACCACAAAACCTGTCAAATTTTTGATATTGAGATGTATGCATAATCTGAAATATATAAGCTTTCCACTGATTTATGGTTTGTTATGATGGGACAATATTTGGCTGCGATACAACCATTTGAATACATGGAATCTGAGGGTGTTAACCAAATGAGATTCTTAGCAATGCATATTACTAATCAAAAATTAAATTTGAATATATTTATGGTAGGAAATTTGCAAACTTTCTTCATGAAACATGATCTTTTCATAATATCCTAAAAGGAAAAGTGATTAATCTTGCCCCATACAATGTATTTTTGGCTATTGCTACAAATATACCCCAGCGATCACACACACACACACATACTTACATTATTGTTTACATGGTCATTAAGTATACGCAGAGCAAATGTGGCAAGCCACGGGAGCGTTTTCAAATGTCTCTGTTTTGCTTTGTTTACACTAAAATGCAGCAAGTTTTCCAACTAAAACTGGGTCTGCTGCATTTTCAAAAGTCGAGTAAGCGATAGACCTAACTGTAGCAAAACGTATGCATTTCAAAATGAAAATGCACCAGTGTAAACGTGGCCTAACTTTATGCTATAGATTAGAGTTTGGTCTTTTTAGTATAAACATATGCATTTTACCTCAGCTTACTGCAGTATAGCAGCTGTGGGAGGAGCCTCTTCAAGGAGGCGGAGTCTAGGCAGTTGGACAGTTGCGTCTCATCAGTACATGCTTCTGAAACTTGCAACAAGTAGGCGAGAACAGCACAAACTCCACCCTTCAGCTTCCCCCGCAGACTGCAGGTAATGAGGTCATCCTCTACAGATCGTAGCCACTCCGCCTGCTGCAGCTCCGCCAGACAGGTTACCATCGTGACGCTGCGCATACTAACAGCATCGCCTCCTGTCGCGGTTACTGCGCTTTGAAGCAAAGTTGTTGCTGTTGTTCGCTGGGTCACCTGCTCCTCGAGCCCAACGCCCAGCGAACTCCCTAGCAAAGCAGCAGTGGCTGGAGACAGCAGCCCTGACAGGAAGCGCATAAAGAGGTCGAGGTTGCCTTGTGGCGCAGCATCCGATTGGTTGGTTTTCTGCAGCGCAGCACGGTAGTGGCTATGGAAACCAATGCGGGGCCAGGAAACGCTGCTTTCAGAAAACAGATCAAACATCCCACGCCTTGACGAGACGTAGTAAAAGAGCGCCCCCAGGAACTCCTGCACGGACCTGTGCTTGAACTGCCACGCCACGCTATCGGACGACCAGCTTTGCCTGCGCTGGAGGATGCGGCAGCTGAGCGTCCCACCCTGAGGTGGTACGTCGACACCGTAAGTTCGCAATTCTGTCTCGCTGAACGTATACCGTCGCCGTAAGAGGCTATAAAAAGCAAGACGACCCAGACTGCTCAGCGGCTTCCTGATGGCTCCACTGGGCTTGTCTGATCCAGAGAGGTGTGGCCAACAGTAGTGGGTGTAGACTTCTGTTAATGTTCGAGGAAGGGGTGTGGCATCCGAGTCCAACTTTAGAAGGCGCGATAGCGTAGTTATGATGATGTGGCAAACCGCAGGCACGGAAGACAAAATGAGCAATGCTTTCTGGGTGTTAAGGTAAGTCCACATTTGGGAGGAGATATCCTCAGGCATGTTAGTTTGAGAGGTTGAACTGTCTTGTGATATCGAATATGCATCTAGTGTGTTCGTAATACAGTGATTAATATAATCCTTTATTTGTGTTCGGGAAAGAGGCGGGGCTTCCGTCACACGGTCGACCAATCCTGCTGGGACTTTCGCCCCGGTGCCAGGCCTTGACAAAAGCCAGAGCGTTGCCCCTGGCAACAGGTTACCTCGTACAATATTCGTGATGAGATCCGACACGGGAATTTCCCGACGAGGGTCGCTAGTGGCCGGGGCATCTGCAAAATCCAGTGACTGGCGAAATTCTTCCAATCCGTCCAAAATGAGCAACACTTTGCAGGATTCGTTAAATAAAATCACGTCCATGTTATCATACGGAACGAACAGTCGCAGCAAGCGCTCGAGTGATAGCCGATCGAAGCTGCTCAATTCCCAGCATGCAATGGGGATTGCGAGACTCAGCTCTGGATAGATCTGACCAGTGCTCCATAGCTGGATGAAGCGGTGGACCATTCGGCTCTTCCCGCTGCCGGCTACGCCCACCGTCAGTGTCACGCGTGGGGCGGTGCTAACTCTCGTCAAAGGAGCGATCAGCTTGTCCAATCCCAGCGGCCGACCGTGAAGAGGCCCCGCCCCTCTGTTGACTGACACCTGTACGAGGTCGTGTTCTCGCTGTTGAAGGTCAGATACGCACTCTATGAGGAGTAAATTGGAATTTGAGTTGCCGCCGACTTTCGCCGATGAATTTTCATCTTTGAATCGCTGAATTAGAGCGTCTTTATACGGTCGAACCACAGAGTCTGCGGAGAGAAAGAGACAGATGTGAGGAAATATAAATATTTTAAAAGAATAAACAAATAAATGAATCACACTTACTAACCATGTACAGTTATAAGGTTGTACTCGGTCACATGTGAACTTTGAAGATAAGTCTGAAGGGCGGTGCCATGAGGATCGGTGACTGAGAGGAACTCAACCAAGAAATACACTTTATCTTTCAACGACCCCAAATCCTGGATATGCCCCGCCTCCTGTGCACTAAGCAGGTCTGTCTTTCTCATGTGATGCACCACATTTACCAAAATGGAGGTGGATAAGAACCGTTGCAACAACGTCTGGTGTCTGCGTAACCACCCAGGATCTGAGGAACAAACACATGAGTACACAGAAATATCATTTAGTGCAAGAAACACATTAAAAACATTAAAAATAATGGATTTGCAGATACAAAATTTTTTCCCCACACTGATATATATATTTCTAATATTTATCTTATCTATAATATTGATCATTATTATTTAACATTGATTATAAATTTATATTACCAATTTATAATACGAATATTAAATAATTTTAGATACAAAAATATAAAAAGTTTATGTAAGATGTAAGTGTGCTATGATGGAAAACGAATATTTTTAATCTATTACTGTTTTAGTAAAACTAGTGCCAAAGTATGGGAATCTACATATTAAATACAAAATGTCAACAATTAAAAATGCATCCAATGTGATGTGTTTGTGGCCTATATCTTCTTATCTCTACCTTCCATCCTTTTGCTATTCTCTTGTTTTTGAGCATTGGACTTCAGATCCAGGTAGCAGTACTCCTGCCATGGGATTTGGGAATGTCTATCCATCCCAGAGCGCTAGAAAAGCGTGTCCAGCTGTGTGTGTGTGTGTGTCAGACCCTCAGTGTCATTCGGTGGCATCCATTTCCCTGTGAAACACAGACACATCAATCAAACGGATACGGTCACCATCACGGCATCATGCTTTGCACACATAAGCAACGCTCATTTTCTTCCAGGTGTATATTTTGTCATTTATGGAACGGACATGCTTTCTTAAATGCTGCTCAGATTAAAATAAAAACGTTAAATGTTCTTAAAACGTCTTGATTAAAACATGTAGAGGAAGATCCAGAGGACCACATGTCAGTTCTCTGGAAACCAAGACTGAACCTCATTAACCACATGCTTCAACTAACACCCCATCACCATGGTTACAGCCTTCCCAAACAGATGCGAGGTACAGTTTCCAAGCTTGTAGCAAAAAGACAACAATGACTATATGCCACAGTAAGCCTTGTTCTGCATGCCTTTTAGGATATTAAAAAGCCAAGGAGAGGTAAAAACTTCCACTCGAACACGTATGACAGACAAAGCTGGGTAGATTAGGCTACTTACATATTGTAATCCATTACTGATTACAGATTACATGATGAAAACTGTAGTTAGTAATGCAAGTTGCACATTTTAGGTAACGTAATCTGACTACTTTTTTTAGATTACTTTATCAAACTTGTTTTAAACGTAAAATATCAATACCAAAAAGCAAAGAGAAAGAAAATATATTGCATGTTTTCATGTCAATATCATAAAAAGCATTAAATATTACATGAATGAATTGATCGAGAGCGAACAGTGAGTTGATGAAAAACTAATAATCAATTTAATCATAAAAAGGTCAAACAAAAGCAGTTTAAACCATTGAACACTAAAAATACTCCTTGCTTACCTGCATGTCTGTGTGACCATTAACTAACATCAGAAAAGTGTGAACATACAAATGTTTTGTAAAATTATGGAAATATTAATTAATAAATATTATATTGATTTTAAAGGTTGACAAAAAAGGTTTGGGAATCCCTGCTTTAAACACACATTAATAAACACACACACATAAAAACTACTGGAAGTCGAGCAGGTTTGAAATATTTTCATCCAAACCTCTAATATAATCAAATATAGCTGCTTGAAAAAGTGTATATAATTGTGTGTGTGTGTGATATATATAAGAAAGATTTTCACATAAAATATCTGTTTTGTTTTTGAAAAAGGTCTCACCAAGGCTGTATTTATGGAATAAAAAAACAACCGTGAAAAAGTCCTATTGTAAAATATCATTACAGTTTAATATAACTGTTTTCTATATGAATATATTTTATAATGTAATTTATTTCCGTGTTCAAAGTTGAATTTTCGTCATCATTACTCCAGTCATCAGTGTAATGTGATCCCTCAGAAATCACTCTGATATGCTGCTCAAAAAACATTCCTTACTGTTTTTAGTGATGAAACGGTTTTAGTGCTGCTCCATGTTTTTGGGGAAGCCTTGATGCATATTTTCATAATTCCAAAATAAACAATTTTTATTTGAAATAAAAATCTTTCGAAACATTACGCTTTCTTGTCACGTTTGAACAAAAGGGTTTTTTAAATAAATCATACTGACCTAAAACTTTTGATCGGTCGAAATCAATTTAAGAAGATGTAAATGTTCGCATATGCAGTGTAGTACCAGACCCGGTAACACAGAACAGCAGCGTCAATGTCATGTTACACTCAAATGTGTAAATCGGCCTAAACGTGTTCAAGCAACTAGCACTTCCTTTGTGGGTTTTTTCAAAAACAAATAGAACAAGAATTTTTTTTTTTCCCATGGTCAGGTTTAAAGCAGTTCCCATACACTGTATCTATATAAAATAGGATCATAACTGATTGACCGAATCCTTACGAATATCCAGAGCCTCTTTTAAAACATTATTTACTTTTGAGTCTAGACAGCCAGAACACCCTAGTAACCACTCAGAATGCTCCAGCATCCATCCTTTATCCTAGTAACCACTCAGCAACTATCCTAAATACACTAGTAACAAAATAAATATACACAATACACATACATGAATTGAGTTAACAAAAATGTATACGATTAATCGCGACTGATACAGTAAAAAAGTTAAATTACCACACACAGAACGCCAAGATAGATGTATATAAAAACATTCTCTTGCACTAACTGAATAATGCTTTTACAACAGTATTTAACATTTACACTTTTTTTTCACCAGCAATTAACTCATGTTTAAGGACAAACATCTTATATATGCTGATGTATAAAATAAAATAAAGCTAACCGGCTTGATGATGGAAGCAAATACTCCCGGTTTGAGTGGCGTGGCTCTTGTTGGTCTTCAGATCTGGAGGCTCCAAACACATCAACTCAAGCGCAGGACCATCAGGTGTCAAGCCTCGCTGGCCTCTGCTAACCTCCGCTCGTCTCTAGCCTACTTCTCACGAAGCTCATCTTCATCCTCCATTCGACACTTTCTCTGTTTGAGTGTCTCTGTCACGCACCGTCTGTCTGTTTCTTTCCCTCTCTTCTTTCCTTCCTGTTGCACCTCCTTCTCTTCCTGTGCAGCAGGCCACAGATGCACTTTTGACGTGTAGCATCGTCTGACATGCTGTCATTGTGTGCACAAAACCACACACATACATGCACACGCTTCCAAGCGCTCGCTTTACATAAGCACTAGACTATAAAAAAAAATACCCACAACACCAAAAACACATATTTTCACACGACTACAGCTGTGTAACACACGGCCTAAGGCCATGCATGGGTGCAAACATGCATATGCAGTACAGAAAAAGTAAAAGTCAATGCAGATCGATATATGTGCGACTTTGTCTTAAGAATATGCATCTGATACAGACAGGACAGGAAGTGCTGATTAAAGAACAGGAAGACAAAAGAGAGACTGAGACAAATGAGACGAAAACACTTAATAAATAAGTATATTGGGGCCAGTCTGGGGTCAAGGATGCATTAAATTAAACAAAAGTAACAGTAAAGACAGGTTGTTGTTTTTTTCATATAAATGCTGTTAAAAAATAATTTCCAAAAAAATATGAAGGAGCACAACTGTTTATTAAACTATTAATAACATATTAGAGTGATTTTTGAATGATCATGTGACTGGAGACTGGCATAAAGGTGCTGAAAATGTAACTTCGCATCAAAAAAAATTATATTTTAAAATGTATTCGAATAGAAAACACATTTTAAATCATAATAATTTTTTTTTTTTACTGTATTTTTGTATAAAAATGCATCCTTGGTGAGGAAAAGACCATAAAAATGAACATAACAGCCCCCCCCAAATTATTGAATGGTAATGTATGTGTTATAAATAAATAATATAAAATTAAATAAACACTCAAATATTCAATATTAACAAATAGGAACATTTATTGTGGTTGTATTATTTTACAAAAGTGTCCTTTTCCAAACGTACATAAGACTGGTAATCAAAGACATAATCCATTTAATTCAAAATCCAATAGGGAACCAGCGAGAATGCAATTTAGTTTTGCAAAATGAACACATTTGTATTCTACACTTCTACTCTGACAAAAATAGTCATCAGCATTACACCTAGCCTGCTTGACCCTTTATTTCCTGTGTGGGATTTTTTGCTCTACGTCTTAAGAAAGCCGAGCTGAGAACGACAGTTCTACACTCTAATATCTCGCCAACAGGCCGTTAAGATCAATTAACAACAGAGAAATGAATTGAGCGAACTGTGAACTTTAAGTAATGTTTTTTGCACTGTAATGGCACACTAGTTCTACACAGAAATGCATCTGTGGTCAGAAGCTCTTTACTGCGCACAAGACCCTGAGAACAACTGATAATACTGTACAGATGCATAAAAGAACAAACACAAGAAAGACTTTAGCACATGTCAAAAGCGAATTAAAGCTGATAAAGCTCTGTATCAATATGCTAAGATTTAAACTTTATGGTGGAATGATCCTGTTTTGTGTTCGCTGATTTCTAATAACTATGGTGGTCTTTTTTTACAGTCTTAACTAATGACAATTCAATTCCAATTCTCAAAAATACATTAAAAGAATGATTTTTGACATTTGATAAAAGACTAGAAATCAAACATCCTGATGTCTTCTTCATAAAATCTTTTTCTGATAAAACCGAGAGTCTGCAATCATCTAAAATACCAACACATTCATCGTTATAAAAAACAAATGCTCCTGCATAAATTCATCCACACACACACACACTCATGCAAACACACTAGAGATCGAGCGGCGTCTCGGCCTGTTCGCTCAGCTGCATGGAGAGGTAGTCAGCAGGACGCCTGCCAAAAGATCATGCAATGAATGTTTTAGCATAATATAGGTTTTTCAAACGCTAAACAATGCACAAGGACACATTCATCCTACAAAAAGGCTGATCCCACAACAAAGACTTTAAATGCCTTTTACATTATTCCACTTAGAAATAAGCGAATAACACACCATATGAGACGGTAATTTGGTATATACCGAAGTACATTTACCATGGTACTGCGACACATTTAAAATGTTTATCAGATGAACTGTATTAATGCAACTAATTAATTTGCATGAACGAAGTGTATTTAAAATAAGTTAAGCTGTAAACTGTATACTGATATTATTCAATGCATTGACTAGCATGAATAAAATTGAGAAAATAACATAGAAAAAGTTAAAAAAAAATATTTTGATATTAATTGAATTAATGAATTGGCATGGTTAAAAAAATAATATTTAAAAATTAAAAGAGGTTTAATTACTTTTAACTACTTTTATGCTGATATTAACTGGCATAAATAAAACTGAACTGATTTGAATTCAGTTCATTAGTTTTCAGAAATTAAACTGTATATTAAAGGCAAAATATGTACGTTTTCGCCACTAGAGGTCGCAAAACAATAACAGAGGCGAAGTTCGATGACGCAATGACGGATCGTTGAAGACTGGGAGATGAAATATATAACACTGTGCAAGTGGTTTTTGGATATTTTATTAGAAAAATCTTACATATTGTGGCTTTAAATCAATTATTATTTGTCAGAAAAAAATATATAAACTTTTCAAATAAACTGAATAGTGAACTGACATCAAATTGATCAATTGCATAAATAAACATTATTTAATATTTAACAAATAATAATCGGCATTAAAAAAA
>JAUCMU010000050.1:2791202-2801226 GCA_032275025.1 Enteromius treurensis | reverse complement strand
TATATATATATATATTTATATATATATATTTTTTTTTTTTTTTTTGTAAAAAAGTAATAAAAGTTTTTGTTTGTATATGTTTAATATGATTAATCTTTTGACAGTACTACTAAATTTAAAACGAATATCATAAAAATAGAAATAAAGGCTAATTCAAAATATGAATAAATACTATACTAGTACACAAATAACAGTACAAAGTTTAAAACATTATCAGTACCTGACAATCTCGCAGTATTCACAGATACGGTGAATATCCCAGGCTCTTTTGCACTGAACTCCAGACTCGAGCTAATCAGATCCATAGTAACATCATAAAGCACCAAAGAAAACAATCCGGTTGCCATGCCAACACTGAGCTCCACATGCCCCGACCCGCCGAGGTCGACTTCATTGATCCAGATCTCTGCAGGGGTCGGCGGAGGGCAGTGATTGACCCACGCAGGGGTCGGTGGGCCAGTGTAGAATGACCATAAGTTTTCTGACTGCCAGCAGCGCTGAATAGACTCGTCCCCCTCCAGAGCAGACTCGTCCTCCACATACGGGATCGAGCCAGGGGTCAGAACAGACGCTAGGCCATCAGCGCCGTCTCTGAATTTACCTGCGGTGTATACAACGGCGTCCAGCAACCCCACTCCTGAAACCGGTCCCCCTTCAGCAACCGGTGTCCAGTTCGGGCCATAGAGGGCGATGGCGTCAGGGCCGTTCTGAACAGAGTTGGGCGGAAGAATGATGGCTGGACGAGGATTCAGTTCAGAAGAGCCAACTACGAAAAATCCCCGCTGATCCGTTTGGTGTCCGGTCAGATCGATGACCCGGTACGCCGAGTCTCCTTTGCCGTTGTAGAACACAAGCGTGTATCCATCCAGAAAAGCGGGATTCGTACCTTCATGGTACAGCTCCACGAATTCACGAGTGTCCAGTCTGGGGTTGTCGCAGTTGACCTCGCTGATTATTAAACACGAGCTCGTCTGTTCGAAAGCGCACATTAACACCGCACACACCAAACTCAGCTCCACACGCATGGCTGACAACTTTCAGCACACCATAATAAACAAGTCCTGATGGGAAAAGGACCTGTTGAAGCAAAACAGTAGGTTCATTTCAGAGGAATGCAATCACTTGCAAAAGATATTACGTTTCGTTTCCACAAAATCTGGATATTGCTTCTCAAACAGGCAATCTCAAGGACTATCCATGAGCTGGAAGGCATCAGAACATGTCAAAACAATTCCAAGATATTTCACTCTCCGCATTAATTTGACACGACCCTGGGGATCAAAACAAAGAACATGCCTCTCAAAACCAAGGCGAGCACCAGGAAAACAGTGCATGCAATTGTATGACAAGTCATTTGATAGCGCTGTGTCAGGAGCAGACACTAGTTTACTGTATGAATAAGTATGTGGGTAGTGAACTATTATTTCTTAGTAATGGTGAAGTATGCTTCTTTAGTCAACGTCAAGAAACTATTCACCCCAAAATGTCTGTCATCATTTACTCATCCTTTACATGAGTTGATTTTTGGGTAAACTATTGCTTTAAGTATGAACTTAAATGAAAATTAGAAATCTTGCCTTGACAACTCGAATCCATTCCATTTAACCACTACTACTACTACATACACACATACACACTAATTATATATTATTGCTTGGTAATTGCAACTGATTACAATTGCATTTATTTTGTAATTCCATTATTGCTCCCCAACACAGAGTAAATAATGTGTCAACTATTGCTATTGAGTCATTTGTAAAACTATATATAATGGCATATACATAATTAAAATAACACTGGTTTAGGATAGTGTACTTAAATCTGCGAGTCTGGAAATCCCACAAAATAGCAGATAAATATTGAACAAATAACTAAAAATGACAAAAGAGCACATCATTTAAACAAAACGTAAAAAGAAAAACAATAATATAAAATGGAATCTATAATATAATAACTACTACACTGGTTTGCAAATAGTGTCCTTGAATGATCTGTGAGTCTGTAAATGTAAGGATTCAGTGAACACTGGCAGACAGTATTTACAGATACGGTGAAGATCACAGGTTTATAAATGACAAACGTCTGGGGCATAAGCCGTAGTATGTTCTTAGAGGCTTAGCACAGTTCTTCGATGGCAGTTAAGTGGCACCAAAAAAAGCACAAGCACTTACGCAACAATAGTCATCTGAGGCATCATCAGCTCACCACAGACTACCTTCATCAGCAAATCCAGCTTTTGGTCATTCGGGCTGAACTTTTCAGAAAACTATTTATTTCACAATGACGGCAGAGTATAGTGTTGCCAAAGTAATAGGTTGCAGATTACAATTGATCCTATTTAAAATGTAACAAGTAGTGTAACTATTTCAGTTGCTCTATTAATGTAACTGATTACATGTGATAACATTTTGAAATGTTTCTAATGTTTTCAATAGTGTTCAAACATTTGAACCAGGCAGGCAGTACTCAACACTACTAACCCAATTCCAAAAAAAAAGTGCATCTATCAAGAATCTGTGATTTGTTAGTTCTCTTTTATTTAAACCAGGGCGATGTAACTAGGTACTGCCCAACACTGCTGCAGAGTAAATATTGTTTAGTGACTAATCGAGTCAGGAAATAGGCCTAGTATCAAAGTTGTTAGCTACAATAAACATTGTTAAACATACAAACTCTGTAAAGGGCAATTTGGGCTGAAAAATGGGAACAAATAAAAACCATGCCTACGTTCAACAGTATCCAGACAGTTTTTGAACAGTTAATAGACAATCTCGCAACTTAAAATACAAAGATATTTTAGAAATATGAAAGTTATTTCGGGTCACGTGACAGCAATTATGCATATTAAATGTGTATATTTGCATACTGTTTTTAAGCCAGTGTGCACTGCACAGCATGCAGCACGCGCATATACAATTGCAAACATTCATCGTGACGCCACAACGTGTATTTAAAGCGTTGTTTACAGATATCCGGACTCCATGCTGATGGATACAGCAACTTTAAGCACACTCCGGTTTAAATAACACATGCAAAAGAGCTGCAAAACATAAAGAGAAAAGTGACCGAGTGTAAATTGCACTGCTCGAGCATTTAACCTCACGCGATCTTAACATTTTTCGTTACTCAGAAAAAGCAATGCATTTAACCCTAAAATCCATGACAAAGAGAGTCGATTTCGCAACAGTACGAAGTTAACCCCCCAACTCGCTGCGAAAACGACGAAGAAGAGAAAGAGCGAGAAGAACCATCGCATGTCGTGCTGTTTAATGGAGAAGCGTTGCTTACCGTGACGCCCGTTTGAAAGTGTTTTGGGAAGTTTCAGTAAGTTTTGCAGCGCGAAGTAACCGATCAGATGCGGTCAGTCTCTTCCACGCGCGTGTGGGCGGTGAATCTGGGTGAATTCACGCACATTCCCGGAGACATAAATCCTGCTTCCCAGAAAGATGCCTTTGTGCTTTGGGTGTACGTTACTCCTAGAAGATATTCCCAACACTTACTGCTTCACAGCGGATGCATCATAGCCTGTTTCACAATACCAAAACTATTTTGACTCATAAGTCACACTACGGTAAATGTGTTAAGGTAGAAAATATCCCAAAACTTCTGCAAGGAAAAGTATACAACAATAAGCGAGGTGAAGTTAGTTTTAGATTAGAATATTCCTGTGCACTACAGTTTATGCCTTTATGAACAGCTGTTTAGGTAGCCTACTTACAGTGTACTGTACAAATATGAAATAAGGTATTGGAAGAATGTTGCCTGTATTCACCTATAATACAAGCTTTACAGCTTGACAGTTTATAAGGTAAAAGTCACTTTAATTAAATACGTGGGACGTTTTTAACCCAGTCTGTGCAACTCTCAGACGGTCCCTTACTCATCAAACGCTGATTCAGTGCATCAAAGCATTATCTGGCTTATATTTGCTGCTTAGGCAGTTTTGAAATAACATTTTCATGTCAGTATTAAGTTGCTGCATGATGTTAAAAGTAATAGCGGCAGAAATATCTTTGTAACACCGTCGACTCTATAGAGCAGTGGCAATTAATCAGAATCAGAATTAGCTTTATTGCCAGGTATGTTTACACATATGAGGAATTTGTTTTAGTGACAGAGCTCTGCAGTGCAACAGAATGACGGTGACAAGACAAGACAAGAAACAAATAATAAAAGGAATTAAAGCGAATGTGTGGCGAATATCGAACCTAAAGCTAACTTTACCGCGCTACAACGCTTGTGTGTGTGTTTCCACAGCTTTTCAATATTTATAATTAAAAAAAATGTGCTAGGCTATATAAGAAGACCTTCCTGTTTAGTCTCTTAATCTAAAATATATACATTTTTATATATGATCATATTTTAACTCATTATTAAAAAGAATACTTTAAAGGCTAAACAACACGTGAACAAGTAAACAACCGTTGTGACGGTTCAACTATCGTGACGTCATTCCAACGGACCATTTTTTCCTGCTAATATAAAGTATATCTCATGTAATTTATTAATAGGGACAAAACGTTGTCAGTGAAAAGCCAAAGAAGAAAACAAAGAGGTACATATATCGCTTTTTTGCGCCGTTTTGAAATGCTTTATTCGTATCGTTAACGTTACTTCAGAATATGTGTAACGGTCAAAGTGACTAACGTTACGGTTCTTGGGTAATTTTCACAGTCTGTGTCTGGACCTGATATATTATCAGCGTTGTTGTTGTCCATCATACACATACCTGATTAAATCATTCAGGATTCCTTTGTGGCATTGTTTTTAACGAGGTGCGTTATCTGCATACAGTAGCCTAACTAACGTGACGTTACACGGTAAGTGCTGGCATTTTCTGAACCATTAATAAGTGTGTATCACTTCAAACTATAACCTGTGTGTGCTGTATAGGATTATAATTCTCCATTCTGCTGTATGAATACAGACTAGCACACCTGAAATTCCTGGTTATCTTACAAAACTGTACCAACACTCATTCTGCAGTTTTAGGGTAGAATATTTAAAAACGAAAGATTTTCTTTAATGACATCTATTCTACACTAATAAATTCTCACGTGCAGCACCTGAGGTCGCTGTCTTCGCAATATTAGTTATACCTTGCATTGACTTGTGTTGCAGACCATACTAAACATGAAGTGCTGTGTATAGCATTTATATTGTCCACAGGTTGTAATCCATGCATGAAATGCCCAGATTACCTACTAAATTTGCCAACATGTGTAGTACACAACAAAGTACACTAAGTAGAATACTGTACAGCATACGTATGTAATGTATGTAATACTGCTAAGTGAATACTGTGCAGTACATATTCTGTGCTGCCTGTTATTTCTAAAATAATATATGAAACAATATGCAGTACACATCCATACAGCCATATGACTCACTTGTGTTATTTTATATGTATAATTGGGTGTAAAAATCGTATCTGGATATTATTTCTGGTTAATTCATCACAGTGGGGATTAAAAACAGGAGGGTTTTTTGACAAAAGGTCAAGTCGACCGCATTGCAGTAACCAGCACAGTGTAGGCTATATAGCAATCAGGTATTCATGTACTATATTGCACTGTACTTGTGTAACTAGTATACACTAGTAGTTTAGTAGTGTGCTATTTTAAACACTCCTGCAGCATAGTTTTGGTGTCTTACTTATCTAACACACACTTTTCTGAAAATTGGAGTGTCTGCTAATGAGCTGATGAGATGAATCAGGTGTGCTTGATGAGAGACCGCTCCTTCTGTCTGCATCTCTCTGAACAGTATTTTATCTGTATCCCTTCCTTGTTCTATGTATAATTCCGGCACTCTTGCCGGTTCCTCGTGTTCCACAGAATGTGCCAAAATCTGTCTTTGGCAGACACATCACACCCAAACCAGCCTACACAGAGCCACACGTAAACAGAGCACATGTTTTTGGTGGTACACTGATTTGGAGAAATGTAGCATTATGTCACTTGCTCAGCAATGGATGCTCTGCAGGGAATGCGTGCCGTCAAAATGAGAGTCCAAACAGCTGATAAAACATCACAATAACCACAATAATGTCTGGTGAAGTCAAAGGCTGCTTGTTTATAAGAAGCAAATTGTTAAATCTAGTCTTTATTTGTTTTAGATGCATTTTAGTGTCAGCTAAATTAGTTTTTTTAATTTGTTGTTATTCTCAGTTGCTTTTTTTACAACTCAGTTTTCAGTATAAGTGATGATAACACCAAGTTAATATATAGATAATTAAAAAATAATCCTGGGATACTAATATATTAATATTGAAAAGTATAGCTTTCTTTTAAATGGAAGAATGCAAAATTTATGTATATTATTAAGCTATTCATATTAAATATTATATTAAATTTTTTTCATGATGTATGCAATTTCAGTGTTAAAAATGTGTTACATTAAACAGAAAACTTAAAATAAAAGACTAAACAAAAATGCTTTCCTAAGGATTTTTTACATATAATTTTTTTTTCTATCATCCAGGTTTTTTGGGGGGCCTTAAAATACTCTAAAGCTCTTGAAGATCGGCGTGCACGTTGGAATCTGCAGTCATCAGGTCACAGAGAGTGGGACCCAGGTGTGGCACAGGGGCTCTACGTCGCCCCCTGGAACACAGTAACAAAACTTGCTGTATAGCTCACTCATACCTGCACGTATTCATATGAAACTCAGTACACATATAGATCTCATTGCCGAACAATTATGCGCACTGACAGTCAGTGCTCCGCCCAACAGGAAGTCAACTATTCAGTGCTGTATAGTGCTGTATAAAAAATGCATGCTCTAGAATTTGATATACTCCTCTGAGGATTTCCACCGGATTGCCACCAAACTGAGTGAACATGATCTCAAGACATTGGGGACGCTAATTGCTTAATTGCGTAATAAAGCGTTTTTTTGATGTTTCGAGCGGTTAGGGTTAGTTAGTTGAATTGTGGCGAGAATTGAAACAGGAAGTGTCTAATAAAGTCCACATACATTGTCTGATTTTGATTAAACTTCATGGGTTTGTTCGCTGTATGATGCCAATCGCATAGATGTGACTATTAGCAGTCAAAGTTATAGCGCCTGGCAACTGGCAGCAGGAACTGTGTTGTTTTCAGAATGCTTTGAATTCAGCATCCTATTTTTACTCGATTTGCTTCAAACTTCATCAGAATAATATAAAAAAATACGGCCGATGTAAAACTTTTGATAGAATATTGATACCGTAAATGCTGTTGCTGTGGCAACGTGTCAACTTTTTGCATTTGTTTTCTGTATTTTTCCAAAACACCCTTTAACAAAAGGAAAACGAAATAACCCTTTCATTGGTGTATCCATATAATCCTAACTGCTAAAGGGAAGTTTTCCTGATGCCACCAGGGTAGTGGATGCACTGATGGTGAGGGCCCGCCCAACACTGCTAGCATCTATATTATTAACTTGTAATTCTGTTTTATTTTTTGCACGGATGACAAAGAAAGCCAGCTCCAGTATTGTGAGGTGTTTCTGCATAAATGATGATTATGCCAAAAATATTTGCTTTAAAATATTACTCTTAGTTGCAGCTAATTTGCAATAATGCAGAAGTCACATGCATGATGTCAGGCTGTTGTGAGTGGTAACTAGGGATTTTTGTGTGGTTGCTATGTGGTCCCTTGCATTTTTGCCTGTTTTTAGTCTCTGTGTTGGAATCATCTAGGCTCTGAAACTTCGTTTCTGTGGCTCAGCAACAGACACACATTAAGACAGCAGTATAGACAGCAGAATAGGTTGTATTGTATTTTGGATGTGCCGCGGCATATTCCTGACAGAAAACTAATGCTGCGTACTGATTAGTTCTTAGTCTAGAGCCCTGAATGAGATATTTTCAGAATTTAGCTAGAGAAAGTACACAGTGGTTAGGAGAGAATAAAGATGGCCCAGTTTTCCCGCCTCGTTCATCTGGCTGTGTTAAATCATTGTGTTGTCCTGTCATCCATGCAGGATTACAGATCATATAAAAATGGGTTTGAGCTCCATTTAACTCTTATTCGCTCTTTAACACAGGTTCTGATGGCAGCTTAAGAGCTGATGGCGGGGCATCTGGAGTCTTATGGGCCGTTGATCCACGTTTGAGGAATTAGACTGGAAGATCTCTCTCTCCCTCCCTCGATCCTCAGGACTGTTTCTCCATATGGCTTCAGCAGGTAAGCTCGGATCACCTGGGGAGTGTTTGACAGGCTGATTATAAGAAAGTGTTGTCATGTTGAATGGAGAGGCTTTGAGGCATCAGCAGAGGGTACTTCAGGATGTTTTTGGCTCATTCCTCTGCGTGCGTATGCAAGCATCTGTTCATTTATTTGTGAATGAGATGTTGACTCACTCTGACAGACAGGATGTTTGGAACATCGACACATAACAGACTGCTGTAGTGATACATGAACATGCAACGCTCTGCAAACCACGCAGCTGTAGCTGCACACGCAGGCATGTAAAATAGTTGAGATCTGCTTTTTTAAATAGAGAAAAATGTTTAATCATGGAAAACACCAAAGCAGAAAAAAATTCTTTTTTTGACCAGTGATTATAGATGTCACTTTAGTGATAAACTATAGTTGGTATTTGACCGCTTAATATAGTTCATGACCAGTCTGTAATTTACCTCTGTGATCTTGTGATGTAATACTTGTGGGATCTTTTTTGCATAAAATACAGCTTCAGAAAATAAAACATTTATTGAATTACAATAAAACATAAAATCAACTCTAGCAGAAAAGAGGGATGTGAGAACTTAAAATTTAGGAATGTTTAAAATATAAAAATTTAGGAAAATGCAAAATTATTAAAACATTTTCATTTAACTTGAAGATAAATAAAAAGCTATCCTAAACACACAAGCTAAAACAAAAATATTTATTATATATATAAGCTATGTATATATTATATAAAGCTAACATAACCAGATATATTAATAATAAATAATATTTTTGAAATAAATAGACTTTCATAGAATTTTAATTATTCAATTTAAATTTAAAAACGTAAAATTGAAGAACACCGAAAACATTAAATATATATAAAAAAAATCTAATAAATAAATTTATAAAATCAATAAAAATGTAGCATACACACACACACACGCACACACATAAATATATAAAGCTAAACAGAAATATATTAATATTAAACAAAAAACATTTATAGTTTATATAAACCTAACATAACACCTTAATTATATTATTATATATTTGAAATATAAAGAATTTCATAGTATTTTTATTAAATTAAAAATCTAACTCAAAATATAGTAATAATAAAGGTACTGTATTAATAAGCAAGCTTAAAAAATATATTCCCATTACATAAAAAAAAAAATTATAGATCTATTTCTATTTATGATAAATCTGTCATAAAATTATATTAATATTAAATGACATATATTAGACGTTTCAGTTTTACAAATATTTTAGTATTGAATAGAAAACGTTAACCCAAAATACATTATAAAAAGTTAACCTAGAGTATATTCATATTAAATAAAAAAGTTTATTAAAAGGACATAATTGATATAGTTACAAAAGCTAACTTTTATAAAAGACACAATTATTTTGTTATAAAGAGTCTAGATACTTTTTCAACGTGTTTATAATGTAATAAACCCGAACAGTTGTTCTTTTTGTTCCAGAATTGGCACTTGTCTGGGCAGACAGCTATATTGAATGTGTTTGTCGTCGTGTCTATTTTAAGTCAGTAGTAAGAGTGTGAGACTGTATCGTACACATGTGTGAGAGTGTTTATGGGGTGTGAATTCAGCAGATGGTCTTTGGGTGTTTGTCTTCATACGCAACATATGTAGGTCAGGTGCAGCATGGGCTGTCGTTACCGTGGAAACTAGGAGTCAAACATGACTGCAGTCTCATCACTATGATGCTTTGGGATTTACACATGTAAGGGACTTTTTTGGCATGCCTCTTAATAAATCTGCAACTGGCAGCAGGAACTGTGTTGTTTTCAGAATGCTTTGAATTCAGCATCCTATTTTTACTCGATTTGCTTCAAA
>JAUCMU010000050.1:2771177-2789531 GCA_032275025.1 Enteromius treurensis | reverse complement strand
CTCTCTGGCGAGTTCCCATATGTAACGTCTCCGTTCCCTCCTTCAGGGAACGTGGGTTACGATAGTAACCTAGACATTACTCACCCACCTCATGTTATTTTAAACACATTTTTCATTTCCTTTAATGTATATACAGAGCTGTCCATCCTTTTCAGCTCCAAAAAAATCACATAAACACACTGGATTTTTGTCACTGGATTCCCATGGCTGATGTCAGACTCCTGCGGCATATTTAAATGTGCTCAAACCTAAATATGCCACTGAAGAAAGAAAGTTATATGGGTTTGGAAGGACATGAGAATGACTAAATAGTGACAGAATTGCTACTTTTGTTTGAAGTATTCTTTGAAGTAAATGTTTTTCAGTATCAGTCTATAACAAAATCGATTTCAAACTGATGCACTTCTTTTGAAGTGGAAAATAAAGTGGAAACAGTCATAGCCAATGATATATCAAGTCTTGAAAGCAAAAAAGATCGATTGCGCCACACATACAGTATTACTTACAAAAGCTGCAGTGACTGAACACCAGACGGCTGCTCAGAACACCTAACAGTATTAAATGCCAAATATGGACCCGCTTTGTGACATTACGTTGACGTATGATACATGATTGCATGTTTTTTCTACAATGAAATAACAAACTAATATATCCTGGGAGCACAGAAACATATTTACACCAATTTCAGGTACAGATTGCACATTAACGTCAGTGCTGACTATAAAGTGACGTCCACACCTTCAGCATGTGTTCAGAAGAAGAGCAAACTGTTGGGTTGGGGAATCTAAAAACAGCCTGAATATCTGGGGTAACCCACTTTAGGGAAAAATGCTAAATGTGCTTGTGTGTGTTTACTTGAGATATATATGCAGTGGGATTCAGGAAGCATGGCAGTTTAAGGTTGAATTAAACACTAACGTGACTGTTTTAGTATTCAGCATGTCTGTTGTGAAATTCACTACATGAACCAAAGCTGATGAACATGTTCTCCATGATTTGAGATGATCTGAAGAGCTTCAATGGAAGCAAGAACATCCGACTGCCTGTATAATTTGACAGTTTATGCTCTTAAACTGCTTTTGTTGATATGAGTTCATTGTAAAGTGCAATTTATTGCTGTGATCAAAGCTGAATTTTCAGCATCATTACTCCACTCTTCAGTGACACATGATCCTTCAGAAATCATTCTAATATGCTGCTCAAGAAATATTTTGTAGTATTATCAATGTTGAAAACAGTTGTGCTGCTTCATCTTGTTGTGGAAACCAATTTTCAGGATTCTTTGATGAACAGAAAGTTCAAAAGTATGGCATATATTTGTGATGTTTTGAACATTATAAGTGATTTTAGTGTCACTTTTGATCAATTTAAAGGGTTTGTTCACCCCAAAATGAAAATTCTGTCATTAGTAACTCACCCTCATTTCATTCCAAACATGTAAGACCTTCATCTTCAGAACACAAATTAAGATATTTTTAATGAAATCTGAGAGCAATCTGACCCTCCATAGACGCTTGGTCGATACCCTTTTGCGCCGCTTTTTGAAGCTCAAGGTACCCCTTTTTAGTCACTTTTCAACATGAAGGGTCACATTGCAAGTCTTCTAAAGCCATTCAAAGTCTTTATGCGAAGAAGAGAGAAAACCACAAGGTTTTAATCACTGAAAATGATCCAGCTCCATTAACGCTCACGTCTCATTCAGAAAACATACTGTCAGTCCCATAGCATGACGCAAACGATCACAAGACACACAAGAACCAATTGCATTTCTCAACCAACGTTGACGCAAGGATTCTTGTAGCGGCAGCGGGAAATCGCGCAGAGGAAGTATACAGAAGACGGAGACAGTGACCGCGTCTATTCCTCTCACAAATCAATCATTTTGCCTCAAAAGACTTGGAATATTTATACTATTCAAATAAATTATGACGGTAGTTGTATCTGGTGTTTTATTGACAAATGGTCGGTTTAGGGGCAGGGAATTATAAATAATATAATTTAAATAAAACTGTTTGACTGTTTACATGGAAAAATCCCACCCCTACATATATGCAATGATGCCATTGTTTTTACCCAATATATCTTTTAATTATGAACATAAAATAAAAAAATATATATTCCTATTTAAAACAATGGAGGACCCTTCACAACCAAAAAGTGACTAAAAAGGGGTACCTTGAGCTTCAAGAAGCGACGCCAAAGGGTTTTGACCAAGCGTCAAAATGTGACGAGGTGGAGTGAGACTGCGTTGATAGACAGCAATCCATCTAAAACGATCCAAGATCCAGAAACTTAGTAAAAACAACAGTAAAACAGTCCATGTGACATCAGTGCATCTCAACTACAGTTAGAGAGTATCACAACACATAAAGTATGTGCGGTTTCCTTTGAATGTGAACAGCCACAGATTATGTCAAATACGTAATGCGTATGCATTGTGATACTCTCCAATATGGCAAAAGACGTAACTCCGGGAGAAGAATCGTAGAGTAATTGA
This sequence comes from Enteromius treurensis, assembly GCA_032275025.1. NCBI lineage: Eukaryota > Metazoa > Chordata > Actinopteri > Cypriniformes > Cyprinidae > Enteromius > Enteromius treurensis. The sequence goes on along the minus strand of JAUCMU010000050.1, from coordinate 2,787,034 downwards.
TGTTTTTTTTTGTTTTCTTTGCGTATAAAAAAAGTATTCTGGTAGTGTCGCAAAACTGAAGTTGAGCCACTGATGTCACATGGACTGTTTAACTGATGTTTTTACTACGCTTCTGGATCTGGGATCATTTCAGTTGTGTTGCTGTCTGTGGAGGGTCAGATGGCTCTTTGATATCATGAAAAATATCTTCATTTGTGTTCTGAAGATGAACGAAGGCCCTACAGGTTTGGAATGACATCAGAGTGAGTAATTAATGACTGAATTTTCATTTTGGGGTGAACTAACCCTTTAATGTATCCTCGCTTAACAAAAGGATTAATTTCTTAATTTCTAAACATAAAAAACTCTTATGATTGTATTTGTTTTACATTTTTGAAACACCAAGTTTAAAAAGGAATTAAATAATCCCATATTTCTCAGGCTGTATCTGACTTTCTCCATTAAAGCACAGAGGGAACGTCAGCCTTGAAAAACACGGTTATTTCCACCTTTTTTTCCTTCACCTGGTTATTAGGAAACACAGATACGGAGGAGTTTAAAATGTCTGAAACGTTCTTTTGCTGATAAAGTAAACGGTCTTTGATGACTCTACGCAATTTCAGATGAATGCAATGGAATTTTGAAAAACGACAATCCGAGTGTGTGAGGAAGCAGAACAAATGTGCTCACCGTCCTCTCTCTCATCCCCTGAGGTCTCACTAACTCTATAACCGTGCCTCGCTTTCTTAAAGGATGCAAAATAACAATGCTGAAGCTAACTGAGGGAGAGATAAGAGGAAATGGAGAGAGAAGAAATGGGAAAGGAGAAGCAGAAGGGCTCGGCTCTGGCTCACTTTATCACACACTTTATTGCACAAGCTTCGCTCGCTCAAAACGTCAACGCCTTTTGTGTTTTTTTTTTAAATTTCTCATCAGATGACAATTCTAAATTCGATAATAAAATAATTGAAGCTTGAAAGCATTACAGCCGATCTGATCAACCTCATGATTTGAGTTTCAAAGTGTTCGTGTTTGGGGTCCATTTGGTTTTACAGAATGAGCAATGATAATAGATCAAAACCCTAAAAAAACTAATGTTTCTCGGCTAAACGTGTCAGGGTGTTTTGATTTGCGACGTGGAAAGGTTTATTATGGTTCACTGTGACAGTAACAGGATTGCTCAGACCGTCGTGACAGAAAATCTGCATGGGAATCAGAAAGAACGGAGACGGGAAAGTGAGATTATTATTAAATACATCTGTGAACCAAAACTGGAAGTTGTCTGCAGTGGTTGCCATGGAAATGTCTCAGACTCACTCCCTGATTTGTGTGTGTATGTGTGCGCATAATAAACTAGGAAAGAGGAAATGCCACTTTATAACATTAAACTAATAGTTTACAATTGAGCGTGCTTACAAATGATGGTGGTACTGCTGCACAATGTATGTTATCAGATGGTACTGTGATTATATATAACTGTATATAGTATAAACATTGATAATAATAAGAAATGTTTCTTGAGCAGCAAATCAGCATATTAGAATGATTTCTGAAGGATCATGTGACTCTGAATACTAAAGTAATGATGCTAAAAAATTCAGCTTTGATCACAGAAATAAATTGTGTTTTACAATTTATTATTATAATCTATAATCTGTATCCATTTGCAAAATGTTATATTTATATTTTATTTTATATTAATATTTTAAATTGTAGTAATATTTCACAATATTATTATTAGTATATTTTTTTACTAAAGCTGTCAAACGATTTATCACAATTAATCACATCCAAAATAAAAAAAAATATTTATATAATGTGTCAATAAATAAATAAAATAAATATATAATATTTAATATATAATATATATATTTGTAATATAAATATTTAATAATATATGATAAATATAAAAAATAAATAAGAAGTTGTCTGTTTTTGTTTTTCTGAGCCCAAAAAATATATTTCACACATTTTTCCCTGATTTACTAAATCTAGCCACTAAAATGTTTTCAGTGTAACAATCTTGTCAGGCATATTTACAACAAAAATCAATTTATGACACATTAAAAGATGAATTACTTTCACCACAAATAATGATTAGTATTTACCACTATCCTAGGTTTTACCCATTTGTCAGTAAGATTTTTTTACTCATTTAAAACACAATGAAATGTATGCTTTTATAAATTTAAATATGCACAAGTCAGAATAAGCATGTTTTTTTTTTTTTACATAAATATTGTGTTACACTGAATCACAATGTAATATTATTTCAACCACATTTTGTCCTTTTATTCTTATTTGAAACTTATTTGAAACCTTAAAAAACACTTTACTTACATTTAAAATGTTTTCAATGGACATAAAATCACTTTTGTTAACTTCTTTTGATGCAGACATCTTAACGTCTTTGACCCATATACATAATAAATATAGACAGAACACACAAATATATTATGCAAACGTAAACCTTTGGATACGATTAATTGCAATTAATTGTTTGACAGCACTAGTTTTTGATCAAATAAGAATTTTGATCAAATAAATACAGCCGCAATATTTCAAAACCAATAAGAGATCTCTCATGAACATTATTTCTGTATGACGTGTCGATTCATTTGTGTGTTATAGACAAACTTGACAGCATTAACACCGTCCTCTGGGTTTACCAAACAAGCCGAGCGCTGCAGGATCTGAGCTGTGTGTGTTTTGCTTTGAGTTTAATTCAGATTGTGGTTTAATAGCCTTGCCGGTATGGTGGAATATCATATTACTTGCCCTTGACTTTGATTAACGTGATTCATAAAAACAACGTTCATATTCAACAGCTTAATAAGGAATTAAAATGCAAAACTGTGACTTCATACTGCAAACAAAGAGATCAAGACTTCTCTGATAAAGGATTATGTTGTCTTTTTTTCCCACATCCTAGTAAAAATGCTGTTTAACATTTTTAACTTATTAAGTGTATATATATATATATATATATATATATATATATATATATATAATATCTTATATCTATAATATTCATATAAAAATATTGAATACATTTTAATAAATTTAAATTAATGTATTTAACACTAAGCATTAAAATGTATCTTTTATTTCTTTTTATTTCATTTGAAAATATGTTTCTATATTTGTAATATATACTATATATATATATATATATATATATTTATGCAGTATTTACTGTTAAACCTAAAAAAAAATAAAACCTAAAAGTTTTTATTTTAATTGAATTGATTTTCCCATAGAACCTTCATTATCATAATGCCATTTTTTAAAATTCAATTACTGTAATGCATTTTACGTACATGAATTTATGCTCAAAATAATCATTATCATCATACTTTCTTTTCGTACAGTATGTTTTTAACAGAAAATATATTAAAATGTAGTATTTAATAATAAGTATTTTAAAATATTATGGATCTCCTATATATTTATTTTTAAAAAATATTGTATTCTCTGTATCGCTATGCAGCGCTTACAGTTAAACATAAATTAAATCATTTGTTTCAGATTTTTTTTTATTATTGAACACCATCTGCGTCAGCAATGCAATTTCAGTTAATTTATGCTGAATAATCGTTGTATATTTTTACCGGAAGAATGTGTTGGGCAAAATATTATTAAAGCAGATAACTGTATAGGCTAGTCTTTATGCAATTATATTTGATTTTATTGTGTTGTTTGTGTTTACAGTTTGCGTTATCATGTATTTAGATAAAGATAAAACTAGAGGGCAAAGAAAGACATTTCAGATAACAACGAAAATCCTCAGGACAAAATAGTTTGAACTGACCAAACATACATTGTAAATTGTTCCCACCGGTTCTAGAAAACCCCCCAGAGAGATGAAAAACTCCCTGCTGTTTTATTCCACATTTGCATGCGTTTCATTACTGAGGGATATTTGAAGGATTGGAAACGAGGTCCTCTGCCCTTATCTGCATTTTGGCCTCTTTTTATTCGCTTCACTCTTTTTCTTCCTTCTTTTTTTCCCCTTGAACTCCCTCATGACTGAATCTGAACACCCCTTATCACCACAACTTAATGAGCTCCCAAGCATTACCGCCATCACACACACACACACACACACACTGTCAGGCTAGTAGTCTACTGTCCACTTAGTTTTCTAGTTCCCCGCAGTCTAATTGTGCATTTATTCCTTTACTCTCTGAAACAACTCATTAGTGTTTTATATCAAAGAGAGAAAGAGAGAGAGAGACCTAATTTTAATGACCTTCAGATAAGCTGCAAAAGATGATGCAAAGCAAAGTAGGATAAAGAGATGAATCAAGTAACGGGAGAAAAGGCCAGCGAAAGAGCAAAAGAGTCAGTTATCCGCTGATCTCCCGTCTTTAATGATGCATGACTCTTGTCAGATGATTAAAATTACACACAAACCAGCTTTAAAAGATCTCTATGCATGAAAGACTGCATTTGCGTAATGATAAAGACACACACAGATATCCAGACATATGCAATAAAGTGACAGACCGAGTGAAATGTCAGGGAATGTTAATAAGGGACGGGTGAACGATGCCATTGATCCAGTTTCAACTCTATTTGTGTCTACAGTATCCAGTGAGTAGTTTTGGCTTTGAGCCCCGTCATCGGCTGGTAGACAGTTTCTATCCAAAACAGCGAGGAATGAAAAGCCCTGAAGTACTGTAACACTTTAAATATTTGCATTACCTTGCTGTAACGCTGTAAAGATTTAAGTTACCTCATTGTTACAATGTAAATATTTCTATTTTATTTCACCTATCTGTAAAGTTGTACATTTTTGCAATGTTTAAATTCACATCATAAGCTGTTGTGAATATTTCCATAATCTCATTAGTACACTATAAATATGCTTTCTCTGTAATATAGCACAATTAAAAGCCTCAAAATATAACCAATTATGAAAACCATTTAGTACACTTATGCAACCTTCTTTGGTTTCTTCTCATCTTTGACAGATGTTTTTTACAGCATCACTTCGTTCAGACTAAAGGATACAGATTACATACCATAAATAATTTTGAACTATGAAACCACTCAAGCACAAAACCTAATGAAGCTGTTTTATAGCAGTTTGACATTGTGATGGCATGCTATCTGAGGTGGATAAATGGTTGGAGGTGTAATAAACGAGCTCACATGGCTGCCAAACTGGACCACGGGAGCTCGGCCTACTGCAGATGATACGAGATGAGCTAGAACTAAACTGTTTTCATTTGTAAAGCATAGTTCACTTAGTTTCAGTGCATGTTGTTTTGAGAGATGTGTGACACAGCTCTAAGTGAATGAAAACTGAAAGGGCACCGTGTATAAAGTTATTGTCTCACACCAGAAAGAGTCGACTCTGAATCTTTTTTTTTTTTTTTTAAATGAGTCCCAAGCCGTTTATATTGATGTCAACGTGAAACATTAGCATTGGCATTGCCTGCCTACCTGTTGCGAGCACAGACCTTGTGCTGGTCTGAATGAAAATGCTAATTCATTCTTGGCCACTAGGTGCTGCTTTTGGAGCGTTAAAAGCTCGCAAACTCTGCTTTAAATCAAATCGACCAATCGCAGGAGGTGTTTGGTAAAATGAATCACAGAACAAATCGTTTGGGAGTCACTGAACAAATAAGGTGAAAATAAATTCATACAGTAAGAAAATGTTTTTTGACCTTGAGTGCATGTCAACCTCCCAAAACCAAAATATGAACCTTTCATAACCCATAATAGAGTTTGCATCAATCCTTTTGAGTTATGACAACTTCTAATGAACCACATTAAGTTAGAGAAACATAATTTGTAGCATAAATGCAAAATAAAAACAAAAATTAACTGTTACAAACAGCATTACAAACAGTGTTTTCACCTTACTATATTGCGTAAAAAAACATGTCAATAAGACAAAGAGCATTGAATTATGTTTAGCCTCAAAATAGTCTTTCTCTGTGTCCATTTGATCCATTTTCGTTTTGTTTTTTATATTCATCGACCTTAACTATCAAAATGCTTGCGACGAATGCGAAAACACCGAAAACTGAACGTAATCCAAACATTTTACTGATTGACGAACGTTTTGAAAGCAGCGTGTAAAGTGATTGACCCAATCAATGCAGAGTTTAAATTACACAATATTAAATCAGTAAAACTCAAGTTTAATTAAAATAAAAACATTTTTAACTTGCAACTATGCATTTATTAAAGTCGTGTCGATAGGCCCCCTGAATTTAATAGTAGTTTAAATGGTCACATGACACATAAGAAACAGATGAAGTGCATTTAATCTGTTTAATCAGCTGTTTATCATTCAGAACAATCTACGACTGTATGACAATCCTTACAGCAGCTACATAACATCTAGTTTTATATATATAATTACTTTTTTTTCTTTCATTTAAATGGAAAACACCAACTAGGTCAATATTCCAGGGTTGTCTGAACAACCATACAGTAAATCACCATGAAATAGTCCTATATAAAAAAGGAGCAAAATTCATCATCATCAAACTGTTTTATGACTGTTAAAGTCTCGTCTGTCCTCGCAGCAAAGAACTCCTTCAGATTATGCTTGCATAATCTGTCCGTGAGTTTGTTTTTTAATTACTTGTGCTCATTTGCAAGATAAGTAGCTCAAACATTAAGACTTTAACTGCTCTATACCACCTAAATCAATATCTAATGCATCCTATGTAAACACACACTTTAATTCAAGACTAAAAAGAGTCTCTGTAGAAGTTCGTTAATGGATCGTTTGTTCTCTGATACAAAAAAAGCTACAAATTAGCACTACCTGACGAAACACAAGTCACAATGTTCTAGGGAGCAGATGCTCTTGTGTTCTGCAACGATCCCTTGAGGCTTCGCTTACCTAATTGACCCATTATACGAGAACGCAGAAGACTGGTCTCAGTTGAGCCGTTAAGATCACGCCTGCTTATCTAAAACCTCCCAGGAAAACGAGCGGCTCCTGATGGGTTTCTTCAAAGATCTCATAGAAAGTTGTTTGAATGCACACATCAAATACAAAGAGACATCATAAAATCCCTGTGATCCATGGAGACTTAAAAAACTCAGCAGAGGAAGCTTTGAAGGCTGATTAAAATGTCCTGTCTCTTGGGAAGTTCCTCCAGGCAGTCTCCTGGTGATGGTGGCATCCGGTTGTCTCGTAAAACTTAAAAAAAATCCTGTATAAAATATATCTTATTCTTCTATTGGTGCACATGTATGATTTTGTCATAGGCTGGTTTGATATCCACACGATGATCCACCAAGAAAGCTGTGTTCAGTATCTTCTTATCTTAAGTGAGCTTAAGCTTAAGCGAGTGGACTATGGTTTATGAAAATATGGGAGCCACTAGGTCTGTGTGATTTGGGTTTTCCATCCATCCATCCATCATTTTTATTTTCATTAATTGTTTGTATTGTTTTTAATTGTTTATCGTTTATAAACAATAAAATGTAACTAAATAAGAACATGTACTGATATGAATGTTATTTCACAGCCCTAGAAGCCACTATATATTAAAGGTCTAGTTCACCCTGCATCATTTACTCTCTTTCATGTGTCGTTTAAATCTGAAACTATAAAAACTGAATATATAAAAAGCTGCAACGCCAGTTTTAGTTTTCCTTTACTTTAAGTTGAAGTTCTAAAATGACTAAACAACTAAAACTAAGAACTAAATATATATAAACATCTTTAAAATAAAAAACTAAAGCATTAACAAAAATTCAAAGCAAAACCAGATTTTTTTTGTGTGCAAAATATCATTAAAAACTTGCATCTGTGCCTTTAAGGGCACTGACTCAGCTGCAGTACTCCGAGAGGTACAGTTTGTGCACTTTTCGGTCAATAATGACTTAATTTTGGACCTTTTTTTCACATAAATCTATCACGTGGCTTTAGAGGACTCAGAATATGGTACTTTTATGTCATTGAAGGATCCATCACATGGGTTTGGAATGACATGAAGCAAATGATGACAGTATTTCCATTTCTTTTCAGAGTGAACTATTCCTTTAAAAATGAAAGCAGTTTTCCTATAACGAAACTTGATTCGTTTCTAGTCCTAAAGTGACCTACCAAAGCTACGGCTAAATTAGCGCGGTTTCAAAGTCACCATGTCATAGTTTGCACATTTGTGGCGGTTCTATGATGAAGTACGTTGTCATTCCTGTGCAAACACTTTCCCAACAGCAGTTTTGAAGTAATATTGCTACCTTTTTGCGGCTATATCCAGTTTTGGCTTTATACACAAATCTCAATAGGAGTGGTCATCATCACTTTGCTCTTGTCTTTGCGGTTGGGCGACGGGCTTTTGGAGGACTCTTCCCTAGAAGAATGCGGCTCGGACAGGATGCTACGTTTGAGGGGGGTGGGGCGTAGACAGGATGTGCCTGAAGGTGGAGAGGGCTCTGCGTGTCTGTGGGCGGAGCAATGTGCGGGGCCGCCCCTAGACACCCTACAGGAAGCTCTGCGGCGGTGATGATTCAGCAAGTCGTATTTCAGGAAGTAGAACACCTCTTTAACCCCACAGCGCCGTTCCGGCTCTAATGCCAACAGCCGACCGAACATGCGCAGCGCATCGTCCGAAAACCACCGCCATTGGGAGGGAACGACGCCGGGAGGAAACGCCCCCCGCTGCCATCGCTGAAATTCCGAAAAGAATGCGTCGCTAGGCAACGCAGCTTCCCACGGAAAGTTTCCCGTCAGCATGCAGAACAGCAGAACTCCGAATGCCCAAACATCCTGGGTCGTGGCCACCACGATCCCCTCCGAAACCGAGGCCTGGCACACCTCGGCGGCAGTGTACGGGATGGTGCCGCTGATCCGCTTGATCCGGCTGCCCGTCCGCCGTGTCATTCCCAAATCTGCCAATTTCACGCGTCGACACTCGCGGTCGAAAAGCAGAACGTTTTCTGGCTTCACGTCCCGATGGACGAGACTCTTGCTGTGCATGAAGTCCAGAGCCAAACCCAGCTGCTGAACGCAGCGCTTGACCATCTCCTCCGGCAAACCGGCCTGGAAAGAGAACGAAACACAAAGGCACAGTTTAGAGCAGAGGAGATATAGAGACAAATACAACACAGGCTCTTAATCTGTAAGGGAGTGAGCAGTTGACCTTGATCCACCTGGTTTTCCAAAAAATATATAAACAAAAGAAACATATTCTCATTATTCTCCTTGATTCCTATAACTCTAATAGTCATTTTATGAAAATCCGAACAAGGGCTTTTTTGTCCTATGCTTTGACCAAAGTTCGGCCCATGGGCCGAAAACAGCGCAGCGCAATCTCATAACAGATTTTTGAACTTTTACTCGCTGACAAGTCTTGATCACCTGACTAACAAACAGTGCTGTCAGAACCATTTGTGTTTGTAGCAGAGATGCAAATCACAGATTCTGCTGTGATTTAAACTCAGTAGACCTTACTGTAGAATTGATTTCACTAAAAATGAAAATTAGCCCACAATTTATTCTGATTATCAGGAATAATTGTTGATTTTGTGGCTCTTGATAATGCTACAGGTGTTAAACCTATAGATGCATGATCAAATATGTGATTTGTGATGTGAAGATGGTTGTGGTGTTAGTAACGAGTTGCTGTGACACCTGAGGTGGGATGATGTCGAACAGATCTCCCGCAGGCGCGTACTCCTGTCCGAACACATAGCTGTCCTCCGTCTCAAACAGCACGTTCAGAACTTTGATGATAAACGGGCTGCAGCCCAGCGCTGCCGTCAGGCTGTACTCACGCAGAAAACTGCGCAACTTGGTCTTGTTCTTACTCACGTACTTCAGAGCCAGCTTAGTACCTGCAAATACACAAAATAGCAATGCATCAAGACTATATTTAAATCCAAACAACAGTCTCAAAAACACTCTGCGGTGCCACAGAAGAAACACTTTAGGTTCTCAAAAAGTGCCTTAAGTAAACGGTTCTTAAACTGTTTTTAAGAACATCAAAATAGCATAAATACATGCTTTCCACAATAAAGTTTTATGGAATAAAAACTTCATGGAACCACTGATAATAACCTTTGTTTTTTTAGAGTGAAGGGCAGAATTGTTTAGTATCCTTGATGTACTATGTTTAATTATTATTTAAAAAAATAAAAATATATATATTTTAGTGTAATTTTAAGTTCTATTTTGTGTGATTGGTATTTTTATTATAATTGTTTTAATGTCTTTGTAATTATTTTTATTTACATTTTTATTATTTTAGCTGACTTATATTTTGTTGTCATTTTTTCAAGTTTATTTATTTTATATCAAGTAAAGATCAAAATCTTTATTAATATTTGGAATTAGTTTTTATTTTTATATTTTTCTGTTTTGCTACTTTTTTAAGTTTTAGTAAGTTTTTGTTTTAATGGCAAAAAACATATTGTTTTATTTATTAATTTATTGATTATTGAAACTAAGCAGAAAAATTTGTAAATTTGTAAATATTTTTAAACAGCTTAGATTTACATTATAGTCTAAGACTAAGCGGGGGTTGGTATTAAAAAAAAATCATATATATATATATATATATATATATAAATATTCATAGTAGTTTATTTTAATGTTTATATATGTGATCTAAATATTGGCTTGTCTCACATCACTATATCCCAAACATTCTACTTCCATGGTGTAAGAAAAATTGAAGAGGACGTTGAAGATCTTGATGAAGATGTTTTTTTGCAGCATAGCAATGACAAAGTACATGTAGTACCTTGAGTTCAGCGAAGTGAGAATGAACCCAGAACATCCTTCGTTCAAACCTTTTATACGGTTAGAGTTTACTACCCCTATAATGTAAAGTTGCTCCTTTTTGGACCAGCTGTGATCTCTAAGTTAATCATGTTCTAACACCTCTTTGTCTGAGATGGTACAATGGGTGACTTTTGCTTAATATGTGACCATCCCAAATGGTCTTCCATCAACATAACTATTGACTTATCTCTCCTCTATAATAATGAAGCCTTTTTGGTAGATGAGCATGATCAAACACATATTGTGGAGTGGAATCTGGGTCAAGGCAAACTAGATTCTTACAATGGTGTCATTTTTGGTGCTTGACAGCTTCCAATTGACTTCTATTTCATGGAGAGAAGCAGCTATGCAGGACATTCATAAAAATGAAAATCAGAACTCATTTTCAAAGACTCACCCTGTATCCGATGCACTACCAAGTCGACTTTGCCGTAGGTGCCCTTTCCTAAAGGAGCGATCAGCTCATACTGCTGTTCCAGCTCTGAGACGGAGAGAGACTTGATTGACAGCGCCTGCATGTCCTCGACCGGAGCGCCACCCGTCCCGCTGCCCCGTCCCGCTGGGAGAACCCCCACCTGGGCACTGAGAAACACACACACACACACAAAAACTGGAACACAAACTAATTTCAGTAGGAACTGCATCCTGGCGAGGAACTCTCTTCTGGTATTATAGAGCTCCTTGATGGCGTCATTTGTCTTTCTTTGTTTATTCTTCTCTCTCTCTCTCTCTAGCGTCTGTGTCCTCTTTTCTCTCCTCGCGTCAGCACTCTACCTACACTCTATTTCCCCAGCCGTGTACCTGGATTGACGCTATCAGAACTTGGTGAATATTTCAACAGCAAAGGGCACTAACTGAATCATGCTCCTCACGGGAATAAAGCAGTGACCTAGAATGAGGCCTCACGAAATCAGCATCATGCATGCTCATGACAGAGCCTCCGCCGAGCATCAGCGCTGCACAAGCACAACAACAACAGATGACCAAGAAGATGCTGGACGACCTTAAGATGACCTACCAGACGTTCTGATGAGCCCAACCCCTGCTGTCTGGCCCGGTTTAACCCCTGACTGAGAAACAAATGAGAAATTGATTCAGGAACATTCTCATTTTCTCTAGAGGTCATTGCCAGCCTTTGATTTGTGCTGCATTAAATCATCTCTCTGCCCTTTCATTCAGCTCAGCCGGCAGAGCAAAAGCCAGAATTTAGAAATGATATTTTAGTTCATGAGAATTGCAATTTGAATTGATTCAAATACTGGATATTAAATTGGAATGACAGGAAAATGAATTACAGTTCACACGAATCCAGCAAAACAACTAATTTGGCAGAAATGTTAACTTTCCAAAATGTTGTAATGTTAATTACCTTCATTATAAAGCCTTTTTGAATGACAATAAATGTATTGGAGAAATGCAATGTTTTTCTACTACAATTAAAGACGTGAATTTGTTAATAAACAATAAAAATAAAGGTCATTAATATTTTTTATATATGGAAATAATATATTATTGCTAGTGGAATACAACATAACCTTTTTTGTTTGCATAATATATGTGTGTGTTCTGTGTTTATTAGTGTATATATATATATATATATATAGACAATATTTACATCTATTTATATTCATCTAATTTATATGGTAAATACATATATTTAAAATATCAACATAACTTACAAAAAAAAAATTATATATATATATATATATATATATGCATGTGTATTTATTTATATATACATAATAAATATACACAGCACACACACATAAATTATGTAAACAAATATAAACAGATATAAAAATACAAAAATAACAGAAATTAATTGTTTGACATTACCAATTAATATTTTAAATGTTGTGTATATATTTTCCTACAACTTTATACATATATTTATTTATTTATTTATTTATTTATTTATATGATATTATTTTTAAAAATATATAACTGTAACAAGGGCCAGACTCAGACAAGCATTGTAGATCCAAGTTCAGCCATATTGTAACACAGCGTAGTCAAAACAGGCAAGGTCCAAATACCAGCAAACAGATATATCCAAAGACGAGACAGAATCGTAAACCAGTCTCCAAACAATAGACAGGGCAGGCAGCAAAACTTTCAAAAAACACAGGTAATTAAATAACAGCCAAAAACAAGAATCCACCAGGGAGGAAGCAGAGGCTTGGCGTTACAATAACATTTTATACATACAGAAATATTGTAAATAATTGCACATTTTATATATTTTTCTATGATATGAAAAAAAATATTCTTGGGGGATAAATTGTCCAGATGTTGTGTTTATGGTTAATTCATTCAGAAAATTACTTTTATTTATTATTTAATTATTTTTATTTCTATTTGATGCCAATTACATGAAAATTAACGTTTAAAAATCTAATTTAAATGTATGAATTAAATTGCAATTGCATATTCAGTTCTGCATAGACTGACGCTGGCAACACCAAAGTCTTGGGTTTGATCTCCAGGAAATGAGCCATAAAATCATCTGCTAGATGAATAAATACAAATATAAAACATACATTTATTCACACTGAATATACATTTCAGACAGCATGTAAAATCTATGATGTATTTAGAACTCAATCTACTATACTAAACATAATTGCCTCTCAATCGGTTTCTCCCTGACCCTACATAAGGTCAACACCTGAAGGAGACCTTTGACCTGACCTCCCTAACAAATTACATTAATTTCATGCACAACGTACAAACATTCCAAAAAAAACACCAAATATCTAAACACTAAGTGCATCGTCCCTGCACAAAAAATACATTTTTAATTCAAATTAATTACTACTCGATTTTGCCTTCCTTTCTCATTTTGACATTTTAGGACTTCATACGCTTCTGTGTTCTTAAAATGATCACAGCACCAGCACCTGACCCTGAAAACAACAACAAAAGCGCTGGAACACACACACAGCCAGAGCAGCCGGTCCGAGCCAAGCGTCTCCAAACAAAAGAAATCAATAGACATGGTGAAGAACTCCAGGACGCTCCTGAACTCACCTGCCCGTGCCCTGCTGTCTCTCTCCCTCATGTTCCTGCATCCAAACGCCGCGTCCTGGTCTCAACCCGGCTAGAAAAGCATCCCTCGAAAAACCATGATGCCTTATCACCAAACAATAAGCTTCCTCATGAGTCCGGATGAGTGTGTTCTGCTGCCTTTGTGTGCTCCTGAAGGAAGCCGCTGGAGCACGAGGAGCTGGTGTGTGTGTGTGAAAGAGAGAGAGAGAGAGAGAGAGATGGAGGGGAGGGGGTGCATGCGTGTGTATCTATGCGTGAATGACCTACTTGATTGCGTTTGCGCTCTGGGATGCTGGAGAGTGGGGTCTCTTTAGGGATGTCAGATGCCCTCATCAGAGCAGCGCCTGTTCACGTGATCACAAAGCCCCTCAAGCCAGCAGCTTCATCTTCACCCCCGAGTTCATGCAGAACATCAAAGTTATTTTTAGATCTGCTTTGCATTGTGACATTCAAGCACATTATTCACAAGTCCTCATTCCTGGGTGCCCTTAATGCCTGTTATTGATATGCTACCATAATATTTGTATTAATATTATAGTGTTTTTATTAATATTTTCTTGTAAATGTTTTAGTAATTTTGTTGTGGTTTTTGTTATTTTTATTAGATTTTTTTTTGCAAATGTGTCTGTAGTTTTGTTGATTTTATTTATTCTGGTATTGTGTTTTTTTATTTTATTTCATTTCAGTAAAAAACCACATATTTTATACAATAATAATATTTTATAAAAAAATATATTTTATATATACAGAAAGAAATAGCGTACAATTGTGCAGATTTTAAAACATTTTCTATATAGGTTGCATTACAAAATGAAAATAAATGTATTTTCTTTAAATGTAAGTAATATTAAGTAATTATTTTTAGGATTGATTAATCTTCTGTTTCACATTTCTTTGCACACTCAACTGTGATTTTTCTTTATTATACTGTATATGACAGCGCAACAGTCAGGGAAAAGAAGGACATTTACATTTATGCATTTGCAGAATGCTTTTTTCTAAAATGTTTTGCAGTCAAGGTTTATTTTCTTTATTGCCAAAGAAAAAAAAACATATTTTTACTAGTTTAAATATAGTTTTAGATATAAAGAAAATCTATTTAAACAGCTGGTGTTTCCTCACACTCAGGACAACAGCAAGGGTCTGAATAATCTCACCTCTGCTCTGTTTCTCCTTTCATTCCTCTCCTCTCATCTTCTGCCTCACTTTTTGTCCTAGTTTAAGTTGCTGTCTCTTTACTTTATCCAGGTCGACATGTTTTTTTCTTTCTTTCTCAGAAACACTATGTCTTATAAAACATGGGTTTGAATATAGAAAACTGCTAATAATGTCTGCCCGACCCAATAATTATTTCACATTAATTAGACATAATAAGATGCAACAACTTGAGCATAAATTTTGTACATTTGTAAACTTCATCATCCAGTAATAATAAAAACTATTAATATTACTATTGTTATTAAAATGGAATGTTAATAATATAAGTTGTAAAATGTTATAAGCATTGTATTGATAAGAATAACGAAAACAATAATCAATTATAATCAAATTACAAATTAAAATGTAATAAAACATACATTATTATAATTGTAAATATATATTAAAAAAAAAAATATATATATATATATATTCAGTTATATTACAATTATTATAAAAGTGGCACATAATAACATTCTTATTCTTATAAAGGTGGCACATAATAGAAATAATGGTAATAATACAACATTGGAAATTAATGCAAAAATGATATTGCATCATAATGCCCTATTATTGTTATTGATATTATTATGATTGCAAATTTTTTTTTACAAATCTAAATAATAAAAAATTGAAATAATTGTTTTTATTATAGTTGTTGTTCTTGCTATTATGTGCTATAATATTAATAATAATAAATATACTAAATTATATTTGTTAGAAATCATAAACATTATTATGATCATATTGTGTTATATATTAAAATTAGGGGTGGGCATAGATAATTTTTTTTAATCTAGATTAATCTAGATTAAAATGGCTCATTTGAGATCTGCCAAAGGCATTCAGAATTTGTGTGCTACCTATT
>JAUCMU010000050.1:2732594-2771077 GCA_032275025.1 Enteromius treurensis | reverse complement strand
TAGCTTGTAGTATAGACTCCAACCCAACTTTGAGAATAGATTAACGGCGATATTTTTTTATCGCGCGATAAGAGTCTGATAACCGATAACTGCCCACCACTAATTAAAATAAAAATTAAATTAATTATATAAGAATAGAATAGTAATAATTATTAATTAATATTATAAAGCATTACAATTAAATATTAATATATTATAACAATGATAATCCTTTATAATTCTATGACAAACTTATATTTCCATTGTATTACAATTATTGTAAAAGTGGCACATAATAATAAATTATTATTAAAGTTATATTTGTTATGTGCCACTATAATAATAATAATTATTGTAATTATTACTAAGATTATTAAGAAGTTTTTTTTATTATATTAAATCTGAAATCTTTATAGAAATTATTATTATTATAAATATGGAAATTAATGATTGTTATATATTGATTATTTCACGTGTTATAGTATAATAATATAATAATCTTATGTAAACATAAAACCCCCTCTATCGGTGGCTGTTTAGTCAGTGCGCTCAGGAACTGAGGAAGTGTTACAGTGTGTGTGTATGTGTTTTGCATGCAGTGCTTGTGTGTGCTGGAGAAGCGTAACATCACGTGTGGCTCTCCACAGAGGCCCGTTTGTCTCGCTCTCCGTCGCTCTTCCTGTTGTACTGCCTGTCGTCCCTCCTCAAAAAACTCATCTGAAGATATATGAAGGAAGGCGTCTCAGTCTCTCAGCTGTGCTCAGCAGGTCTTTGAGGATCTTCCCAGTCCTCCTGTAATCACTGAATATCACTGATCCGAAGCCCTTGACTGCCTTCCAAGTGCATTCAGCAGGTCACGCATCTCCTGAGAGCAAAATCTCCTGCCATTTCTCAAGAGCCGTCGTCTTCTTCATCTCCCTCGACGACAGCTGTGAAGTTCAGGGATTTCACGCTGAATGTAACTGCTGTAGTTTGTTGCTTGCATTTAATTAGATAAACGCCGTAACTACGCACCTGAGGTTTGAGTTTGAGGTGCCGAAGCCTTGACGAAAGCTGACCTTTCTGTGTTCGCCAGCTTTAAAAGTTTTCCTCAAAAATCAATCCTAATGGCTTGTTTAGAGGGAAAAGTACTTGTTTGATTGCTGAACACCCATTCAGAGCTGTCCGGTGTTAACTAGAGATTTTATGAGTCATCTGATATTCTGAAGAGACTGGTGATCTAATGTACACAACCCTGATATAAATATCTCCAACCGCTTTCACCCTTTCAGTGCGTCATTGTGAGGCGGCGGATGTCCTGCAGGCAGGAGACAGAGGGCTCTGGAAGAAGGTCATATATATATATATTAAGGCCACACATAATAATAGTACTACAAATAATTATTAGAGATAGTAATAGTAAAATAGTTAATTTTTAATGTAAAAATAAATTTTGATTATTAATATCGAACATCTAAATAATCTAAATAATTATAATAATAATAATAATAATAGCTATTATTATTGTTGGCAGTCATGAATGGAATGTGGGGAGAAAACATACTTCAAAATGTTTCCAAAAAATTACAATACATTAAAAATTACAATATTACAATATATTAAAAAGAATGTAATTATAAAGTCATTTTAAATCCATAAGATTGTACATGTATTTTCTTGCCACTGAAATATATGAAAAATCTATTCCAAATTGTATTTTATATATAAATATGCGTGTGTGTGTGTGTGTTTAAAATATATTTTGGCCAGAAAAAGGTAGACACTTTTATACAAAAAGTAATATGTGGTTTGATTTTTCATGATTTGAGATTTAAAACATAAAAAAAAAACTACAGGTATATGCAAATTTATTTTAAGATACTATTTACAATATTAATTTATAAAATATGTTCTATTTTTTGCTTGTTTGTTATGTGTGAGAAGTACTGATGTTAAAGGTTTATTTTATTTATTTATTTATTTATGATGAATCTAATCAGGCTCATTTAGACCCAGAACATAACAATCGTGCAGGGAAATGCAACATTATAGCACACAGAGTTAAACCCAGAACACCAGGAACTGCATAGCAATCACGCTGGCGTGCTTTCCATGTGCAGACGCTGAAGGAGAAGTAAAAATCGAGTCGTATTTGCTCTCGGGTGGGCTCGGCTGTCTCTGTATAATTGGATTTTCTTTTTCACGGTCTGGTCATTTTCAGCCGAACCCTCTGAAGGTCTTCTCCTCTGTCTCTCAGTCGGCTTCTAACAAGAAGCGTCTCCGCAGACAGTGGCTACATCCTAAGATATTACATCTTATTTACTACCAAACA
This sequence comes from Enteromius treurensis, assembly GCA_032275025.1. Taxonomy (NCBI): domain Eukaryota; kingdom Metazoa; phylum Chordata; class Actinopteri; order Cypriniformes; family Cyprinidae; genus Enteromius; species Enteromius treurensis. Next base: position 2,768,787 of record JAUCMU010000050.1, on the reverse strand, counting down.
GAAACTGCAGGCCTGACACGGATTGCTTGAGGGTTTTGTCTGTGATCTGTGCTTTGAGCAGGACGTGGGCTGTTTGTTCTGCTAGTGATGGTCAGAAGAAAGGGAAAATTGGACAGGAGCAAATAATAGCCGGGGGTGTGCGAGAAGCGTATTTCTTTTGTGTAAATGACAGAGCTATATTGGCTAAAATGCTTGGCTTGTTTCCACAAAGCAGAAAACTGGGCTTTTAACTCTATCTCTATACGTTAGGGGTGTGCAATATTGACAGAAATTGTAGGCCTATCTCAGTATTTTCTGTATTTTTATCAATTTATTGTTCTGATATCTTAAGGACAGCCGTGGACAGCTGACTCTTAAATTTTGTAGATATTATTCATATTCTGTGTGGTGGTCAGTTTATACTGATAGAAATTAATATTTTCCAATAGATTTTAGTTGATTTTTACATTTTATGGGCATTTTAACCTTTATAGAGCTTTTTTAGCACTTTTTCTAAAAGTGTCCTTTGTCTTTTGAAATGAATAAAAGATACTCTGAAAGTGAAATTAAAACCGCCAGTGGGTGGCAGTAATTTACTGTAAATAAGTGAGACATTGTGAACCGAATCATTTAAAGGGATGATTCATTCGGGAACGAAACACCGTCATGTTGTTCAGAGACGCGAAATAATGCTACGGTTGTGTTTGGAAATATTTTTTTTAGTTGTTGCTAAATTGCAAAAACATGGAAATATGGTAAGTCTCTTAATAAACTTATTGTTTACTGAACTGTTGTAAAAAAAAAAAAAAAAGTAAAATTGATTAATCAGGCTTTATAAAGTGGCATAAATATATACATTTTCTGTCTCCATGTCAAGAACATGTCAAATAAAATTATAAAAGTTTCCATACTGAATCGCTTCATTGAATCGTTTCAATCACGAGCTAGCGAATCGGTTCGCTCGAACAGTTCATTTTCAATACAGCGGTTGACAGAACGAATCAAACGAGTCATCGCTCAAAATAGTTCTTATAAGAAATGTTCGTTTTTATAGTAAAATACATTTATGTTAAATACGCTGCTGCTTTTTGTATTTATTTTAAATATGTTATATCCTGCTTTGGATAAAAGCGTCTGCTAAACAAATAAATGTAAATGTAAATATCCTGCTTTTAATTTAAATTGCGTTTAAATCATGTTCCCGCCAAAAAGGTGTACTTCAAATGACTTCAAATATGTAATATTATGGGAGCAAATATAATATTTCATGTTAACACAAGCAATAAAAGTTGCTTGCAGAAGACATGGTTGAACAACACCAACACTGTAATGTCATAAAAACTTTATTTTTCATAATCCATCGTCTGCTTAGGCTTAATCAAGCCAAATATTGAAACATCTTAAAATACCATTATCTCACAGTAGCATTTTTTTCCACAGTAGAACGAGTAGCTGTGTGTTTTGTGATCCTGCTGGGTATGTTAATGCAGATCAGCGATGAAACCGGTGTCTCCGCGGAGGTGCTGGCCCTGCACGGGTAAGGGACCCTGATCCTGTGTCCTGTCTGAAAGAGCCGGAAGAATTTAGTAGGCGCACTTAATCTGTTTGAGCACCAGCAATGCGTGTTATTTTTTATGAAATGTTTAGATTTTATTTACATGAAGACATTATTGCATGCATTCAGTCATCGTAAACGACTAGAAGTTATTAGAAGAGAAGTTGCATGCATGTCTCACCCGTTGTAGTCTGGTAGGAGATGTTATGTTGTGTTAGGAGTGATTGTAGCCGCTCGATCTCTGCTCGCTGCTTTTCAAAATCCTGTGACAAAAATTCACAAGCAAATAAAGCTGAATGCATTGCATTCATAAGAGAAATAATAGATTCCAAGCAACGTAAAAGTATACATATTTTATAAATATGATTAAATAAATGCAAATAGCTTATAATAAACTTTTTCTCGATTGTCTGATTGCTTTGGGTGAGTTTTGGTATGACTGACAAAAATGCATCTCATTACGTTTATTAGTTGGTTTAAAACTGAAATACAGGTGGATGGATATGTTATACGCAATTCAAATACATAAATCTGAAACTTTTTCTTAAAATCTTAACCTGTTTGCACTGCTCCAGACTCTGATGTGTGAGAGAAGTCGTGCTCTCCTCTGCTTTAGGCTGTTGAGCTTTTCTCAGGAAACCTGCCTCTTCAAACAGCTCCGTCAGCAGCTTATTATAACCCTGAACACACACACAGATGCTTATTATTATGATGTTTTCAGAAGATTGTAACATTGTGCGTTTGTGTGTCACCTGTTCTGTGATGAGATCTTCATATCGAGCCTGAGCAATTTCATCCCACTCCTTCTGCAACGCCTCACTCAAGACCGGATACACTGAAAGACAAGCGAACAATGGTTTATTGTAGATAGGTGTTAAACTAACAAGTGGGTTCGTTTATTCTTTAAAAAAAAAAGAAAAAAAAAAGACTTTTACTCACCTAAGAGGGAGTGTGAATGACAAACTAGTGGCGTTTCAAATATCACTGAATAAACACATGTCTGAGGCTCTGATACACTCGCTAGTTTACTGCTGTTCCCACAGACCAGGAGAACCTTGAATATAGACAAACATCTCAACGTCCTGCACGTTTACTGGCAGAAAATATGCATACAGATACAGCTACATTCAATAAATGTAATACAGACCTTGGTCTGTCTGTTATTGCTTCCGCATGAATCTCCTTCTCGCATCCACATGCCAGTAAACGTGTTATTCTGAACCTCCCATTCCTGCCAAATACTACACACACACAGCAAAGATTTCACACATGCACTTTTAGCCTAAATAGAAGAAAACATAATAAAAACTTTTATAACAATCATTACCCTAGTATGCCGCTGTATGCATTCCATCTGAAGCTCTGTTCATGCTGAGTCACATTATGAAATGGACAAAATACGTATTTGTATCTAGAAGAAAAAAAAAAGGCAGCTTCTTTACATTGCAAACAACTGTTTTGAAAGGAAGCTGGTTTCTGCTATGGGATTAAAACAGTGAAAAAAGGTAATTGTTACTTTTTTATCTCACAATCTCAAAATTGTACATTTGTAACTTGCAATATTGAAATAAAATGAAAAGTTGCAATTAATTAATTTTTTTAATACAATTGCATAACTATGCTTCTATACATATTCTTTCATGACCAAAAAAATATATTAAATAAATAAATAAATAAAAAATCCAAAGCCATATATAATGCAATCAACATTGTTGAACCTGTATAGCTCAGATACGGGCTAGTTGTCACACTTAAAAAACTTTTTACACACAGTAAAAAAAAATTTTTACTCAAAATTAAACATGTAATGAAAATATTGTTTTGACTAGCAAATACGGTGATGAAGAAATTGCATGAATTTTACATTTAAAAATTAAATAAAATTATGTATTTAAATGTTGGAGTCAAATGAAATACAGCCTCTGTGACAACTATCAATCAATCAGTCACTTTTATTTTATAATATTTAACAATACAGATAGTAGCAAAGCACTGAACATTATTGGAGTGATGGTAATGTATGATGACGAGATTAAACTATGTATTTATCAAATTCAGAGACGGTCTCTGTAGTCAAGACGACGATAATCACTAGAAATCAGGTGTCCCCAACTAAACAAGCCAGAGGCAACAGCGGCAAGGAACCAAAACCCCATCCATGAGAGAATGGGGAAAAAAACCTTGTGAGAACCAGACTTAATTGGGTACGGTTCTCCTCTGGCCGGACGCACAGCACCTAATTTCCAGTTCAATTTTAAACACATGTCAGATTGTGTAAGGATTGTGTAAGCCCCAGTCTCTCCTATATGTAAGGGAACATGAGGTGTGTATGTATTAGCGAATACACTTATTATACATGGGTTGTGCAGATATTACTGACGTGGCTTCAATGTAGTTGAAGCACTTCCCTGCCAGTTTGTGCAGATGTGAAGGTCCAGACACTGGAGACGGGCTGACCTTCGCCTGTAGTCGATTATTCTGAGATACAAGCGGATTATTCAGCCTGAAAAATCAAAGTGAGAAGAATATGAAGATTCAGAGCCTGTTGTATGAATACAACTTATAGTCTGGTTTTGCTGGACCCACTACTACACCTCCTCACCCAAAAGTATTAGGTTCCTCCACTATCTTCATCTTCCCTCCTGATGTGACAGCCACTGAAACACCATAAATGGGATACTGGCGTTATTATGATCAACCAAACCCCTTAAAAACAACTCAAAACCTAAATGTAAAGAGAACTAAGACTTTGAACAGTTGTAGTTCCGCATGCAACCGTTTTGATCTAACGTTATTTGTGCAATAAAACAAATCGCCATTTATAACACTTACCCAGTGCTGTCAGATACAGGAATATTTTTAAATATACACATTCCATAATTCTTCAAATAGTGGGATTCGTGAGGAACAACTACATTTCTTTCTTATCTCTGTGCTGTCTGTTCATGTGACAAAACTGAACACATTACCGAAGGGATGATCTTATGTTTTGCGAACGTGTTGCTAACGAAATGCATCAATTGTAAAGAAAAGATCTTAAATTTAACAGATATGCGACATAATCATAATAACATTGATTCGACTTAAACGTGTCACATTTTGAGTTATCATTAAAAATTAAAGACAAAAAAGTTTTTAAAACTTTCGTAAAAATCTGAGTCGGCGATTACAGTCAACCAAACTGTTTCACGCTGCATTTCCGGGTGCAATCTGTCTAAATAAAAGTCTTCTTCCGTTTTTTAAAACAATATTCGATAATTATTTGTCTGCTTTGTATAACTGGTTCATAATTTCAAGCTTAAAATTTAAAGTTCTATTCTATGACCTAAACTTGTGCAAGTTAATATATATATATATATATTTTTTTTTTAATAATTTAAATACATTAGCGTCTTTTATGCTTGGTTCTAAAACCAGCCATGTTTTCTTACGTCACCGTGTTTTGGCCTCACGATACAGCGTGTCAGAATAAATCTGAAGGATTTTACCTAAAAGAATATAAACGTTAGAATGTATGCCGTGGTTTGTGTAAAGTAGATGCATTACTGTATGATGTAAGGTGGTTAGCTTGGGTATAATACATTAAACACGCGTGAAAGTTAAAGTTGTTCCTAAAAAAAAAAAGTGAAGTGAGGTTTTAGACATGGGACGTAAAAAACAAGGTAAATGCGAGCGACCGGTTCACAAGGGCAAAGACACACGACACAGGATGAAGGGGAAATCATTAGAAACTTTCACAGAGGAGATGCATGAGGCTCTGCAAGGTCTGGATAAATGAATGTAGTGGAGATGCATGTAATGTAAACACGAGTTTAGGTTTAGTGAATTACTCTCAATGTTTTTGTAATAAAGCTGACAGACATGAGTTGTGTATGATGTATGAAGCTGTGTGTGTGTGTTTCAGCCAGTGAGGATGGAGAATTAGAGGCTGCAGGAGGTGTGAAGTTGCCCTGTCAGTTGGCCATGTGGGATCTGGGTCACTGTGACCCCAAACGGTGTACAGGACGGAAGCTGGCCAGGAAAGGTCTTGTGCGCTGCCTGCGACTAAACCAGCGCTTCAATGGCCTGATACTCAGCCCGATGGGAACCAAATACGTTACACCCGCAGACAGGTGAGCCACAGGAAGCATTTTCACAAAAACAGACAAACAGGAAACATTTATGTACAGTACTGTATAGACGTTAAGGCACAACAGATAAGGCACAATTTAACATAAATTGAATGAATAAATGCTGTTTTTTTCATTACAGAATCCGTTTACAACATTGAGACTAATACACTTTTTTTTTGAGCATCAAATCAACATATTACAATGATTTCTGGAAGATCATGTGGCACTTGATCAATGATGCTAAAAAGTCATACATTCAGTATATTTTAAAGTATATTCAAATAGAAAATAGTTATTTTAAATTGATCAAATTAATACAGCCTGGTAAACAAAAGGGACTACTTTTCACGTACTAGGATCTTAGTGTAAATAAAAATGAAAAAACACCAACATTTGTCTCCGTGTTTAATTTGTAATGTTCTTTAATTGTAGGGAGATTGTGGCACAGGGTGGTCTGGCTGTGATTGACTGTTCATGGGCACGACTCGAGGACACGCCTTTCAGCAAAATGATTGGCTCACATCCGAGGCTTTTGCCGTTCTTGGTCGCAGCAAATCCTGTAAACTACGGAAAGCCGTGCAAGCTGTCCTGCGTCGAGGCTTTTGCCGCCACCTTTTGTATTGTGGGTAAGAGGCTCCTAGCTATAGACTTCTCTATTGCTGCTATTGTGCAATTATGGGTTTTGTAGGTCTGTATGCTGTTTTTTTTACTTTACATTTATCAAAGAAGGCTTAAAAATGTCACTTCATTCACAAAAGTATGAAGCAGCACAACTGTTTTTAAAGGGGTCATATAATGCGATTTCAAATGTTCCTTTCTCTTTAGAGAGTTACAAGCTCTTGATGCATAAAGAAAATCTATGAAGTTTTAAAGGCTAAAGTCTCAAAACCAAAGAGATATTCTTTATAAAAGTTATGACTTGTGCACACACCCCTAAAATCGTTTGTTTAAAAGCACCCCCACTTTGCTACATCACAGAGTGGGGGTGTGTTTTTATTACACCGCCCAAGTGTTCCCACAAAGAAAGAAGGCGGAGCTATTATTCTGGCTGTAGTGTTGCTGCGGGCGCCATGTTCTGGAGACGTTGTGTGTCGTGAAAGTGAAACTACTTTGTTTGTGCTTCCAAAAGAGGACACGACTAGAAATCAGGGTTAAGTTGCGTTTCCAACACTGTTCCAGAACAGTTGAACACAAATATAAATACACAATATAAAAAGCAGCAAATCAGCATTTTAGAATGATTTCTGAAGGATCATGTGACTCTGAAGACTGGAGTAATGATGCTTAAAATTCAGCTTTGGTCACAGGCATAAATGACATTTTACAGTATATTCAAACAGAAAACGGTTATTTGGAATTGTATTCATATTTCACAGTATTACTGTTTTTACTGTATTGCTGATCAAAATTGATCAGCCTTTGTGACTACAAGAGAGCCTACATTTTTGAACGGTAGTGCAGTTAAAAGTCAGCAATTGATATGACATTGTGCAAATTTGATTCTGACGTGTGAATTGGTTTCTCTGTGATAATGCATCAGGATTTCGTGACCTTGCTGTGCTCCTGCTGAGGAAGTTTAAGTGGGGCTTGGGATTTTTGGAGCTGAATAAGACTCTTTTTGAGCGTTACGCTTCCAGTCGATCAGAAGAGGAACTACTGGCTGTGGAGAAAGAGTTTCTCACTGCTGCCCCTCAAGAGGAAGATATAGGTACGGTTTGATGATTTGAAGTAGTCAAATGTACTGTAAGTGTTTTGAAAATATTAACTTTTGATTTGTGTGTGTTTATTTAAAATTTGTCCAGATCCTTTCGATGTGGACTCAGGAAGAGACTTTGTGAATCTCAACAGACCAGTCCAGTGAGGCTCTCCTTTTCCTAATTCTGTGGTTAAACTTATGTTTAAACGTTATAATATTTACTTTCCATTAAAATGAAAGTCAGCTGTAGTAACCCAAGTGCTTGTTCACTCAGGGCCGAGGACGATGACAGTGACGAGACATCAGAGGAGGAAGACGATGGTGAGGAGGAAGAACAGAAGTGTGAAGAGGAAGATGATGAAAGAGATGAGGAGTCTTGAGTTGTGTAATCTCCAAATATAACATTTGAGGAAGAGGGATGTTCAGTTACTGATTTAGTAACACCGACCTTTACTTGACATGAGCAAACTTCTGTTTTCTGCGTGTTTGCAGATAGATGCAGATGCAGAGTTAACCAGCAAGTTAATAAAACCCTGAGTAATCAGGTGCACAAATGTAGTATTTGTTCATGAGAAGAATCTTATCAAACTGTAATAACATTTTTTATTGCAAAAACAAAAAAAAGTTGAATGTTGTTTATAAGCAGAATAAACTGTTTAATAAATATTAAATGGCATTCGATTATGGTTTACTAGCCGGTTTACAAATTGGAGTGCCACATTCATTCCAGTCCGGGTATTGTATTTATTTACATGTATATCTATTGGGGCTGATTACAAGGCAAAATGTAAAAGACAGCTGTATTTTTTTCATGCATTAAGGCCCAGTTTATATTGAGAAAATTTGTATTATATGTTTAAAATATATTTTACAAATATATAGTATTAAATATAATTTAATTCCTTCATTTCAGTGTTATTTTTATTATTTTTAATATTTAATTTTATATTATTACTTCATTCATTTTTGTTATTTACGTAGTTCATGTGTTTGTATTTTTTAATTTATAATTCACATTTGTACACTTTTTTTTCCCCGCTCTATATTTTCCCTAGACCTCCCAGAAAATCATTACCATGGTTTATTTCCAAAGATCATGATATTACAATGGTGTCCAAAAAAATCGTACTAAATATGTTGTCTTATAGGTATGTTATAGCACTTCATATGAGGGCAGTGCTGGGAAGGTTACTTTGGAAATGTAATAGGTTACAGATTACCATTTTAATTACTTTATTAAAGTAATGTAACTGATTACATTTTATTACTTTTCTAAATTTCTAATATATTCAACTGTTAATCATTTTCAAACACGTAAACAGCTATAACAGGAAACACCGGCATCTACTTCTAAAGGTAAATGTGGGTGTGTGTGAAAAAATATTTGGATACAAATCAGAGTAACCTTAAACGATAACATTCTTGTACTTAAATTATGTAGGCTAATTTAGTTACATGTATTAGAGAGTTACTCCCCAATACTGAATGTTACAGAATAATTATACAGCCTACTGAGTAATATTAATTCCTAAATTTAATAAATAGGCCTATATGGTTAGTGTAGCATGTAATTATGAATATTTTTTTGTTATTATAATAATAAGTACTTGTAACATGTAACAAGGAGACCTTCTTTTGTCATTATAGACATGCCTATCCAGTACCTATTCACTGCCCAACACTAAATGTGGGTGATGAACAGATCTGCTGATCCACAGCACAGTTGCAAAACCACTTCCATAACACTTACATCACATGGATCCGTGGATTTTTGTGTACTCGCCGTTTGGGGGCGCGCTCTATTTTCCCCCCTCTCGACTGCAGTAATGTTGTTGTGGCGTGACGTCACAGTCGTGAAACGAAGGCGCAGAGAGAGGGCGGCCATGACTCCAGTCTCCACAATTATTTAATCCCAAATAAATTACCCACGGAAAACTTCCATGGCAAGAGCCACGAGTCAGATCGTGAGTACCGCCAGCGTCTAGGGAGCGTGGGCTCGAAGCCGCCTCGCGCTGCGTTGCGCGCGCTGCTTGTAACGGTGTTTTTTAAGGGGGGTGGCGCGGGACGCTCGCGACCCGAGGCTTTAGCTTAGCATTTTAGCGTCATTAGCCTGCTAGTCCCCAAAACAAGCGCAAGTCTATTATCCAGGAAGTGTCAACTTTTGTTTCTTATCGTAATTTATACAGGGATTTCTGAATGAATTATTAGGCTCAATTCTGTTATTTTTAAAAGAACAGTGTGGGGAAATGCTCATATTGTTGTCGGTTAGCTCTGCGAGCTAATTCTGTCAACAAATGAAGTTGGTTGTTTTCTTAGCCGTTAGCCTGACCGCTAACTCACGACATAGGCGTTTGCTTCTGTTCGTCTTAAACCTGCTGTAAATGTACGTAAATATTTTTTTGTCTCGAAGAATTATTTAAGTGTACGTCCTGGGCTTGTTTTTGAGTCTGACGAACTAAAACGCGTTTTTTGAGTCAGTAGCGCTTCTAGCACAAGTCTCCTCAGGTTATTTTGCCTCGTTTGCGCTTCTGTTTGCTGTCAGATTGTCATTATAACATACGATTAAAGAACAATTAGCAGTATTACGTATATGTAGCTGTTTATGTACATGTCTGCGTTATTATTGATACATTTAAGTGTGTTATTTCTATTGTAATAAACCGACTCGGAGTTGCGGCCTAAAAAAGTGGCTTAGAGATTTTTAAGGTTTCACCTTCTCAGGTACTTTTTGACTGGTGATTATTACCATGTGTAACGTTATTAAAATGACTATACTCTGAGAAAACCTTTATGAATATGGTTAGGGAATCATCAGGCTCATTGATGGTCATTTTGAGGCACGTCATATTTAATGGTGTATGTAGCTGGTATAGATAAACAAACATGCTTTGATCTTGTTATATCTGCTATTTCTGTAATAATCAGTATTGCATGAACCTCAGTGAGTGCTGTGAATTCATATTGTGGTGCATTGGTTGAAAAGAGGAGGCTAGGGTAGTTAACGTGGTTATTGCTGAAGGTTTGACTAAAGTTCTTGTTGACATGTGTGACTCATGTTTTATAGAGGCGTTTTAAAGTTCGTTAGAGTAGGAATGCTGATTACAAGTAATGTGAGCTGTAGTTACAGGAAACTATCAATTGTTATATCCACCACTGGGAGAGAAAGACATTAAATTTGGATTTGTAATGTATATTAGTTCCTCTTTTAAGAATCACACTGTTATATCCAGTGTAATTTAAGCAGAGAAACAAATTTAAGTTGCTTAAAATTTCTTGTATGTTTTGATAGCTGTTGGATGTTCTTGAACTCAAAACCTACAGTCAGGATGACACTTTGTCATCTATCAAAAGCTTCAGGGGTAATATGGGGTGTTCTGGGTGAGCATAGAATTGTTAATTATCAATATCTAGAATGTGGATACACAGACCATATGCTCTCGTCCTGCTTAAGCTAGGCGGTTTGCTGTCAAATCTGAGTGATGTCATTGCACTTTACGTTAATAGACATCACACATACAAGCATGACATCAAATTTGTATATATATATATATATATATATATATATATATATAATTTTTTTTTTTTTTTTTGTGAGTGGGGTAGTTTATAGATTTTATGTGTTCAACATATTCTACAAACTTTAAAATAAATATTTTAATCAATTTTCTGTCACATTGTGTGACATTCCGTACTATATATTTTAATATTGAGTTTAGTTTTTTATCATAATTACCATATTATATTAATAAATATACTTTTTAATATTTTGTATAATTATATTTAAAATGTAACATGCATGACTTTATTATTTTATTTGTATATATTTTAAAAGCTTAATGTATTTTATAGTATGTGTATGGCACTTTTTTAGCATTTGTACAATCAATATAAACAGCTTTAAAATGCATCAACATTAAAAAAACAAACAAATGTTTTTAAGATTTATATATATCAGTATTTTTTTAGAGCTACATTTTTATAGTTTAAAGAATATTTATATATATATATATATATATATATATATAAATATTTATATATATTAACCTCTATAAACTAAAATAGCAAAACATTTAGAAAATAATAAATTAATTACAATTTAAATGCATATAAAAAATGCTAAAAAGTTTGTACTGTCTTAAAGTATGTTGTAATTTCATCAGAGGCAGTAGTTGAGTAATGGGAGAAGTGCACTGACTTGGTCTCTCTTTCTCTCTCTCTCTCTCTCTCTCTCTCTCTCTCTCTCTCTCTCTCTCTCTCTCTCTCTAATCAGTATGATGTTGCATCCCTCCACTCCTCTGTTCTCATCTCCTGTCCATCCATGGTAAGAGGCCAGCAGGACACGCCCCGTCTCCACGGCAACAGCATGGAGGGACAGGCACAACCCCCCCAGCCCACCCAGCCTCGAAAGAAGAGACCCGAGGATTTCCGCTTCGGCAAAATATTGGGAGAAGGCTCTTTCTCAACCGTATGACACGCACACATCATTGCAAATCTGATGTACCTCCACTAGTATTACTCATTTAATGTACTGACCTTTAGCTGTCTTTGCTACTTACAGGTTGTCTTAGCAAAGGAGCACTCAACGGGGAAGGAATATGCAAGTAAGTCACTATACAATCAGCCATTAACTATTAAATGTAAGCCTGTATTGAAAAGCACTGTTGCCTGTGTTTCAACAGTTAAGATCTTGGAAAAGCGCCACATAATGAAGGAGAACAAAGCGCAATATGTTAAGAGAGAACGAGACATCATGTCACACCTGGATCACCCATTCTTCGTCAAACTCTACTTTACTTTTCAAGATGAGGAGAAGCTGTGTATCCTTCACATAACTCGTGGTTGAGTGATATAGATATCCAGTGATCATGTCTAGAGAGCACATCAGGGTGGCCATCATATTTACCTGAAAATATGCTAAACCATTTAAATACATATATATGTTTATGGTTTATTATATTTTAGGGCTGCGTGATAAATAGTATTTTAATCACGGTTTCTGATTCTGTTGAATTATTAAGCGTAATCTTTTTTAATATTTGCCCCTTGGTTATTTATCCTGAAAGAGTTTCAGTTTAACTTGGCATCCTCTTGCATTGTGAACAAGCCTCCACAAGCTTTCATGGTTGGTGTTGCCAGGTTTTTTTTTTTCTTTCGTATAAGGTTATATATTTTCTTTCCTACCTGGCAGTCATGTGCATGCACTCTCCCTACATTATGGGAAAAGCCTAGATGAGTTAAAAACACTGGCATGTCTTTGGGAAATTAGTAGGACATTGGAGATATTCTGCTAATATAGATGTGTAATAAAGCCAATGTGTTATTTCTTGCAGCTACTTTTCACATTGCTGCGAGCAAACCATTCTCTTGATTTGTGAAGTTTTTAATTTTACATTTAAATGACATAATTTTAGATGTATGATATTTTCATTATATTATATACGTGAATTTTTTTTATTTTATTTTTTTTTTATTGTAAAGGTGTCTTTTTCCAGTATTCTGTAAAATATATAAAATATTGATTAAATACTAAAAAATAATCTGAAAATGCTGAATTGTTGTATAAAACAGGACTAGACGTGCACTAGGTATATGCTGTGAAAACTAGTAGATTTTTTTTTTTTTTTTTACTGTCACAACATTTTAACACTGCATTTAATCAAATTCTTTCCTGAACGCACTGTCAGATTTTGGATTGAGCTACGCTAAAAATGGCGAACTGCTGAAATACATTCGAAAAATAGGCTCGTTTGACGAGACCTGCACGCGTTTCTACTCCGCTGAGATAGTTTGTGCTCTTGAGTACTTGCATCAGAAGGGCATCATCCACAGGTCAGTAGGTTTGTCAAGGTATCCTTATCAGTCATTTAATTTGTTCCAATTTTATTTTCTTGACGTTGAGTTTTGTGTCATTGTGTCTTTTTGCACAGAGATCTGAAGCCAGAGAATATTCTGCTCAGTGAGGAGATGCACATTCAAATAACAGACTTTGGCACAGCCAAACAGCTGTCCTCTGACAGCAAGCAGGGTAAATCACACAGACACTGCATAACAAGTGTCCTCTTATGACAGTGCTTTTAATAAGTGATATTGTCATTCTGATGTCTCCCCCTGCAGCAAGAGCAAACTCATTTGTTGGTACGGCTCAGTACGTCTCTCCTGAATTACTGACTGAGAAATCTGCCTGCAAGAGGTAAACACAGATGATGAATATTTCATGGCATGCAGTCGAAATGCTTTCGTCGTTAATGAACAGGGCCTAATTCAGGGATGCTGCTTGTTGCTGCTCTTATTTAGTGTTTTTTCTTGCGCAATAACTCCGCAAAACCAAGAACAGAGGTTTAAATGAGGGTTTGACTCAAGATACATATCCTAACCGTCTTATTTCTTGTTGCAGTTCGGATCTCTGGGCATTAGGCTGCATCATCTACCAGCTTGTTGCTGGTTTGCCGCCATTCAGAGCTGGGTGAGTTCATTTCCAGACGTGTAGAACTGCATTTTGGTTTTAACCAGTTAGATAAGCAGCATAGAGTTAAAGTTGCTGTTTTATTGTGCTAGTAACATAAGTGTCTTTTAGTTAATGTAACTTGTATAATAAATGGTTGTTCATATTAGCTAATTCATTAATGATAATGAATTAAACCATGTTGTATATTTTGTCAGAGCAGTTGCAGGTTATAAACAAGTTTAAGGTTCAATGGTTGTAATGTCTTTAATGAATACAGTGGAAAGTTTAGACTTGTGAACTTTCATTAGAATAAAAAATTTCGATTTGAATACAATGAAATATATTGCTGTGATCCTCCAGCCACTAATCATTGTTTTCTTTTAATCCGTCACAGAAATGAGTATCTAATATTTCAAAAGATTATAAAACTCGAGTACGAGTTTCCTGAAAAATTTTTCCCCAAAGCTAAGGACCTTGTGGAACAACTTCTGGTCAGCCTTATTTAATCATCAGTCTTTGTTTATAGTATAGGTGTGGATCTGCTGTGCACTCATTGATGTCTTGTTTTCACAGTCACTGGATCCGTGCAAGCGGATTGGCTGTGAGGAGATGGGCGGCTACGGACCGCTGAAGTCCCACCCTTTCTTTGAGACAGTTGGCTGGGATGATATCCATCTGCAAACTCCACCCAAACTTACGGCGTACCTGCCCGCCATGTCTGAGGATGATGAGGACTGCTATGGAAACGTGAGTCAACACTATATCATATGAAATCTAGATTGTTCCTAATCTAATAATTCCATTGTTCTTAATCTCATTTTCTCTTTCGTTTTCAGTATGATGATCTCCTGAGCCAGTTCAGTTGTATGCAGGTGGCACAGCCTGGCCACGCCCCTTTAGTTCCCTTCACAGGAGAGACAAGTCAACCTACTTATAACCCCTCCCCTAGTGTGGATCAGTTTATACATATTCATGAGCTGGACAGTAATAGCATGGAGCTCGACCTACAATACAGCGAAGAGGAAAAACGCATCCTACTGGGCAAGCAGAGTGCTGCAAACCCATGGTACACAAATACACAGTCTTTCTTTGTCACGTTCTATCCTTACACGCATTCTGTAAGCATTATGTCCTTTTTTTTGAACAGGCACCAGTTTGTGGAGAATAACCTCATCTTAAAAATGGGCCCAGTGGACAAACGCAAAGTGAGTCACTCTTGGTAATCTGTTTGTTTGTGAGAGAATGTAAGCAGCTAGATTTAGATCTAGTTTTGGACCAAACGACTCGTATGATTGGGTTATTTTTAGTGAATCATAACCATACAGGATGACAAGTGTAATCCATTCAATTTCAATTTACAGAACAACCAATGTAGTTTCACCGATACAGTGATCCAGAAAGAGTCACTCTCACTGCGTAAATAAAAACTGGGGGACAAGAGTGAATTAAAACCACAGTTCACCCAGTTCCCAAAACGAATGACTTGGATATTTTTAGCAAAGCCGTGATTTAGTGAACCAGTTGATGTTTTTGTGCTTCATAATATTTTCCTTTTGTGTTCTTGTGTAGGGTCTTTTTGCACGGCGGAGGCAGTTGCTACTGACTGAGGGTCCTCACTTGTACTACGTGGATCCGGTCAATAAAGTTCTGAAAGGGGAGATTCCTTGGTCACCTGAACTACGGCCCGAAGCGAAGAACTTTAAAACCTTCTTTGTTCACACGGTAACCGCAATCCCAATTATCTTCTCATACCCTGTCAGCATGTTTTAATCCAGATGCGTAATGCCCACGCTTTGTTTCCTCAGCCAAACCGGACGTACTATCTAATGGACCCAAGCGGCAACGCTGACAAATGGTGCAAGAAAATCCAGGAAGTTTGGAGGAAGATCTACCACAAACACCAGAGCCCCAGCCTATAGGACTACAGCGCTCCCCCCTTTGGCCACACCCCCACAGCCCTCCAACCAATCACAGAACAGGGTCACGCCCCTGTAGAGACATCTCTCTCCAGCTATATATTGTCTTTCTGTTATATATCAGTCCCATCACTCCCAGGCACCTTCTCTGTTCGATTCAATTGTTTCGCGCGCTGAGAGTGGAGTCTTTACAACCAAAAGCAGCAAGGCCGTAGTCAGCATGTAGTGCAGGCAAGCCATAAAAAAACACACGTTTTAGACGATTACGCAAGTCTTTCCATCGATTTCTAGGGATACAGGTAACGAACGCTGAAAAAGTCGTGCAATCTCCACCTGTCTGTTTGCAAAACAAGCGCACACGTTCTGTTCTTTTCTCGCTCTGCGCTCACACACGCTCCGCTCTTTACTTTCGGATATATCTCAATGGGAGTGTGTCGCTTTAGTCTGTATTAGAGTTAAGGCGGGTCCTTTTACCCTGGTTGGCTGCAGTAGCTGGTCTTGCTGATTCCGATTGGAGGATGTGGTGTCTCCTCGGCATGTTCACGTTACCTTCAATTCGCACCGGGAGAAGGCACCACACCGCCACACAAGCCACGTGGGTAATGTGGTTTGAGAGGGTAATTCGTCACCCCTTCGGCCCTGGCTGAGTTTCCTTTAAAGCGCTTGCATTGTGACAGTATGCGTTGCTGATTGAAGGCTTTTGACAGAGGGGCAATCTGATCGTGTGCGTGCATGAGTGAGTGAGATTGTGTGTGTGTGTGTGTGTGTGTGTTTTTGGCTCCTCTCATTTGGCCGTTTTAAACAGGAAGTCCGTGGAGTGAGTGAGAAGACAGACTGAGTGTGTGCGTGCGTGTCTTCCTGATCGGTAACAGATGACTGTGATGTACAGTTGATGTAATATTGCAAATGGTAGGTGAGTAAAGAGGTGACTCTAGGATCCAGGTTTTGTATTTTTATTCTTGTATAAGGTTATTGGGCCGCTCCGTTCTGGCCTGGCTTCTGTGTTATTTAAATTCTAATATATGAAAGCATATTTGGATTGAAGTCATGTTCCAGGGCCTTGCTGTGTATGTATTGAATATGTAAAGCCTTTGAATGTGAAGAATTATTGTAAACTATGATATTTTACTGCTTTTGTTTTCTTACTATATCATATACATTTTCTATTTGCGCAGTGATTGGCTCATTTCTGATAATTTAATGCCTGTGTGCGCACGGCCCCCGCTTGTCTGTGTGTGTGTGTGCGTGCGCGTGTGAGTGTGTGTCTGTGTGTGTGGGGGGGGCCCTTGTAGGCAATGTGTGTATTCTTCTTGTCGGCCTTTTGCGCCCGGCAAAACCTAGAACTGAAATAAAGCATGTAGGGTTTTAGGCCAAGAAACTGTGTCTGTTTTTCTCAATCTGTTGTCCCTTTAATTTGTAAATATAGAATATTTCTATTATTTTAGAAGTTGTCTTTTCCATTGCATGTACAAGTCTTGTTTACAATTAGGAAGTCAATTAGACCCACTAATTGAATTTCCCGCCCTCGATAGTAAACACATGGAATTTCACATTTGTTCTTGCAGCCTTCCAGACCAATATGGGCTTTAGGCATTTGCAAATCACAGGCATCATATGATCTACAAAAAGAGGCTGTTTAGACGGGCTGCTCACACAGGTTCAAAAAAAAAAAAAAAAGTGCGGTAATGATAAATCCGAATCTTTGGGTGAATCGGTTCGTTTGGACGATTCGCTTGAACCCAGTTAATAATTCATTTATTTTGTGAATAAAATGTATTTTTTTGGGAAAAACTGCTTTTTTTTCAGCGTCTATTAAGTTGCAAAAATTGCTTTTAATTGTTGGTGTTTATTGTGCAAACATTACTGCTGACAGAAATATGATCAATAACAGCGTTTGTTCTTTTTTTAATACTATAAATTTACCTAGTTTTAATAATGTTTGTAATTTAAATTATTTTCATTATTATTAATTGCTAAACTAATTTTTTGTTACAGATGAGTAATTCCCAAACACTTTGCTACAGGCGCTTCGGTCAAATCACTTAAAAAGTATCGATTCAAAAGAATGATTCGTGATGCGAATCACTGAAAAATCGAACGCTGGAGTGGATCTAGATGTCGCAAATAGCAGCACAGCCCGTGGCTTTTCAGTGCCTAAAAACAAAAGTGAGGGGTGTTTCTCTGCGCCGTCTGTTGCGCACTGGAGAGGCGCGCGGTCACCGTTACGCATTTCAGCGGAACTCCTAGCGCAGGATGGCCGAGACTCACGGCGAGATCAGCGGCCACGACCGACGACCGGCTTCGGTACAGACCTTCAACCACGGATCTTCCAAGTGGGTCCGTTTGAACGTCGGTGGCACGTATTTTCTGACCACCAGACAGACGCTCTGCCGGGATCCCAAATCGTTCCTGTTCCGCCTGTGCCAAACGGAGCCAGACCTCGATTCTGATAAGGTAACTACAGTTTGATTTATTTCGTTTAGAGATCATTTCGTTAGTTCTATTGTGGTGGATAGCATATGTCAGGACATTTATTTATTTAGCTAATGTATAAGTAATTTATAAAGAATGGCTGGGAAAAGTAGGTTAGAGAGGCTAGAAGTCTGTGAAACTAGACTCAAATACAGCCTCTTGAAAAACCTACTTCATTTTCAGTTTAAACTATATTTAAATTCTATCATGTTTGTGTTATTTATGCAACAAATATATTATGTAATTTTATTTATGCAAACCAATTATTAGCCAATGTGAGATACTGTTATAAAAGCCTTTATGAACAATAATGTCTACGATGTAAAGAAGCTGTACATAAATTGCTTTTATATATATATATATATATTAACACACGTTTTTTATTATTATTATTCACAAGACAAAAGATCTCTTTTTAATTTTGAAGAGTTTCTTTAAAATGGGTCATAAGTATTTAGCATCATGAGTGCATAATGCTTTATATTGTTCTATAGAGTTATTGATATTGTTTCTATGGTAGTTTGGGGCTTGTCCAGATGGTTGTTTTTGTCTAGAGTTGTTTTCCTGTCGGATGGACACGAACAAGCACACTTTAACCGTCCGCTCCACCCCTCCTCTCCCAGTCCCAGAACAAGGTCTCCTCTGTTCTTCTCTGGCTGGGAAGACGTGCGGCCGGATTGTGGCACCTTGTTTGTCTGTGGCATGCTGGGGTGGCCATGCGATGACATCATCATCACATCTGCCCTAGTTTTGCCTTGTAATCTGGACACAATCCCGTTTATGACACCTGCTGTGTCAGGGATCAGGGTGGAAGGTTACTCTGCACGGGTCGAATCAGGCCAAGATCACTGTCAGAGGTTTCAAATGAAGGCTGTGTCTTAAAATGTTTTTTTTAATTTTTTTTTATTGTAATTTGTTTTTAATCTGTATTTTGCTGCCAAAAATGCACTGTAAAGAAATTGCAAAATAACCTAAAAATGTGCATTATGTGCATTGAAAAATTGCACATAAATCGGAAATCTTCAATCTTTTTTTTTTTTTTTTTTACAACTAAATTAATAGTTTTTATTAAAAAAATTAAAATAAGTATTAGTATTAGGCTATTTGATATGACAAATTTTAATGTGACTGACTACATCAATCAGGTAATTGTTTGTGGTTGTCAATTCATTGTACTTTATTAAAAAAATGTATTAATTATTAAAAAAATATTATTTATTAAAAATATTTGTAAAATGTATATTTTGCTATATAAAAATGAAATAATTGTATGTAGTCTACATGATTATTAAATATTGCTGTCTATTATTTGAATTTCCACAAAAGCTTAAGTGCTTTTCAAAGAGTTTTGGATTTGTTTTGTAATGTTATAGGCTACATAGGTTTAAAAACCACAGACGCATAAAATACAACCAAAACTATTTTAAAAAGTATAAATAAATGAAGACTTCCTGCACTCTAAGAAATCTTGCTACCTATATTATCTTATCTAATAATAATATCCAGTGATAATTATGAAGTAAAATATTTGTATTTTGGATAATGTTTTAAAACGACCAGCCCAGATGAGTGTCACACTTTAGCTCAACCAATCCCAGATGGGGGCGGGGCAGTGTTTGGGAAACTTAATTGGAAGGCGACAGACCTTACGAACTTCCTCTTTAAACCACGTCATATAAAGATTATTTGAAGTGACATCATTTTACTGTAACAAACATAAAAATCATTATGTCATTTGCGCAGTGCATGTCAAATTGTTTGGGGCTCGCGCTGCTCCGGCTGTCTCACCTCCTCTCATCTCTCAAATCTCAGGCGGTAATCTCAAAATAACCCTAATCCAGAATAATCCTGCTCTCTAGGGGCTTTAACCATGTAAAGAGCAGGAGTCTCTAAGGCTCTGGGAAATCGCTCCACGCGGTTTGTGCCCCAGTTTTGATAAAAGAGTGATTTCAGACTTGCACACTGTTCCAGGTTTGGTGTGAGTCGCGCTGCATGGTTGAAGGCCGCACGTGTATTTTTTATGACTGTGGCCTGCGTGCCATTACAGAGAGAGATGCGAGTCCCGCGAGCGCATTTACACATGCACAACGCATTAATGTTTAAACTCACTTTCCTCTAATGCTCCTCTCCACTCGCACGCTATGCTGAAATAAAAACACTTCTACAGAGCTGGTCCAACGAGTTGGAAACATTTTAAAAAGAATCCCCTTTCCCCAAAATAATTGTATATGTGCAATTTATATGAAATCCAAGGAAGGCCCACATATTTCTAATTGTGCAGTTAATTCTGAATGTTTTGGAATATTTGTCACTACCAAAACCCAGTAATAATAATTTAATTAGAAGGGTTGTATCGACCTATTAAGATTTTGCTTGTATCTACATAATAAATATATATTTGTGCTATTTTTTATATATTTTTTTTAGAGGTCAGTCCATTAAAAAAGTACAGTTTTAACAATAGCCTATTTAAATTGTAATTCATGACGTTTGTTGTATTTTAAATCTAAATTTCTTTTGTTAAAGGAAAAGCGTTGATCATACTGATTTCAACGTTAAGGATACATTGAACCAAAAACCATCATAACATCTTAGTTGATAATATAGATATAATAATATATTAAATAATAATATACAATATAGCATACTAACATTTTTTTGTTTCGGTAATGACTGCATTTTTCGGTAATGACAGTAATGCTTTGGTAGCGATCACATCACATTACAGAATTGTAACTCGCATACTAAAACTATAACTATAGATACCAAAACACAAAAAACTGTACTTAAATCTATTCCCTCCAAATTATGCATTTCATTTTGTCACTACTGAAACAATGATGACATGTTTCGGGGACATTTTACTACTGAAACTCTGCCAAACGCTTCAGTAGTGACTGTTTTGATTTGTCACGATTTTAGATACTTTTGAGCAAAGATCCAATATACCAATGAGCACATGGTTAGCTAGCACACTTCTGGACAGCTGTACAAATATGAAAACGAAATCTTCAACACCAAAAAAAACGAAACTCCTTTAGTTGCAGAAAAACGTTCCTTAAAGTCACACACAGATTTTCATAATTTTTTTTTTTTTTTTTTTTTTTACCTCGAAATGAAGAGACCTATCTTCTACTGACACCTTGTAGTTATGAGAGAAAGCGACACAGGAATATTTCCTAATCATAAATGAAGGAGGGTAGTTCAAATCAGACACTGTTTTGGTAGTGACATGAAAATTTAGAAAAGTTTAAATTTAAGGGTAAGGTTTTAGGACAGCCACCTCCCGAACGGAAGTGCCCAAGAAATGATGGTTTTATGTATATTAAGCTTATTAATATTTTAAATATTGCAATGAGTTTAATAGATAATAGATATATCTTAGTAAACATGATTTTAATACTTAAATGCTTTTTGAATGTGTTTATTTGATTGTGGGACAGCAGTGTTCTGTATAATAGGCCATATGTATATAATGTTTTCTTTCTCTGTCTGTTAATTTTTACTGTAGGATGAGTCCGGGGCATATTTGATTGACAGGGATCCCACGTATTTCGGGCCTGTGCTGAATTACCTGAGACATGGGAAGCTGGTCCTCAATAAAAACCTGACGGAGGAAGGTACGGCGCACATCCAGTCAAACTGACACAGAGACTGTGACTGCTGCTGTGTACCTTTCATCCTGTTTGTGTGTGTGCGTTTCAAAGGGGCTCTTGAAGAGGCCGAGTTTTACAACATCACATCATTAATAAAACTCATCAAAGAAAAGATCAGTGAAAGAGAAGCCAAGACGACTCACGTAAGGAAGCAGGAACACAACTCACTCTGACACTTACACTGAAATCCTTTAAGATTTATTTTTGGATTTTGTCAAAACAGACTTTAATCTGAGATCTGCTACTGTAGGCGGTTTACAGCGTTATTTTTAAAGTCAAGATCAGTTTCTTATTTTAGTCTAGTTTTCAGAGATTTTATTCAAGTTCAGTTTTAGTTTTTATTTCCATTTATAAAATTTAGTGCTTCAACTAAACGGAATAATTCACCCCAAAAATGAAAATTCTGTCATTTACATCCTCGAGTAGCCAAACAAACAAAAATATATTTTGAAAAAAGTTTGTAACCAGGCTGTTTTGGGTCACCTTTGACTCCCATAGTATTTTTCTTCCTACTTTGAAAGTCAATGGGGACCAAAACAGCCTGCTCACAGGCTTTTTTCAAAATATCTTCCATAGTGTTCTTCAGAACAAAGATATAGTACAGGTTTGGAGCTACTCAAGGGGGAGTAAATGAAAGAATTTACATTTTTGGGTGAAATATTCCTTTAAACGTATTTCAGGTCATTGGCAATATTTTTACATTTTCATTTAATGTTTTCTCCATCTAATATTTAGATTTTATTTGATTTCAGCTTTTGTCAGTGAACAGAAATATTGTTATAGTGCTATAAAATGATTGTTCATGATTAATCTCATCCAAAACAAAAGCTTTAGTTTACATAATATATGTGTATTTCTTTGTATTGTGTATGTTTATTATGTATATAAATACATATAAATATGTGTAAATATTAAAAAAAATGTTATAATATAAAATAAATATTTGTATACTAAATATATTTAAATATAATGCAAATTATATACATATAAATATATACATATAAACAGATATAAATATTAAACGTGTGTATCTATAGGCTATATTTATACACTGCTCAAAAAAATAAAGGGAACATTTAATTAACACAATGTAACTCCAAGTCAATCACACTTCTGTGAACTCATGTAGTCAACGAATGAAGTGCAGCTCAACCAGGACGGCACATCAATGCTGGTTTGCTGTGAAGGTTTGCTGTGTCTGTCAGCGTAGTGTCCAGAGCATGGAGGCGCTACCAGGAGACAGGCCAGTACATCAGGAGACATGGAGGAGGCCGTAGGAGGGCAACACCAGCACATCCAGCAGCAGGACCGCTACCTCTGCCTTTGTGCAAGGAGAAATGGGAGGAGCAATGCCAGAGTCCTCCCCGTTCCCCAGACCTGATTTCAATTGAGCACATCTGGGACATGTCTTGCTCCATCCACCAACGCCACGTTGCACCACAGACTGTCCAGGAGTTGGTGGATAATTAATAATTAAATAAAATAATAATTAAATTGAACAAAACAAAGACATTTAGAAGTTTACAAAATATTTTTATTTTAAATAAATACTATTTATAATAAGCAGAAGTAACTTATCGTAATAAGATATGTTTCTTGAGCAGCAAATTAGAACACTTGAAAAGTTGAAAATTTTGCTATAAATTGTGTTGAATTTTGTGAATCTCTCCATAGGGGGACAGAGGAGACAGAGGATCTCGGGGTCTACCGGGAAGTGCTGGAGCAGCAGGACCCCCGGGGGCCAAGGTGGGTGGGACAGTGACAGAGTTTAAAAACAAACAATCTGGTTTTGCATTAGGAATGTGGAGGTTAATGTCCAGGTCGTTGTGTATAGAAATTTGGAATGTCAGATGACTTTTATAGAGATCTTTAGGGTTTTCTTGTACACTTTTATGGCTGTTCATAATCAGTCCTTTAACAGTCATGCTGTGAGAATATTCCACCATAAAACCCATAAAATACATTGAAAATCAAAAAATATATTCCCTGTGCTCTTTTCTCTTATTATCCATGTTGTCTTGCATATTTCTAAACTAGTAATAAAAGATTTCTTTTATGATTAGGGAGAACCAGGAAGTTTAGGTATGATGGGTTTTCCAGGACCTCCAGGTCGAGGATTACCTGGTTCAAAGGTGCGTGCAAGTGATAGATACTTTTCACACAAAGTGTAAAAAGCAATATTTGTACTAAAGGTAAATATCTGCACAACGATGGGTGCCTTTGTCAACAAGGTTGGCTATTTGCATTTCAATGAATGCTATACATTATTTTCCTTATGCTTTTAATATTACATTGGTTGTGTGTTATTTTGTTAGGGAGAGCCAGGACCTGCAGGCCCCCAGGGTCCTGTTGGAGAGCCAGGTGTCGGGACTACAGGCCCTAAGGTTATAGCCTCAAAGACTATTACTGTATAGTTTAATAGGATTCTATTTGCCCTAATAAAATCTATGTTGGCATGTTTCAGGGTGATAGAGGAAGTCCAGGGCCAGTGGGTCCACAAGGGATAAAGGGGGAGGGCTACCCTGGAGCACAGGTACGCAGAGAAGACACCGTCTTTGATAAGAACAACACAGAAAACAAAACCAACAACATTTATCTGTATATATGATATATTCTCAGGGGCTTCCAGGTTTGCCTGGGCCACCAGGTGAAGTTGGACCTGAAGGACAAGGAATTCCTGGATCAAAGGTATTTGTCATCATGCAATTCATTCAAAATCTAATCTAGTATTTCAGCTAAACTGATGTAACTGTTGTTTTCAGGGAGACCGGGGTTCACCTGGACCAACTGGCCCTTCAGGGCCTCCAGGGATTGGACTGATGGGACCAAAGGTTCAATAAAATTTCCTAAAATAAATTTTGCATTGTCTCAGAATATATTCAACACCGATTAATGCATATGAGATTTGTATAGGGTGCAATTGGACAACCTGGTACTCCTGGTCTTCAAGGACCTCCAGGAGAGGGAATTCAGGGTCCCAAGGTAAGAAGCCAAGGCCTTTATGATAGCTCAATCAGATACAATAAGCAAAACATTTCACCATACAGAAGCTTAGACCTTTAAATAATTAGATCCTCTAAACATTTTGTGATCAAAGGGAGACCCTGGGTTTCAAGGACCCCCTGGTCCGAGAGGGCCTCCAGGTAATGGTCTGCTTGGAGAGAAGGTACTAGATAGGAAAACAATGATCGACTGTATTATGTATGACAATATAGTTAAAAGTATGCTACTTTTCAAATGCCATGAGAAATTAACAAAGTCTGATGGTTTCAGGGTGACAGGGGGTTAGCAGGGGAACGGGGGAGAAAAGGAGAGAGAGGAGAACATGGAATGCCTGGACAAACAGGAGACAAGGTAATATCCAGTAACCAGGTTCCCATTCTAGTTAATCTTTGAATGGTTTTCTAAAGTAAAGTTTTAGTCAGGACAAGGTTGAGACCAGAGTAGTCAAAGTCCAGAAAAAGACCCAAAGATGATCTGAATGCACCACATACCGCTATTCTCAATGTTTTAGTACTTTTAGTTTAGTCTCGAATCCGAGTCCAAATGAGTCCATTAATATTTGGTTCCAGAAACAAACTTGAGACAGAGTTCAGTTTTAGGACTAAAACTCTGTTTCTAGGTTAAAAGCATGAAAAACCATTAACCCTACACCACAGATATTCAACTCTTTTCATGGAGATCCCCCTGTTCTGCAGTTTACCTCCAAATGTAATTAAACACATTTGAATTAACCTATCAAGGTCTTTAAGGCCACTTGATCACAGGTGTTTCCATAGCGTTTCCAAATTTTTGGAGGGCAGTGTAAACTTTACAGTACAGTGGGTCTCTCCAGGAGCAGGATCGAGGACCTCAGTGTTACACTGTAAAAACACTCTGTAACATACAGATAATTGAAACCTTTCAAATACATTACATCAGTGCATAACTATAATATGCTCCAGCAGCATCTACTGTCCAAAATTGCACACAGACATCAGGATAAACTGGAAATTTATAACATTTCATAACATTCATGTCCTGGAGTAAAGTTTTGTTGTGGACCAAAAAAAGGTCCATTGTTCAAAAGCCCAGTACTAAGAAGTCACTTTCAAACCAAGATGCCTTCTGTCACAAATTTGCGTGAAGAACATGAAACCAATCCACATTATGTAAGAAACGACTTTCACCATTACGTAAAATTCCCAATCACAAAAATTCCTACTGAAAATTCTGATCAAATTCTACTTAAATCATAGGGAAAACCTGGAGAGAAGGGAGCGCCCGGCTTATCTGTGAGTCAAAGATTTTTATTCAAACTTTTTTTCGGAACACTGATTTCTATTGTATAAATAAAATACATTGAACTTGATCCCACAGAGAGACCAGGTGATCAGAATAATCCGGGAAATATGTGGTATACAATCATCCCTGTTATTTAAGCAAAAAACTATATATAGGTTCTGTATCAGTTGGAGGCACTAACTTTTGTGCGTTTACTTTTTAGGATGTGGTCTGAAATGCAGGACGAGTCCTCTAGAGCTGGTCTTCATCATCGACAGCTCACAGAGTGTAGGTCCAGAGAACTTTGAGCTGGTGAAGGATTTTGTGAATGCTCTGATCGATCGTGTATCAGTGAGCCATGAAGCCACACGTGTTGGCGTGGTGCTCTTTAGTCACATGGACATAGTGGTGACTAGCCTACAACAGTTGTCAGACCAGGCAAGTGTTAAAGCTGCTGTGCGCGGGATGCCGTACCTGGGTGAGGGGACCTTCACGGGCAGCGCCATCCGCCAGGCAAGTCAGCTCTTCAGAGCAGCACGGCCGGGAGCAAGAAAGGTTGCGGTGGTGCTGACGGATGGTCAGGCTGACAAGCGGGATGCAGTGAGGCTGAAAGATGCTGCAGAAGAGGCTCACAGTGATGGGATTGAAATCTTCGTGGTTGGAATCGTGAACAGCAGTGACGCCCAGTATGCAGAGTTTAAAAATGAGATGAATATTTTGGCATCTGATCCCGATGAAAACTATGTCTACTTGATTGATGACTTCATGAGCCTGCACAGTACGTATGCCTGTATTTCTTTTAAATACAGTGTAATTAATAATAAGAGTGTAATATTTTAATGCTAACTTCTTGTGGTTTCACAGCACTGGAGAGTAAACTGCTGAGTCAGATCTGTGAGAGTGTTGATGGACCACTCTTTAGTCAGACTGGCAAAACATTCCCTCCATTTGAGCCTGAGCCAGTTCCAGACAGAACTGAGGCTCCCACCAGGAGTCTTTTCATCACAGAGGGCAAAGAGGTAATTTTTTTCATTAACTTGTACATAACACAGCAAATGAAGACTCGATATAAACTCATAAGCAAAACTAAATCAAATATTAGTCTGCAAATGAAATGCAGAGGAGAAAAAAAACATATTGTGACCATAAATTAAAGTTAGAGTCCATAACTTTTTTTGGTTAAAAATAGTGGTGGGCCGTTATGCGGCGTTAAGGTTTGACTCTTATCGCCTGGTAAAAAAAATATCGACGTTAATCTATTCACAAAGTTGGGTTGGGAGCTGGGTCTTTACTACACAAGCTATGATGACTTTCACCTTGATATTTTAGCGCGGATGTATACCTGGGCGTCACAAAGATCACGCGCTCTGTTTGCGTGCATTGCTATAGTAATTCGGATTGATTACAAATAGTATAATCACAAATACCATGGTGAAGCTAAACGGCTAGTACAGCAAACCCATATTAGTTTTCCTGTCTGCAAAAAGAGCACCAGTAGTAGGAGCTGGTGGTACCTATAGTGATGACTGGCCATTTAGTCGACCACTCCATTTTAAAACTACACTTATAGGTGGCTGCTACACTCAATGTTTTCTTCTTCGTTGTCTTGTCTACTGTTTCATCCACTGTCTCCTCTATGGTCTCTTGTACTGCATCCCCTACTGTCTCCCTTGCCGTCTTCTCCATCGTCCATCGTTGTGTTTTACCTCTTCCCTGACATCTTTAAAACAGACAAAAGCAATGATTATTGAAAGCATTGCCAGGATAAAAAATATTACTGTAATGATATCCAGAGCACTATGCTTTAAGAGACACAGTCTTAACATAGTTGAAAAAATATAATACAGTAGAATTTGAAATAAAAAAATGAAGTATATCTCTAGCTAAAATGCAGTTGGACAGTTTTTAACTACTTTAGTAATAATTTATGAATATGGCAATATTTCCTAGCAGCAGCTCACACTATCTTTGATCACAGGCAACTGATTTTGTCCAGGAATCGTAAAATTTAATAATACACATAAATAAATGATGAAGGGATTACCTACCGCATTTGTCGTTATTGGTCTTTCAAATTCCACTTTGTGTGTGTGCGTGCGCGCACTCATGTTGCCTAGTAACGAACCTGCTGGCAAGCTGCTGGCAAGCTTGGCGCAAGTACATCTGTGAAACAAAACATTTTTTAACGACCCACTGTGAAACTAGTCCCGTCCGAATAGGGCTTTACTTTTAGTCATTATTTTTCGGTAGCACACATATTCTGAATGCCTTTAGCAGAATTCAAATGAGATTAATCAAGATAAAAAAAAAAAATCTATGCCCACCCCTAGTTAAAAATGATCCAAAATCAATATTTGAGCAAGTACATAACCAGCCAGTGTTAAAAGCTATCACTTTGCTTTAGCCCGATTCGGTTAGCTTATAATAATGTACGGGTAGGTTTTCTTGGGACATTTAAGCATGGCACTGCATCATTACATCACATCTTTAAACATAAAGAAGTTGTTCCAGCTTCTTGGTTATTGCATGT
Source organism: Enteromius treurensis (assembly GCA_032275025.1). NCBI lineage: Eukaryota > Metazoa > Chordata > Actinopteri > Cypriniformes > Cyprinidae > Enteromius > Enteromius treurensis. The sequence goes on along the minus strand of JAUCMU010000050.1, from coordinate 2,740,163 downwards.
GAGGAACCTGCGGGTGACGGATCATTTATAGCCTTTTCTCACAGAAGCTAGAATAATTACACTTATAATTTTATTGGCAGATTGTTATCCAGAAAGGATTATGTGTTTATGAATTTATGTGTTTCTGTTTTTATGAATGTGTTTCTGACTACAGATTACACAAGATTTGTACACACAATGCTGATGTTGTTAACACTGATCATTTGAGAATACAGAATAATAGTAATAATCATTTGCATTGTTTGATAAGAAATAATCAGACCAATCTTTTCATTAAATCTCCATTGGTAGTGTGATTTATTGTAATGCTTTTTTCTTTTGTTAGGCAGAATGAACATGGCAGACTTGTCAATATACTTAGTAGCCTGTGTTGGGGAATGTTTCTCTTAAAAGTAATGGATTGCAGTATTCTGCTACAGTTGCATTATATTACTTTTGCATTACTTTTTGTCACCTTGGCTGGGCTTGCTTGCTTTTGTTTTTTATAACAAAAACCCAAAAGTTGTATTTTTGCCAGTTGCAAAGATGGGAAAATACAAATAGCTTGTGTTTCCAAATGAGTTGTGCTGGCCGTTCTTTAAATATCTTTTTTTTCACAGGATGTGCTTCCAACAGAGTTTGAGACCACTTCTTCTCCAGATGACTATGACGACATGCTTATTGATAACAGCTGGACACCCTTTGTTGATGGGTCTTTAAATGAGCTTCCGAAGGTGACTGATGCCCCTGTTAGAGATAAGTCGGGACAATCTTCCATCTCAGTAGTGGGACCCCAGACACCCATTAACTGGAGGCCTGTTCCAGAAATCGGCCCACCTCCACAAACTCTACCTCCACCAGCCCCTCAGCCTATCGATTTCTTGAAAGGTAAACACACTAAAAATACAGGCCAAGTGATGCCTACTCCTGGTATTAACAGTCATTGTCAATGCATCTTGAGTGTTCAGATTTAAATTTAGATTAAAACCTGATTCAGTTCACTTTGGAGTACTTCAGATGTATGTTGTTGTTTTTCAGAGGTAGGCTGTAGGCAGGGATTGGATCCTGGGCCGTGTCGGGAGTACAGGGTGATGTGGTACTACGATCCGGAGGCCAACGCATGCGCACAGTTCTGGTACGGTGGCTGCCAAGGCAACAGCAACCGCTTTGAGACGGAAGACCTTTGTCAAAACATTTGTGTCCAGACATAACATACCCTCACAAGGCTTCATTCAGCAGACGCACATCAAGCTGTGTCGACTTTGCATTCATGCACTATGCAGATACATTTTCATCGTCGTACATGCGTTTTATGAGAGCAGTAAGGATTCCTGCTACCCTGACTGTAGATCAAATTTGTCGTTTGGCCAACACTATTTGAAATATTGTTTACTAGACTAGCGCTGCTCCATTTTCTAGAAAATATAGTAGTATATTGTATATTCAAAGTACCACATTTTTCCTAGTCGCACTGAATGTTTTACAGATTCTTTTATTTTTAATATTCCTTCCAATAGAAATAGTAAATATTTCTGTTAATTGTGATCTCTGTTAAATGAATAGTTCATTCAAAAATGAGAATTTGCTTAAAATTAAAAAATCATCCAAAATGTAGATGAGTTTGTTTCTTCAAATGTAGCGTTACATCACTTGCTTAACAGCTCTGTGGTAAATTGATGCCGTCAAAATAAAAGTCTTAACAGTTGATATAAAACATTACAAAAATCCACAAGCAATTCACACCACTCTAGTCCACATCTTGTGAAGAAAGCTGTGTGTTTGTAAGAAACAAATCCATCAAGATGTTTTAACTTTAAACCATGAATATATTATATATTATATAGTTGCGCATTTTGTCAGCAAAGCCGGTTCTTTGATTAGCGGTAAATCTCCAGCTGTTTTTAAAGGGACCGCCAGTTATTACACAGGGTTGTAGATCACTGACAACTTGTCAATGATCTACGGCTCTGTGAATGAACTGGCGGTCCGTTTGAAAACAGCTGATGGAGATTTACCGTTAATCAAAGAACCGGCTTCTTCCAGAGATATTGTTGTTATCTCACATCGAAAAGTCTTTAAAACGCATTTTTTTTTACATGCATGCTTTTCACTTCACAAGTTGTTCACTGGAATGGTGTGGATTACTTGTGGCTGTTTGGACTCATTCACTGCAGAGTATCCACTGGTAAACAAGAGATGTCCTTTCTCCAAACCTTTTCAGACGAAGAATCAAACTCATCTACATTTTGGATAACCTGAAATGTTATGCTCAAAGTGGAAAAAAGAAGTGTTAGTACACCCCTTGCTTTCATGAATTAAATGAGTAAAAACACATGCCTATTTTCATTTTATTTTAATAATATATAAATGTATTTTAATTTCAACCAAAGCTACTGTTAAGAAGCTAACGACATGTCCCTGCTTTATACTGTAAAAAAAAGCATTGCACAACATTACTAATACTGTGTCACTTCTCTTTCTGAGTGCTTGTGTATTTAAAATGCAAAAGGTCTAACATTAAACATCTGTGTTAAACTCTTAGACTCAGTACTGTATGTTAAAGTTGTATTATATTGTATGATTAACTTCCATCAATTATTTCAACAAGGTTTATCCACGTTTCATTATTCATAGTAAGTAATCGTGACTCTTGAGCCTTGCTTGTATTTTTATGTTTGGACTATGATGAAGCAAACTACTGTGTTTCCAAAGCTAATGTTGTTAATGTTTAGGACAATAAAGTTGTTAGTCTGTAACTTTGTAAGACTTGTTTTAATATTGTATAGAACAATAAATATAACATGATTTACATTTAATGGTACACTGAAGTAAAGTATACAAGTATCAATAAATTTCACTTATAAAGATTACATTTTGAATGCTGTCTTGTTTTTAGATTAGATATTTGAGTGTTAATCTGGTTTAAATCTGTATTTATATCCATATGGGCGTAAGTGATATGTGTAGTACTCTAAAGTATGCATTTTCACTGCTTCTATGTAGTGGAAAGAAATTGCGAAATCTGAACAGCATCCAGGGCCCTAAAAAAAACAGAAAAAACAATGTATTTAACACAAAGATCAATAAATTGATTTCCAGCTGAGAGGAAGTGTTTAAAGGGTGTTAGGAAACTGTATTTACATACTATCTAGACCTAAATCATTACTGAAACTGGATTTAATGGATTTGCTTTGACTATATTTTGCCTAAATTTTTATCTGACACATTGATCATAAACCAGGTGATGTGAAAAAGGCATTGTGTTTATAATGCATTGTGTAAATGATGACAAATACATTGGATGGAGCATCATGCAAAAGCAAACATGTTTTGATAAGATGATACGATAGAATTAAACAACAAATTTGTTAAAGGGAACTTAATATGCTGCTTCTTATGATACTGTAGGTCTTGGGTGTCCCCAGAATGTGCCAACTGAAAACTGTCTCTTTTTATGCAAATGAGATTAAGACAGCTTGTTCCTCGGAAATTCTGCTAAAAAACATTTGTTTGGTTTTGATTATCATGTCCATTGAGCTGAAATCACGCGTCCTGTAATGCCTAATAAAGCAGCGTTTGTGACCGCAGTGCTGCTTTGTGTACAGCGTTACCGAGGGAAACCGCTATTTTACAGCTACGAAAGCAATAAATGAATCGCATTTTCATTCATATCAGTGGAAAAAGACCAACAAGTTGGCGGGTAATGCTAATGTTTCATTATATACATGTAATACATGTAATATTTAATATACAGCACTTATACTGCTGTCTACACTGTAACATACATGACCCAAAAAATAAAAATAAAACTGAATATCAGTCACTGCTCTTGAATATATTTCTGTAACTCTAATAAGAAGACATTTCTTTTTTAAATGCTCTAGCATGAAGATAAACATTGTCGACTGTATGCAGAGTGATATCATATTGCATACAAATCAGTCTTATTTAGAACCAGTTTTACTGGTAGTTAAATAGTCTCGGCTTATGTTGAACTTTATTCTTGTATAGCAGTATGTAAAGTATTGATTGAAGGGTGTTTTTGCTTCTGCATGTCAACATCTGAAACATCTGTATCTGTTTTTCCCCCCCATCTAATCCACTTCACACGACAGTATAATGGCATGTGTGTGTCACTTCTTCATCGATCTGTTAATTCCAGCTGCAGCCTAAATTGAATGCACCTAAATTTTAGGTTAGGGGATTTTTTTAGTTTAGGTTAGACAGGTTTTTATTTAGCTATCATTTCCTTCTGATATTCCATGCAAGTTACGATTAGGGCTAAGTATAGGGGTTGAAGATAGCAAGATTCATTTGAACAGGGATGTTGTTACAGGTTCAACAAAGTATGTTTATTCAGGAACATGTCTTACTTAGAAACCCCACATCTACAGTAGCAGTATATACTTGATAAATCTGATATTACCATTTCCATTGATGGTACTATTTCTGGGTCCTTCTGCATGAGACATGTCCATGTTGATAAGAGCCAATGACGTACCATAAACTCTAATGTGAAGAGTGTGAAGAGAATTGATGCGCCACATGTAAACTATATTCTATGAAAGCCAATTTCTGCCACTGAATGCAACAATAGAGAAATAGCCAGAATTGCAAGTTACTAACTCAGGTACTATTTGGGAAAAGAAGTAGTAATCATAACTAATGACTTTTACAAAATAACGTGCCCAACTCTGCTGCAGGGGACCCTTTGGTGAGCAAGTGATGACATTGACTCCTGTATACTGTAAATTGGTGCAAAAGCCCAGGTAAAGGTCCTTTATTGTATCATTCTTACCTCAACAGGTTGGTAATGTTCATAGAGGAGGTACCAAGGTCGTGGTCTGGGTGTCTGTCTGGGCAGGTAAAAGCCAGGAAGGTAAGGATGAAAAGTTTGTCTCCCTAAAATGTCCCTAGAATCACCCAGCTGAACTTTCATTGTCTCCATGCATGTTCCCAATCCAACATCCTCAGTTTCTGTGTTGTGTGTGCAAAGTCCATCAGCAAAACCCTTCACGAACCTCCTCAAAGCTTCCTTACTGAGGAAGTACCCAGCTCCTCCGCTCATGTAGCCCTGTGCGACAAATGGCGAGAACCTACGTCCAAAATACAGCGGCTCCTCTGGATTGTGCTTGGACAAAGTGTATCGCAAATTCTCAAGGACAACAAATGTGTCATCGTCAGCTTTGAGGAACCATTCAGCATCCTCCAGGTGGTGCGTGTGGATGTGCTGGAAGGCCCGTATGGTCTTCCAGTAGAGTTGACTGCGTCCTTCTGTCACGTTGAGCCCTACAGTGGGGAAATCTGATGCCTCTGAGCTCATGTACAGAATGATGTTGCAGCGTTTGCCCCATGTGGCACGAACATGTTGGGTTCTGGACTGAAGGAGTTTGGGTTGTGTCATTACCCAGCACAACACTCTGACCTCCTGGCTGAGCTCCAGCACAGCTCTTCTGTTCTCAGCTACTGTACAAAGAATGTTAGAGTTTAGATTAGAAACAGACGGAGACTGGAAATCAAATGACATGTAGAGAATGACCTATGCTACTTCTGCATGCAAGGAATACTTTGGATGACCTTATACATTTATTGAAGTGTGCAGTAGGTATACACCTGTATCCTTCAATGCATTAAACCCTTTTGATGTGACCTGGCATTTATATGTGTTGTTTACAAGACATATTTAGGCTATGTTACTTCAGAGATCATAATTTGGTGTCATTTGTTGATATGATAACATCTTGTGACATTCATACGCATGTCCATTAAGTGCAGTGCTTATATTCAGACCCGACAAACACACAGTGAACTATCCATTCGTAGTGTGTGCTTTTGTAACGTAAAGGAGCTGAGTTCATCTGAATAATGTCTATTTACTATTGTCTGTACTATTGCATTCTGTTTGAGACATTGACTAATTTTCTTGTTTAGCAATGTAAAACAATCTGTATCGTATCAAGCGCTATAGAAATATAGCTGGTTCAACTTAAGTGTAGTGGTCATAGGTACTCTATACATACATTTGCATACTTTAAACAGTAAATACAGCAGCCATAGTAAGAGTAGTAGGTCTATAATAGTATGTTATTTCCATCTCCTTTGGTTGTAGCTGATTACATATATAAGAGAAGAGAAAAGCCTTTGTCTTACCTGTATGTTGTACAGCAGGTATATTACCGTCATTCACAGCAAATGAAGGTGTCAGAGTCCTTAAAACACGTGAATAAGTTATTGAGAGAAGCATACTCACTGCTAGGCCACTTAAAAATAAAATGTTCCGCCTAAATGACCTCATGGCTAATGCATGTGTGATAAAAGCCTTTTCTTTGGCTCATTTAAGCAAATAAAACATCAGTGCTCCAAAAGTCCGGCCCTTAAACACACAGATGACTTTACAGATCGTGCAATAAAGTTCTGCAATCTAGGTTGCTTCATTTACACCTGTCAATTATTTCCCCTCATGCCTATTGTATTGTATCCTATTCTATTACACTGACCAAAATTATTAACACAACACTTTTGTTTCTGCCCCCATTTTTCATGAGCTGAACTGATCAAAGACTTTTTCTATTCCCAGAGGTGTGGAATATCAAGATGCCGATTGACAGCATGATTATTGCAGGTGTGCCTTAAGTTGACCTTGACCACAATATTAGGCCACTCTAAAAATGTGCAATTTTACTTTACTTTTTTTTTTTTTTTTTTTTTTTTTACAATATTTGAGAGAGAGAAAAAAATATATAATAGGGATACCACTACCGTTCAAAAATTTGGGGTCAATGAGATGTTTAATGGTTTTTAAAGATGTTTCTTCTGCTCATCAAGGCTCCATTTATTAGATTAAAAATCCAGAAAAAACTGTCATATTGTGAAATATTATTTCAATTTTCACAGTTTTCTGTGTGAATATATTCTAAAATGTAATTTATTCCTGTGATACAAAGCATCATTACTCCAGTCTTCAATGTCATCTTCAGACCTTTCAGAAATTATATGCTGATTTTTTATTCTCAGTGTTAGAAACAGTTGAGCTGCTTAATAGTTTTTTTTTAGGATTCTTTGATCATTAAAAGATTAAAAGAAAAGCATTTATTTCAAATGGACAATGATGTTCAAAACTACTGTTTACGTTTACACTACTGTTCAAAAGTTTGGGATCAGTACATTTTTATTCTTTCTTCTTTGAAAGAAATGAATACTTTTTTTAACCAAGGATCTATTAAATGAACAAAAAAGTCATGGCATAGATTTACATTTTAGAAATGTTTTATATTTGGTAAAAAATTAGGTTGTTTATTACTTGTTATTCATCAAAGAATCCAGAGGGGGAAAAAAAATAAAAAAATAAAAATCACAGGTTCCAAAAAATATATTCGGCTGCACAACTGTTTCCAACATTGACAATGAGTAATGATGCATTGTATCACAGGAATAAATTACAATTTGAGATATTTTCACACAGAAAACAGTTATTGAAATAATATTTCACAATATTACAGTTTTTTCTAGACTTTTAAAGGTGCCATAGAATGGAAAACTGAATTTACCTTGGCATGGTTGAATAATAACAGTTCAGTACACGGACATAAC
>JAUCMU010000050.1:2663757-2701592 GCA_032275025.1 Enteromius treurensis | reverse complement strand
GTGCTCACATCCCCTGCACAGCCTGGAACGTAACATTTAGAGCGATGATCCGCCATTGTCAACACTGTCTTCGGATGGCTCATCTCGGTCCGGCTGACGTAGAGCATGGGCAGGTTTATGCAAATGTAGTGAGCGTAACTATTACGCCTTTAGACTGTTACGAAACAGTCTGCGTTGTGCTGGATTGTGACCGTTTGTCAGTCGTCTTTTGCAAACATTTGATTTATATAAGAAGTAGGAAATGATGGTGTTTGAGACTCACAGTGTGTTATGTATATGTACTGAACTGTTATTATTCAACCATGCCAAAGTAAATTCAGTTTTTCATTCTATGGCACCTTTAAAACAATGTAAATCCCCTTAAGCACGAGGACTTCCTCTTTAACTCCCACGCTGACTGCCACGCACATCAATAAAACTAGTGCTTGAACTGTATCCATGGCATTTATTTACATGCTATATTGATCTGTTTTTAAAACAGCAAATGATGAATTAGCCCAATGAGGCTCCAATACTGAGGAACACAAACAATGTTTAGCAAAACTTGATTCCTTCTCTTTTGCGCACAATGACTCTTACTGTTCATCGGCCATGCTCATAAAAAAAAGAATGTTCCCCAGAAATATTCCTCTTTTTTGTATCCATCACATGTCTTTAGTGTTCATCTAGTGATGTTGGATGATACTGACTTTTAGTCAGTTTTGAGGAACTGTCCGTGCAAACAATTAAAATGTGGCACAGCGGAATATTTTTTGTGAATAATGGAATCTTTGAAAGAAACATTATATCAATAATAGGCTCAGTGATAAAAAAAAAAAAAGGATGGCTTCAAATGATTTAAAACAGGACAAAACAAGCTTTAACCCATCTAGCCCCCCTCAGGTAATGGTAAAAACACTTTAAGGGGTTAGTTCACCCAAAAATAAAAATTCTGTCATTAACTACTCATGCTCAAAACCCAAAGACCTTCGTTCAACTTCTGAATACAAATTAATACATTTTTGATGATATCAGAGAGCTATCTGTCCCGTAGACAACAACGCAACTTAACTGATCCCAGATCTAGAAACATAGTTAAAAACATCAGTAAAACAGTCCATGTGACATCAGCAAATCTTCCGTGACCTTCAGTAACAAAAACAAACATTTAAAAAAATTGCTGACACTGCAACATGTGCTACTCGGACAGATCACGATGTTGGAAATCTTGCAATGGCAAAAGAATAAAAATGCAAACATTGTGACATGAGTGGGGCTGGGTGCTGAAAATACTGTAGCTGTCACATTTAGAAAGCTGAACCCTCCAGAGGGTTGAATCCTCCACAGGAAGTGTATATAAAGTGTCCTTGACCTTACATGAGACAGCCTTCACTCAAAAAAATGATTCTAGCTGTTTGCTCAGTTTACTTGAATAAAATAAGCTAAACCAACACAAATCTTTTGTTTTCTACAAAGTTGTAATTTGCACTCAATTTTATTAAGTTAAATGAAATCACATTTGTAAACAATTCAGTTAACTTAAATTATTTGTGCAGGGCAGCGGCAAGGAACCAAAACCCCATCCATGAGAGAATGGGGGGAAAAAACCTTGGGAGAACCAGGCTTAGTTGGGTCCAGTTCTCCTCTGGCCGGACGCACAGCACCTAATTTGTAAATATAAATGTAAATATAAAATAGACCAATTTACATTCTATGTTATTATCACATCCTGATAATATGTAACAATACTGATATCTGTCACCATTTATAAGTAGGCTATAAATCTAATTAGCTAGCTACTATTTACAATTTGAAATTATCTATATATTACATAATGTAAACGGCTATTTTTATTTAGTGGCACATCTATAAAATTGGGCTGATTTCATTTACACTGTAAATAGCATCTATTGCAGAGAATTCAGCATTCGCCTGATTGAGACGAGTAAGTGCATTTGATCCGAGTTCACTTTTTTCTCGTTATTTGACAAGTTTTTTCTCGAAATTGAACGACTTTGATCTCAAAATGAACTTTTTTTAATTGCTTGGCTCTAATCCTCTTCCGTAAAAAACAAACATTGTGCAATTTTTGTATGTTTTATTATTGTATTTTAAAATATTGATTTTTGTGACAAAGCAGATTTTTTTCACCATTACTTCAGTGTCATCACTCTAATTTGCTGCTCAGGAAATATATTTTTTTTATATTTTCTTTGAAGAATAAAATGAACAAAAAATATCAGCATTTATTTGAGACAGAAATATCTATTTATTGTCACTTTTAATCAGTTTGAATAAACGGGGGGGAAAAAAGATAAATATAACTTTACTAACCGATAAACCTTTTTCTTAGCCAACATGTTTTTTATATTGTAACAAAAACAAAAAAGGAAATATCTTTACCTTGACAGCAACATAGTGTTGGCCCAGATCCGGGCCGTGTGAAATCCATCCGGGCCAGATGTGAGCTGTATCTTGGCCAACACTATGTTGCTGTCAGGGTATGGATGGAAGCAAGTGTCAATGTACATTAGGTCTCATTCGAATAAAAAACACACCAAGGTTGTTAATCACTTTAATCATATTGATTACTGATCATGTTGATTGATCTGGATGATTGGCAGTGGTCAGAGAGGTGGTGATTGCATATCTGTAATTCAAGTACATCAAATCAAACTTAATACACAAGAAACAGGTGATTGAACTGACACTGGATACAAGAGCAGGCACAGTAAATTGAACAAGAAGAATTAGATGCAGACAGAGCTACCATTCCAAATCATCTTAAGAGGGCAGTGTGCTTCAAAGACAAGCTGAGAACCGACATGTTTGAGAATAAAACTGAATCAGACGTGGATCTGGATCTGCGTGGATCTGCGTTGTCGTGTTCCTGTTAGAAGCATGCTTTGAATGATTTATTTGTGACCCCTGGATCAGAGTCGTCTTAATGCCTTCTAAAATGAAACCGAACACAGGCTCTATTTTATATATATATATATATATATATATATATATTCGTAGCGAACAACAACAAAGTGGTCATAAAAAATATGAGCAATCTTCGAAATGATGAACTCAGAACAAAAAATCTCTGTATAAAATATAAATCATTCAATAAATCGATAATTATAAACAAAAGCACTTATAAAACTATAAATATGCACAACTTTGAGGAAAAAAAAAAAAAACACCAAGACCTGTTTGGGCTATAAGGTTTCATTCTGGGCTGGGAACGAACCCAGTGACCCAGCACCGGTCGAGACGTCTCGTTTTCGCTTGGTAAGGTTTCAAAAATATAAGCTGTGTCATATTGTCTTTCTCCTAAAGGTCGCATGTCCACTTCCACCATACATCAGAAGCCGATGATATCAGCACACCCAAAATATCACAAACCCCCCCCCCATCATACACCGGACCGCTGCCTGCTCGAACCGTCGCCGTCTCTCATATTCACTTCGTTCTGTTCTTTCCGTCATTTCTGCAGAATTGCTAACTAGCAAGTGCTTTTCATCTGCAATATCAGCGACAAGACAGTCAAGCTCCTTTACAAGGGCAACTGGCCATAATTTATCTTCCATCTGCCCTGTCATTGAAAGAAAATCACACACATCTGGAAAGAAAATATTAACCTTGACTCATTTGATTACATGATTAAAAATATGATTCATGATTCACCTGTCGTGTAGCTTATAGCTAATATGTCTTGCATAGGACTCTCGCTAATTTTTACACATTCTTCAGTGATGTGAACAAGTTTGCAAATGCCCTTGAGTTACATGCTAACAGATTAGCTGCACTGCTACTAAAGATGCTACTGAGTGAGGCCCATCTGAAAACAAAACAAAACCTTAATTATGATGTTGTTCAATAGCTTAAAGCTAAGGGGTTAGCTTTAGCCCGGTTTCTTGAGAACTAAAAACAACTTTCATAAAACATGTAAAACTGAACTTGAATGTGATGTTTTGCGTTTGCTTAAAGCTAAATGCTAACAGTTAGCTTCAAATTGGTGTCCTGAGAAGCAAAAATAACTTCTATGACAAATATGTCGTGTTAAACTGAACCTTTAGCCTGCCAGATTAGCGTGGTAAGCAATTCCAGATTTGAATAGTCAATACTATGGCAACATTTAACTTTGATTTTCGTAACATAAAGCTAAATGCTAAATGTTTCGCTTAAGCCTTGTACTTTGAAAAAAAAAAAAAATTCCATGATGTGTAAAACTAAACATTTCCAGACACTAACATGATCAGAGTTAGCTATTTCAATTCTGTAGCGTTAGAACTCAACTGGTATGTTTCACATTAGCCTAATGCTAATTGCTAAAGCTTTAGCTTCAGCCTGAGATACAAAAACACCTGCTAAACAAATTACAAAACTGCACATTTACGGACACCAAATCAGCATGATTAGAGTTAGTGATTTAAGCCTATATTACAGAATGACAAATTAACCCATTTAACACTGTGATGTTTCATTCGCCTAAAGCTAAATGCTAAAGATTTAGCGTTAACCTGGTGTCTTGAGTACAAGACAAGTAAAAAAAGAAGAAATTTTGCATGACTAATGTTAGCAATTCTGAGATTACAGAATGACAAATTCTCTCTTTTGAGTCATATTCAAGTGTTTTCATTGCTTTTAGCCATTGAATACGCTATCAGCTGTGCTTTTGCTAAGTTAAAGGCGAAAAACTATTGGCAAGGGATAATGCCCGTGTACTAACTTCCTGTTTTAACAGGAAATAAATCAACAAATGACTGCAAAATGCTCTTGAAAACATTAAAACGAGATGAAAAGGAGAAATAGCTGCACGGGCAGGCAGAAGTCCGTTGCGGAACTGAGCATTCACATTTTTCACCTGAGATTAGAGACATGTCGCCTCTACAAAAACACAGTTTTCCGTGCTGCATCTGTTCATAAGGAAGACGCTGAGACCGATACGAGTCTCCACTTTGCCTTGCTACAATCTCCACCGAGCAGATCTCTAGATTATCGTTCATATTATTGCCAATGAGAGCAGGTGAACTCAAAGTGAGAATGAAACGCTATCAGCCCCGATGCATGTGGGAAAAGACGCCATATCCCGCTTACAGAGGATTCTAGCATCGGCACAGTTGTTATCATGGCTACAAGGGGAACTAATGCTGTACGCGGACAAACATTAGCCGAACACTTAGAAAAGAGACGAGATAGACGACTCCTACGGCATACAGAGAGAGATTCGCAACCAAAAATATACGGTCCAGGTGGCGTTTCGATGGAAGAAATGAAAACGAACAGGAATGTAACATGGGGCAGTATGTAGCAGAATCGCTTTTGGTGGCATTTCGATTTTTTGTTGTTGTTGTTAAATCTTAAACTAATAAAACAGTTCAGTGTGTAACTCGCAGTCGGAATTTATTCACATTATTCCTATTTCAAAACAAAATATAGCTCTTTTAATCTCTTATTTTTCTTAAATATCCATTGCATATCATGTTTTTTTTACTTATTTATTTTTATTAACATCTTTATTATATTTTTTGTTATTATTTTAGCCCTCCCCACTTCAACTAAGGGCTAGCAGAAAATACAGTCATGCAAAGTTCTCATGCTGGTAAACAAAGTTACAAAAATGCATTTTTTAACGTTTTTTTTTTTTTTCTCTCCAAGTAATTTTTTTCCCTCATATATTTTGACATCCATTTTCTCACAGTTCAGTCTACGAGGAAACATCTCTTCTGTTTCTGTGCACTCCCTCCAAAAGAGCACGTTAATATGTTTTATTTTGTCCTTTTTTTGTATAAGTCGCCTTCGGACTCCGATTGCGTCACGTTTCTCGTGAACCATGGAGATGTTTTTGCAACTACTTATCAAAATATAAAATTTGTTCTTTATTTGTACATTTATTCTTCTTGATTCGTTTGGCGTGACCTCCCGCGTTCCCTCTGATTAGTTAAGAAGGAACGGCGCTGTCAAGCCAATAGGAGAGAACACAAGACAGAGACGGAGGGAAACTCTGAAAAGGCAGTTTTAGACGTATAGGAGATTTATAGAAAGATAGATTTTCAGAATGTCTCTGCGTTTCCCTGACCTTAATACCCTCTTTCCACAAAGAAAAAAACCTAACTTTCACTTGTTATTGGTCCAAGCACTCACATGTGCATGTATATAATCAATGGCAGCATCAGCTCTAGTAAATAATAAATTATAAAATAAATCTCTATTATCAGGAATGGAGAGACCTCCATCAATTTAAGGTTTTTTGGGGAAATCACAAACAGCACCCCCTGGCAGAACAGCCAATCCATTCATATTTAAAGGGACGGAAGTTCAGATCTGACAGGGAACGTCTTAAGTTATTTTGTGCCATTTTAGCTTTCGTACGTTATTTGGTCACAGTTGGGCTTTGGTCTGTCGGGACTGTTTTTCGATGTTGCCTCCCCCGAACGCTCGGGAAAAAAAACTGGAAGACTGTTTTGGGAATAGCAACGTACGTCTGTTACCAAAGCAGAGTGCTGCGTTTCACTTTTCAGTGCTCTAGATTCATTCACAAAGAAAAGCTACTCTAAGACTCGGACGGGGAGTGGGAACTACCACACGGCAATGCACAAACAACACGTTTTGCTGCTAATATGCTGAGTGGGGGAAAAAAACAAGAAAAATTGTGCATGACTAAGCCATTTTTAGTCATTCTGTGCAAACGGTCAATGAAATATCAGTCTGTAAAAAGTCTGTCGGAGAGTTCTCCCAGCCAAGAAATGCTACAGGGTCTTAGCAGAAATGCTACATAATTATTCTAACTTGGTCCTTCATTCTTACATATAGATTAATATACAGAAACTCAGGGCCCAGGTGAGTGCGGCAGTCAAAACGCCTGGTGTTTTGATCTTAAAACGTTGGAATGTTTTCCGTGCGTTCCTTCAAGAGTCTTTTTTCTCTTTCAGGTGTCAGTGCAATGTTCGGTTTTGTTGCTGTAAAGTCAGTCAGTCTATAGAAAGAGGAGTGATCCGGAATTTCGGTGAGGTTGCTTTGGTTACCGTGTGAAGATTCGGCCTCGGGAAAATTCCAGTTTCCATGTTTTTCTTGGGGTTTTTTTCCGTTTGTGTTTTGTTTCCAGCCACACCCTCTTGCCACTCCGACATTCCTCACATGCCCCATGTGGATGGTACGGCCCCATCGGCAAAATTTGCAGGATTCAGCGACTAACCGTGTCTCCTTAATAGAATGCTAGAAACTTAACACTGTGGACAAAAACAGAGATATAACGATTTTGTTAGAAATTAACATTAAGCAAAACGTAAAAAAAAAAAAAAAACACAGAAAAATTCAAAGGAATAGTTTTTCCAAAAATCTGATGAAAATTTACTGACCCTCTTACCTTCCAAGATATAGAAGGGTTTGTTTGTTCATCATTTAGCACTTGTTCACCAATGGATGCTCTGCAGTGTATGTGTGCCGTCAGAATGAGAGTCCAAACGGCTGATAAAAACATCACAATGATCCACTCCAGTCCATCAGTTAACATACTATGGAGCAAAATGCTCTGTTTTTAACTCAAACTAAGTTTCCGATCCAGAATTTTGCTTTCTCCACTGAAAAATACAGTATGCCTCAACTGAATCATGTGAGAAATATGCATAGACCAAGCACTGACAAAACAGTCCCAAACAAATATGTGGAGGGATTTTGGTGTTAGAGAACAATAAGAGATGGACTTCTTTTACGTGTGGATTATTGTGAGGTAGTTTTTAAATCAGCTGTTAAACTCTCATTCTGACAGCACCCATTCACTGCAGAGGATCCATGGGTGAACAAATGATGCAATGATGAATTTCTCCAAATCTGTTCCCATGAAGAAACAAACTCATCTACATCTTGGATGGCCTGAGGGTGAGTAAACGGTCAGCAAATTTTCATTTTGGGGTGTGCTATTCCTTCAAGATGTAGAAATGCTTGTAAGAAAATCACACAAATACAAAGGTACTGAAAAACCGAAGAAAAAGAATTTGAGACGAACACAGTTAAAACTCTTCTACACACACACAGTTCTCAAGATGAAGTTGCATGCACTGTCTGTGCAATGTATCTTCTCAGGGGTGAAAAAGTCCAGTCCCGGAGAAAACACACAGGTGCTAATTACAATTACCGATCACACAGTGTTTAACCTGAAATCACGAAGGCACTGAAGATCACACTTGCGTTATAACACTATATGTCGCCAATTAACTTTCGAGATCTAGCAGGAATGGAATAGTCCACCCCAGATACATTTTAGATCAATTTAAAATATAATAAGCTACTACATTATCACTGATAAAGGAAACTTATTAATTAAAACAGAACAGTAGAAAGCTGGGGAAGGTTTACCTGTGGATGGCTGGTAAAAGTTAAGCATGTACTGTAAGAATTCAATTAACAGATAATTCATTCAACTAAGCGCAATCGTTTATTGTCAGGTGGCGTCAATATATGAGAAAATGAAACAGCAGTGAGCCTGAGCCACTAACAGTATCTACAATTTTGTAATTTTGTTCCCCTTTGTGTTGTTTTTACACCTTCACATGTTAAACTGGGTGAATGAGGGCATTTCAATGACAGTTTTCAGTTCATCCAAAATGCACACCCACCCTAAACAGACACTCATTTACTGTACATACAGTAACACACAGAGTCTTTAAAGAACAACCAACATACATAAAGAGAAAGGCAGAGGTGAGTTTAATGGGCATTCGCTCGTGTAGATACACATTTGTACAGATCATGTCGGCCTAGAAGCTTTGCATTAACAGGTGAAGCTAGTTAAATCTAGCTAGCGGTGTATGAGTCTCTACAACAACACTGTAGCCTAAATTATCCTCATAGAGGGCTCTTGCTTTTTTAATATAAACATGTTCGTTGTGTTTCAGTGACCTGACAGTGTTGTATAGGGCACAGCTACATAGTGTACACAAGAAATAGTAAATCAGTTCTTAAAAGTCCTTTTTTAACATTTTAAACATCTGCATACTACAAGAACAGCACAATATTAACTTTAACATCGACTCACAAATGGAGGAAAGACATCATTATTAGAATTCTTTTTATCTAGAGAATGAATCTTCTCAACTAACTAATCACTAGAGATCCATAAGTAATGGAGACCAAACCGTTTTAGAGGAAGAAATCTCTGGTTTCACAGTGTATGAGGAGGCCTGGCGTCCCGCTACATGTTTGTTAAAATACAATAATTTTAACAAGGATTGGTGCCGATGTCATGCAGGATTCAATCCCAGCACAGATGCATGCAGTAGTGTGACCATTAAATATATTTGATTTACTTTATGTGGGCTTTGCATTGATATAATGCTGTTTCACATGGTTCCGGTACCTCATTTTTAATTTAATTTATTTTTTCAGTTCTGAATATCGAAACTTTAATATTCCAGATTTACTTTAATAATGAAATATTCTACCATTCAAAAGTTTGGAGTCAGTCAGATTTTGTTTTTACATTTTTGAGGTCTCTTATGCTCACCAAAGCTGCATGTATTTGATCAAAAAATACAGTAAGAATAGGAAATATTATTGCAATTTAAAATAACTGTTTTACTTTCCAATATATTTTAAAATGTAATTTATTTCTGAGATGCAATACTGAATTTTCAGTATCATTGCATCACTTGATCCCAAGAAACTCTGCCAATCCTGAATTGGAAAATGAAATCACTTTGGAGGATTGAATCTTGCACAGCGCCGGGTACATTGTAGGATCCAGGTTTGCATGATCGAGGAGCCATGTTTAAAACAAAATGGCTCCTTATTGATAAATTTACTGTCTCAGCAGTGGGTTGTTCTCCATTGGGAAACTAAACACATTTAATGATAAAGTAGATAACATACAGTTCCCTATATACTACAACTTTGCAATTATTGCAACATGTTATTTTCTCTTTTTTTGCTATTTCAGGGAAATATAATTCTCGGAAATGGCTTATTTACTTGGTATCACCTCTTTTGTTAATGATTCTGGAAGCACTAGGTCACATCGACCTGAACACATATACATTTTTTCTTTTGCCGATTTCTATTTATCCAAAAAGAAACACAGTAACACGTACGTATATATCATATACAATTGAAACTGTTGTGTAATGTTTTTGAAAACAAAAACAATTTGTCTTTGAAAAACATTCAAAATATAATAAAAAACAACAACATCAGGACACTAACATTGACAAGACAAACAAGAAATGCTTTTAAAATCATCACATCCTCTTCGTCATCTTCCATTCTTTTAACTCAAGATGAATTCTCTTGCACATACATTTAGAACACCACATGTGCGTATTTTTGCAGCATTATAAATTAAGATGAAATATTGCACATTTTGCATATATATATATGTATATTTATATGTGGGTGAATGAGCGTTTTTTTGGAGCATCATCTTAAAATCTACCACCAACACATCACAAACACAGTGTACAATGGCAAACAAAGGAAAATAAATATTCCATCAAATATTATTTTTTTGCTCCTCATATACAGGTTTTGGATTGCATGTTGTTGCTCAGAGGTGGGCGAAATTTGGCAACATGTTATAATGGGTAAAACACAATATGCATATGACTAAACAAACAAACAATGATGATGACCGCGTGCAAAAGCAAAGAAATGTATTCTCAAAACTCAAATAATCAATTCGCCAGATTCACCCGTTCGACTTTGATTCAACAGTTTTGCAAAAAAGCTAAACCACTTCAGACAAACAAAAGCATTTTAATTTCTTACCCCTATTTGCAGTAATGATTGCATATATACATTATTCTTGCGTTAAAATGTCAGAATTGCAGACAGTATTCACAGTAATATTCATCTTAAATTTAGAGTTTGAGGGGAATGGAACACAAAATGAGCGTGTATTCGAAATGAAAATGCTTTAATTTATCTGCCTTTAGTGTTAAATCACATTTCACATGTTGTCTGCGCCAGAGAGCATCCGTTCATAAACATGCGTACAGTTGTTGACCTGGTTAACTGGTCAAGTCCAGTTCGTTACTCGTAGTCACTGACGAACAGCTCTGTTTAGTGTATCTACTGACGCGGTCAGTCATTGTTATTGCTATGAATGTGAGTGTGAGGCTGTCCTGCCTTTCTCTCCTCCTTTCCTGAGTCGTTGTGTCACTCCTTTCGCTTTTTCTGCTACAAAATGGAGGGAATGGGTGAGCGGCAGCGACGGAGGGGTCCTGGGGCCTCGTAAGGGTCATAGGGCGTGCTGGTGATGGGGGTCAAACGCAGGGAAGACCCCGCCATTCCTGATATGTTGTTCAGGCTGCGAGATTTCTCGTAACCTGTGGCTGGCAGACCGTTTTACCAAGTTTAATAGTGACAGGTTAAATTAAGGTTAAGATGCGTGTTTTTAGATTAAACAGCATGGACGATGGGTTACATGTTCGGGTAAATGTATATTGTTGTGGCAGACGAAAAATGGTTTATGGGTAAAGGAATAAAACGAATGGAAATGTGAAAAACGTCAAAGCAAGTAAAATGACACAGATGTGAAATGAAAGGTGAAGAGACATGTAAAAGACAGACGGACAGGAAACACACACAGGACAAAACAGGAAAATGAGAGTTATGAAATTCGTCATACATTGGCTTTCCACAACATAAAACGTTTTCCAGATGCAAATACTCCACACGTTAACGTCCACACATTTCCACTGGTTGAAGAAAACACCGGCCCGGATGGTTTTATATTTTGGATACAAGTCGGGATTGGCGATGAAGTGTTTCAGTTAACCAGTGGTAGTTAAGCAGGTCGGTGTAGAGTAAGACTAGACAACAAATAAGTCAGAAGCTGAAGTGTCTTTCTCAGCCAGACTGTAGGAGATTGTCGAGGAAACCAAGGCAGCCTTTATGAAGCATTTCAACAGATTTAGAAGCGTGAAAAATATTAGAAAAGGATTTTTTTAGTGGCAATTAATTAAAAGAATTGCTGTACCAACTGCTAGGCCCAATTACTTGACACATTAATAAGCACAAAAATATTAATTATTGGGTAAAGCATTATATTATTTCGCAATAAATAATTAAATAGATGTTATTCATTTATGTAGGGCTTTTTCAAAGTTTAAGGTCTGTGATTTAAACACGTATCTTAAACGTATTTAATAAATCTTCTTCAGATTTTGTAAATAAATAAACATACTGGATTCATACAGTGCTTTACCAAAACTCAAGGTCATAGCATATCAAATTAATACATTTTGTAAATAAACAAATAAATAAGTGCTATAAAAAAAAAAAAAAAAAAAAAATATATATATATATATATATATAGATATATATATATAGATATAGATAGTGAACAATGGTGTTTTTAAGCAGGCGATAAATAAATAAAAATAAATATTTCATTTATATAGTGCTGTTCTAAAGCTAGAGCAAAAACATATTCAATAATGATAGAAAATAAAACAATTATTATTATTTGTAATCATATAGTGCCATTCTAAAGCTCAGTGTCTAAGAATCTACAAAAGAAAGCATGTGACTCAATAGATTTTGAAACCTTGCAGTAATTACTGGAGTAATTCTCATCCAATCATTTCTCTATTAGCAAATTTGTCCCTAAGATGCTGATTAATAGGCTGCAGATAATAGATATGCTCTCGTGGACCGCTGGCAGGTTTCCCTGACAACCTCCTGAACATCCTATTATGCTTCACTTGACTGGGAGGTCATATAAAGACATGATCATGACCAAAACGGGTCTATAGCACTGCTGCGTTCATGTAGTTGTCAGAATTACTGTAATTACGAGACGGCGACTAAACTTTACATGTTAGTTACAATTTTACACTTTACATTGCTCCAAGATACCTACATATATGGGTTTGATGCAGATAGGAAAATATCTAAACATTACATGAATTATCATCTATATTCTCACGCCACATATTAAGCAACTGATGGTAAGATTCATTTATATAAAAACCTGAGCTAAAATTTGTCAGCTACAATAATACATCTAAAATATCTACATTTAGCTTCCAAGGATCTCAGAATTACAGTAATTCTGATATAAATGACATTTAAAAATTTAACAACTAAAAAATGTGCATATCAGTAAAAAGGAAATTCAGAGTTCTGTATGTTACACTGAGCTTTAATGAGTTTATAGTCAGGCTTTTTGTGACCAATCATTCAAGTGAAGTGACTATAGCAGCGGCCTTCATCCCACAGACCCGTTTCTGTCTCTCTCCCCGTTTCTCCCTGTATGTGTGTTTATTTGGGAGAGGGGGAGGAGAATGTGGGAAAAGTTTGCCGCACATTGACCACAGAAAAAAGAAATACTCTTGAAACAAGGAAAGACAAGGAAACAAGACATGGAAACTTTCCATGGAAAGTAGGACAACAGCTTGAACACACACACAGACACACACAGATGCATTCAGACAGAAATTTGCTGAGTCAGGTATGATATAATATGCACACACACACACTCGCGGCTTCTCTATTTCCACATAAATGTGCCAAACACATCACAAATACTATAAAGTCGATGATGCAAAGTTCATTTCTGTGTTACTAGTTTGTAAAGCCATTCTTTTGTAAAATGTTGCATTATGAACAATTCAATGCAACAAATGACATGTTTTTTTTTAAATAAATTAGTCTGACTTGTTAGTAAGAATGGTTATATGGATAATTCCTTTAATGTCAATCTGACCATTTGCATAATTAATGTTCAGTTTATGTAATGTTCAAATGCAATCGATTTAAAGCAACAATGTAGCAAGACTGTCTTTACGAACAAATAAATGCCACAATTTAAAAATAATGCTTTCCCAAGTTATTCAGTTCAAAATTTTATACAAGAATGGTTTTACCTTTTATTTTTAAGACAGAAATTCGTCGCAAATGCAAACACTTCTAGCGATGAATTCTATAATCTGTGAGTAGTTGCATTCAAATACGTACAGAACCACAACGAACCACAACTACTATTCACCACAAAGGTTACCAAAGCAAGATGTCAAAGCATATGTCTCTTCGGATTTACAGACATTCCAAGATTGAGGTTTCTAACCACGTGCATGAAGCGCACTAGTAATGCACTTGCCCATCATTCACCATCCCTGCATGCTTGTAGAAAATACCCTTCTGGCCTAAAAGTTTGTTTACAAGAATCCACTTGCATTCAAAACAAAACAGCGTCTTCCCGCTCATTAAAACCAACAAGCAGAACACCCAGTGCTCATACTAAAGTACAGCACACTCACAGCCTGGCCGCATACTACAGGTGTACTTCAGAAGCACACAACCTGTACTGCATCTGCCGGTTTGGACAACAGAGCAACAAAAACAAGCCGTGTGGATCCTTTTACCTCTCTGCCTGGTCAAGAGCGCGGTTCAGACAGCCACACGCCCTTTTTATTATGTTTGTCTAGTAAGAGCTTTTAAAACCATTCCTCAGGAGAGAGAACGCATTAGTGAGGGTGGAATAAGTGAGGAAGAGTGAATATATTTTTATGGGATTGATGGATACTCGATGGAAGGAGGAGGGTGTGTCAGAGTGTAGCGCTTCACAACACTAAAACAAAGAGGAAAAAACTCTTAATAATGCTTATTGATTAAAAAACTATTTATAAATATATACTAATTATTTGCTATTTTAAAATGGATTATATTTTAAAAGGTGTCAAACATATCCTAGCCATTCTTTATGATCCCAATGAATCCAGACAGACAAAATAAAGTCCCGTTCTACATTATTTCCTATACCAAAACAACTTTTCACTCTATATTATCAAATTAAATAAGTTGTCTTTAGGCTTCTACCGAAGTATTCCTATTTAATACCAAAAACGGTTTATATAGCATATTCCTATACGTACAATATAATGCATGTTTATACACCAAATGATGAAATATGCAACACAAAATAGAATAAATGCTTAATTTTCAACACCTTTTTCAAGTTAAATGCACACAATGCAACCAGCTCACATGCTTAAGTATGTGCTTTATAGTTTTTTTCTTATATTACTTATAACACACACAATATTTGATAGTATTATCATGTTCAAAATGTCTACTGTGAAGCAGGAAAACCTCAAAAAGAAGTGTTTCCTGTTCGAACATGTGAGGAACAAATTGAAACAGTTGATGTACCTACCCACAGTCACGCATTAGAAACTCTGGCGCTGCACTGACGGCCTGGAGGCGAATGAAGGATGAGATGAGTGTTAGTTACACAGTGGAGAGAGTTAAAAAGAGAGTGAATGACATGAAAGACCAAAAAGCGGGTGTGCAAATATCAAAACCACATTTAGATTGCCCTAATGTGCTGAATAACTATGTGCCTCGTTACATGTGACCACCAGCCTCAGTCATTAAGTAATGATGACAAAGATATCTCAGAAAACAGGGAATGTTCTCAGAACGTTTTGGCAAGGTTCTCTCAAAGTTATAAACAAACGTTTATACCAGTAATCCAGTAACCTACTAGTTTCAGAGAATATTCAAGTAACATTCAAAATGTTTGTGAAATAATCAAATTAAATGTTCACTTAATGTTTGTTTAACCAAGAAAAAACATTTTTAAAACGTTTTGTAAGTTTATAGAACAGCTTTAAAAAAAAATAAAAATAAGGCTGAGGCAATAATTGTTATCGTCTGGAATAAAAATATCGATTTTGATTATATTAATTTTTTTAAGGTCTCGGCTTTCAAACTATTCACGTTTTATTACGAGATTCAAAAAATAAACACCATTTGGCGCTCTTTAATGTGACGTGACAGACGCGCGTGCTTCAAAATGGCCGCGCGCAGCGAGTTAGATCACCTCGTCCTCTTTCGTTACAACACGAACATCACGAGTAACACTTGCAACATGTCTCATGTATTTGTTCAATCAGTGTTTCAACCGCGGAAAGACGTCAGCAAAACAGCTCGTAAAAAACGTCACGTAGCCCAAGTTACATTTACATTTATAGATTATAGCTACAAAAATAACTCTAGACAGAAATATTTGGCTAAATATATGCACTGTGTTACATGATCATTATATTTTTACTTCGCCTGTTCCTTAATGCTAAACGTATGTTTGAATAAATCCGTTTATTAAATATAATATATACATTTAATAATTTTATATATATAAAAAGCATGTGCGTGTATTTATATATACAGTACACACATGAATTATGTAAATAAGAACTTTTATTTTGAATGTGATTAATCGCGATTGATCATTTGACAGCACTATTAAAAAGTTATTATAATAACATTATTAGTATACAAACTGCCTTATGTGCCCTTTAAATTATATACTTACTGACAGGGTTACGTGTATAGTTAAGACATTTTTTCGTTTAATAACTGTGCCTCATATAAATCTAAATACTGATAGTAAAACAGATTGATTCGAAATGCATGCTTGTGAATCAAAATCGAGTCGCGTCTAACAGAATCCTATAATTTGTGTCAGTACCCAACCTTAGTTTATGTCATATACAGTATCTCTATGAAGGTACAGCCTGCAATGAAAAGCTATTCCAGCTCGACCTGTTCTGGGAGTATGCCAGTTTATTGACCGCTGGGCTGTTAGAGATAGAGAGAGCTCACATTACCCACAATTAAGCTCTATCGATCGGCTTGTGACCAGAACACTGAACACCACAACCATGACGGGCCGCTCACTGCTGGAATCTGCTGTAACGGGAGAACAGATCCACCGCACTGATACTGGACTGTTATCAAACTAGTCCTCAAACTTAAACAGTGCCACTTGTTCACCTTGAAGAAGACGGCGCCATGCACAATAATAGAGACGCTTGGATTTAGAGAATAGGTGGCTTGTAATGCTGTTTATGTCAAAATGGGTTTCTAAATGGCAAGTTGTGATATTTGCAGACAAGAAATGCACTTTTGCAGAAGAAAGACAAACATGCAACATTAATATAGACATGGAAGGAGTGTGTGTGTGTGTGTGTGTGTGAGATATGAAATGAGTTGAGTGATATAGTGAGAACTCCTCTGTCATTGTAGTTTATGAATTATCTATTGCTAGACTTGCATCAATTTGACAGTTATTATTTCATAGACTGAATTCAGATTTTATTTATTTATTATAATTACCATCAAATACTATGCAAAATAAAATTATTAACCGATTTTTGATTATGCAGCAAATCAAATGTATTTATTTAAAAAATATATATAATTACGAATCATACCAATTAAATGCAGATTTAGAAAAGATCATAACTGAATCGAACCATCAGGGCAAATAGTTACACCTCTATTTGTAAAGCATAACCGGTTCACTATATCCAGACTAAATATAGACCTTCATGCTGTTGCCTTGACGGAACTAGAGCGCACCTGTTTAGTTTTGAAAAATGGTCTGCTCTCAAGGCACATCGCACACAGACTCCCACTTTGACCTTGTAATGCCAAATTAGGTTACAATTTGTGTGTATAAAATGGAAATATCAATGAATTGAGAGATGGTTATGAACAAAACAACTGTGCTTTACACCAAAATCAATAAAGGAGTCATGTTATTTATGTTTTTATTTTTTGATACAATAAAAATGCATGGTGATCGCTGACTGTCAAGTTTAATAGCAATCTGCTAGATTTATTACAAATCAATACAAAAATAAAAATAAATAAATATACACTCACCGGCCACTTTATTAGGCACACCTGTCCATCTGCTCGTTGACGTAAATTACTGATCAGCCAATCACATGGTGGCAACTCAATGCATTTAGGCATGTGGACATTGTCAAGACGAAGCGCTGCAGTTCAAACCGAGCTTCAGAATGGGGAAGAAAGGTGATTTAAGTGACTTTGAACGTGGCACGGTTGTTGGTGCCAGGAGGGCTGCTTTGAGTATTTCAGAAACTGCTGATCTTCTGGGATTGTCACGCACAACCATCTCTAGGGTATACAGTGATGGGCCGAAAAGAGAAAAACATCCAGTGAGCGGCAGGTCTTTGGGCGAAAATGCCTTGTTGATGCCAGAGGTCAGAGGAGAATGACCAGAGTGGTTCGAGCTGATAGAAAGGCAACAGTAACTCAAATAACCACTCGTTACAACCAAGGTATACAGAAGAGCATCTCTGAACGCACAACACGTTGAACCTTGAGGCAGATGGGTGCTACCACACTGGGTGCCACTCCTATCAGCTAAGAACAGGAAACTGAGGCTACACTTCGCACAGGCACAAAAGAAGATAGGAAAAATGTTGCCTGGTCTGATGAGTCTCGATTTCTGCTGCGACATTCGGATGGTAGGGTCAGAATTTGGCGTCAACAACATGAGATCATGCCTTGTATCAACGGTTCAGGCTGGTGGTCGTGGTGTTATGATGTGGGGGACTTGGCACACTTTGGGCCCCTTAGTACTTATTGATCATCGTTGCAATGCCACAGCCTACCTGAGTATTGTTGCTGACCATGTCCATCCCTTTATGACCACAGTGTACACATCTTCTGATGGATACTTCCAGCAGGATAATGCACCATGTCATAAAGCTCGAATCATCTCAGACTGGTTGCTTGAACATGACAATGAGTTTACTGTACTCCAATGGCCTCCACAGTCACCATATCTCAATCCAATAGAGCACCTATGGGATGTGGTGGAACGGGAGCTTCGCATCATGGATGTGCAGCCGACAAATCTGCAGCAACTGCGTGATGATATCATGTCAATATGGACCAATATCTGAGGAATATATATGAGGAATGTTTCCAGTACCTTGTTGAATCTATGCCATGAAGGATTGAGGCAGTTCTGAAGGCAAAAGGGGGTCCAACCCAGTACTAGCAAGGTGTACCTAATAAAGCGGTCAGTGAGTGTATATATATATATATATATATATATATATATATATATATATATTTTTGTTTTTACTTTATTTTAATATTGATTTTACCAATAAAAAACTATAAAATAAAAATTTTACATTAAAAGTTTTTATTTAGGGATATATAAGGAAGTTGTAATAAACTGAGGAATATGCAATTCATTATATTATATTATGTATGAATTATTTTCGTGAACTTTTGCAATCATTTTACATACAGTGTACCATTTTCACTTTTTTAATATTCATTTTCGTTTCTAGTGTCAAATATCTGAAGTTTTTATAATTCAAATATATATTGTTATAAATATAAGTAATGTAGTTGCTGTACAGTGAAACTATTAACGCTTGCTTGTGAGCGTGGGCCAGAAAAAGGGGCACTGATGAACTTCAACCAATTCAACACACGACAATTGACCAGTTTGAACGCACACATAAGACCATAAACACACAAGACAAACAAGAGGACATATAGGAAGACAACAGGAGATAGAGAGACAGAGAAGAGCGAGAGAAAGAAAGAAAGAAAGAGAACTCACAATGGCTTACAGAGATCCTTCACAGAGACTTCAGAAGTCTGATACTGACTTTGACTCTGAGCAAATAGCCTCATGCAAACAGCATTAGAGCAGGGCAGGTCGGTGCGCGCACACACACACACACACACATTCTCTCTCACACACACACTCCTCTGAGAACAGTGAATAGCATTTAGGGATTATATTGCACAGGAAGAGATCGCTTTAACACCCAGAGCAATGTGTGTGTGTGTGTCTGAAGGATTTCACAGATGGGAAGTGAAAACAGGAGTATATTTAGATCTTAAATCGACTCCCGTTGGCACAGTGAGCATCACACACAGCGTACACTCGCTGTATCGTGCCCAATTAACAGTCTAATGTCCATCTGATGAGGCACTGCATCTCTGTTCCGAACCCTAGTGCGCGGCCTCGCTGTCTACTTAGGCTGCAAGCTTCTGAGGCAGCATCCTTGCTGAAATGGAACCTCATACTGTAAGTGACTGATCTGAAATGCTCTCCACGGCCACTAACTTTGTTAATGGTTACTCACACGGCACACAAAAAGGAGACTCAACGGATGCCTGCAGTTGATTTCCAGTGAAGACTGACGTTAGCAGTTGCACAAATAACACTCAGATACTGGGAGAAAAAGTGCATTATAAATAGATAAAACCATTTTCTGATCTGCTTCTTGGAAGTAAATCACAATGCATTATTTGATTATGTTTTTCGTGGAGGTTACATGTGATCCCACCTTATTAGGGCATAATTAGGATGCTTGCTATGACTGTTCCTTGAGTTGTTCGCTTGCCAATCATTTCTAGTCTTAACTATTTTATATAGAATTAGTGATTTTAAACAAACACAAATTTTAAACTTTTATATTATTAAAACAAATCATTTTATAAATGATTATTCTTGATAAATAAAACTAAAGTTTAAAATTCTCTTAAAATACATTTTCATTAATTGAAATAAAGCTGAAAAAAAACTAGCAATAAAATTGAAAAAAATAAATAAATAAAATCAAAATCGCATAATTTTAAGTTAAGTTGAATGCCAGTTTATTAAAACCAATATTAAAATATTTAACTAAATACAGAGTGATAAAAGTGAAAAAAGTCTTCATATTAATTTGTGCTTTTATATCAAAGGATTTAGGAATATTTGATTCATAGTATATATATAATATGTTTTTCAGATCATGAAAAGTATAGTAGATTTTTTTTACATTCAATAAAAAGGCATGGTGATCACTGACAATTTAATCTTGCTTGACTTTATACAAATCAAAATTAAAAAATGAAATTAAAATGAAAATAAATTAAGGATACACACACATATATGTATTTATTTATTTATCTATTTTTAAATATAACTATATAAAAATCATTTTAAAAAAGTCATACAAAATGAATTAAATTCTTCAGATTTTTCTAAATACTTTACAGTCAGGGAATGTTATCTGTATTGTTTTAATTTTTAACATCAGATAAAAACGTGAAACCATGAAACTACTGTATCTGTTTGTATCTGGTCTACAGCAGTCAGCATTTGAAGTGAATCAAAACCTTTCTTCAAAGTTGTCCTAAAACCCAAAACAAGACACGTTCTTGTCTTAGGACAACTTTGATGAGCTTTTATGATCCACTTCAAATGTTGACTACTGTATACTGCAGTATAGGTAGATGTTTGCTCACTAGGTTTCGGTAACAGAGCTCGGACAGTAGTTTAGCTAGAGACCGATGTTTCAGCCATGTAGCAGAACTCACACACACAGATCCTCAACAGACACTGGGTGTTTGCTACCATGTTATTTCTGTGTCTGCAGGTGCTCTGGATGATAAAGTGACTGAGAGCGACTGGCGTCTAGGAGACGATGCCTTGCTGAAGCCCAGGATAAATGCCGGTGGAACGTGGGCTCGGGTTTAACCACGGTTCGTTCTTACCTTCTCAACCTCAGTCTGTCTGTGAGTCTGTCCAAATATCCCAGTGTCTGTCTGTCAACCAGTCAGTCAGATGTCAGTTACACAGCACACACACACCTCAAGAACAAGAGCTTACAAACACACACACACACACACACACACACACACACATAGACCGTCGCACACATGTAGGAGTTTCCAGCTACGCTAGGAACTGAAGCAGGTTGAGGTCGTACGAGCAGATTCATAGGACTGTGCCACGCATAAACACGCTTTTCTCCATCTGCTTGTGGTTTTTCCCCTCCCTGTCGCTTTCTGACAACTTCAAAGTGTTGCAATTTGCAGCAAAAAACAAAATATTTAGGCCTAGATTTAAGGTTCGTGTATTTGAACTGCGATATAAAATTTGATGCAATTCAGATACGTAAATCTTAAATTTGTGTCTGGAGTGAATGCGGTGTTGGCAGCACGGCACAGAACCATGAACTCGCGCTCATTTGAATTCACCTTGGCCTCTATCGACCCCTGACCTTTAATCCTGGGGTGACTCAACTCGGCACAGCGAACACCTTAACTTTCCAGTCTGTTTTTATGTGTGTGCAGTTTTAAGCGTTGCCTCGGTGCACACATGTGCGCGTCCTCCATCGCGCCAGGGTTGAAGGTCACCGGTGGAGTGAGGGAAACACATTTAAAACACAATAAGCGACGTCACGTCACAACAAACACGCACGCGCGCGCACACACACACAGCGAGGAGGAGGACGGGTAGACAGTAGAACAGTGAGAGAATATATGAAGAAGCCAACATACAAACGCGGGATATGACACAACCTGAAGAAAAAGACAATACAGAGCGTGTGAGATCCCACTGAAAACACACACACAAACACACACACACACTGTAGCAGCTGCAGTTTGTAATTGCAGTGGATCTCATATGGCATTGAAAACAATCTTTGTTACACAAACCCTACAGTGTCCAACTTTGTCCCATATACATGTAATACTCCATACAGAGTATGAGGTTAGTGTAACAGGCCTGAATACGTCCGAGTTAAGTTTGGGTTTCTGCTCTCTTCATGAGATGCTATGCTTTAAGGCATCTTTAAATATTCCAGGTTATTTTCAACCTAATACTTTTGATTCTTTTACAGTCATACAACTACAATAGAAGCTATCAGGTAACTCTAACCTATCATAATGAGTTGAGTTTTCTTCAAGTCTGGTGTTAAACTAGATGATAAATTCTCCCCAGTGCACAGACATTTTTGTCATTGACTGTCCAGCGACGGTCAGCAATTTAAGAGGTGCAAAAACACACGAGACCAAATGCATCTGTCAGAGAGCGTGTGAAACCCAACCTCAAACTCCTATTCAGCAGCATTATACAACATTAGATTCATTTCCTTTAACTGATGAAACTAATGACAGTTTATTAGGACAACATCACAGACACCAAAAAAATACACCCATCAATAACGACACACCCATGCAGGTGTTTGGTTCCTGTCTTAAATGGCTTAATGTAACGCGTGCATGTTTAGTATGTCTCTATTTGTGTTGCTTGTTTTTACCTCTGATTCCATTCATCTGTAAGGGGAGGATCTCTTGATGCAAATAGTGCCAAATGAAGTGGGGTTGTGTTGAGGAAAGGGCTGCTGGGGTTTGGAGAATTGGGCGTGCATGGATCGGATATTGTTTTAGTCATTTGTTGTGTGTTTTATGAGTGGAGAGGAGGGTACTGTTTTTGTGGCACCTGGAGGTGATGGTGCAGGGTCACAAAGTTTTGTGGGATGTCGTGTGTAACAGAATGTTTGTCACTGAAACCAAGACCAATGGGATCAAGAAAATGCAATGCAAAAAAGAAATTGAGAGAATAGAGGGTAAAAAGAGGATGGTGCATTAAACATAATTGAGTAAAACAGACATGTAAAGAACCATCAAATATAAAGAGAGAAAGACAGAAAAGATAAAAAGAGAGGAGGAAAAGAAAAAAAAGTTAAAAGAAATGTCAGTGTGTTTTAAGGATGTTTTCACACTTGAGTCCAAAACTAACCAAATGTAGATTCCTTGAGGTGGAGCAATGTAGTCTCATTGCTTCTGGCCTAAAAGGGGGTTTGGATCATTGGCTCAACCAGTGGTCTATAGGTTTGGGGCAGGTCCATCTGTTTGCCAGTCAATACTTTAGCAATTTCATTTGGTGCTGCTATTGGTTCAGAAATGAGTTCCTCCAGCCTTCATTTTAGCATAAAAAATTTGTAAAAAATTATTTCAAAGAAATTTTTTATTTTATTTGTTTATTTATTCTGTATATTTAAATGACTTTTTAAAATATTATTAAATATATTTATCAAATAGTTAATAAATAAATAGTTTTTATTAACATATGCATACATAAATAAACATCATATCCTTTCCTATCAGATGTGTATGTGTATATGCGCAAATGTGTAAGCCTAATCACATTCTTAAAAAAAGGTTATATATTTATACAAAGGTTTATATTCACAAACAGCAATATAAAATATATTAATATATATATAAAAAATGTTTTCTTATTTTGTATTTTAGTTTTGCGTTTAGTTACAGATGTCTAAAAATTCCTGAAGTCTTGTTGCCTTAAAAAAAAGTATCAAAATGAAGTGGGTTAATGCTTAAAATTTAATTCACAACAATATCTGTCAATCCGTTATTTTCTCGTTTTCCCATTTAATCAGATATTTTTCCAGTGCTCACTTAATTTAGAAAAAATTGTTCATTGTGGCAAACTTGTGGTACCATTTGACTATAAAGCATTAGGATATTAAGATGTAAATATGTAAATATAAACTTTAATATCATGATTTTGCTTTTGAAACTGTAAAAAGCGCTGTATAAATAAATTTGACTTGACTTGACATGTAAGCTGGAGTTTTTGTAAACGCTCTCAGCCCCTGAAATCAACCAAGTGTGAAAACAGCCTGAGATGTTCAGTGGTTATGCAATCTGTATTTTTGGAGAGATGGGCACGAGAGAGATGGTGTGAGATGGGCATGTAAAACGTGTTTTTTGGAACATTGTTAAAGGACGCTTGTGAGTGCAACTAGATCTGTAAGATCTAACACGTCTACCACATACACTTGGGCTGAAGTTCCCTGCACTGCATGACTGTGTGTGTGTGTAAAAGGCATGCAGAAGTGCTCAAACATACCTTTCCGCACATTCCCATCAGTGGGTCGAAACTCTCGCGTGTTGAGAAGGAAGCAGGCTCTGTCCTGCTGGTAGCGTTCCTGTGTTCGGCCCACCGGGCTGCGCTCGTCCGGACTAAGAACCTGATCGATTGTCGGACAGTCCTCGTTTGCTAGAGCAGCGCTGGCTGCGTCACCGTTCTGCTTCGAGTCTGAGGAGAGACATGAATAAACATGTTGTTCTCAACCTGTATGACTTTCGTTCATAGTGAGTAGAAACTGAGAACTGAATCATTAAATCATTCACACCAGTTCTGAGGACTGATTCAAATGAGTCATTCAAACGGTCCGACTCAAAACAATGACCTATGCAAAAATGACATTTCAAATCTAGCACCATAGCAATAAATAACCCTGTTTTGAAATGTATCTGTAAAAAAATATATAACATAAAAATTATAAATGTTTGAGTTGAAAAACTGAAATTACTAACTTTAAATAACACAAAAATAATATGAATGCAATGAATAATAATATAAATTAAAAAACTAATAAAAGATATAATAATGCATCTAATATAATACTATAAACAAATAATAAATGTGTTTGTAAAATTAAATGCATGTTCAAAAAACAGTAGCTGCTCTACTTGAAAGGGAAACTGCCTATTGTGTCGTAAACAAAGAAATGACAACGCAGCTCATATACCTAGAAATAATGTGAAGTCAACAAAGATTAGTAGACTAGTAAGTGAAAATGAAATACAAAAGCAAAGTTTATGCATCGTAGGTAGACCTTAAAGTGAGCCTATAGAACTATTAGAGACTTCCAGGTTTAAAAAACAATGCATAATTTATTATAGACATGACATAAGCAGGAAGAGCAGACCATCTGGAAAAAAAAACAAAGAAACACTCACGCTCATAAATACACATCCTGTTATACATTGTAAGGACAGTATATTGTTTTGTAGTGTTTTAAGCATCATTTTAATAACTCACAAATGTTTTCCCCCACACACATCTCTCGGTTAACTTCAGATGTCTTTAATGGTTGTGGCTTAATTGTATTTTTAAATTAATTATTGAGTTAAGTTTAATTTTTAAAGTAATATGTTTACAGATTTTTCCCAAAAAGCTAGTAATATGTACTAAAACGTTATTAAAAAAACAAAACAAAAAAAACAATATAAAAATAACATTTTAGATATAAATAACATTAAATATTGCATTATAATATATTAATTACAGTATAGTTATAATATAAATCATCCACCGAATTTTTTTAAAAAACAGCTATAATATATATATATATATATATATACACACACACACACACACACACACACATATATATATATATATTTAGATAATATATAATAAATTAATTTTATGAAGATTTATATAGTATAAAAAGTAATATTTAAGATAATAAAAAAAAATACATGTTGTTTTCATATACATAAACACACATACAAGTTTGGATTTGGATAAAATTATTTTTACAGTTGGAATAAAATAACTACACTAAAATAAAAATGCATTTAAATTTAATAATTTAATTTTAATGATTATATAAAATATATAAGACATAGTTTGTTTGTTTTTACAAGCTAAATTAACTATATTATTATACAATAGCCATATCAACCATTTCAAAAAGGTAATGTAAATCAGTCAATAAATTCAATAAATTTTTTTCTGACCATATTATTGAAGCTCCTTATTTCCAAAACTCTACAGAATACACATAATAAGTTTAAAACCAGTCAGTCAATGAAAGACGTTTTGGTGATGCATCTGACAATCAGCATGTATCCCTTCAGCCGCTCACCTCTGTTAATCTCTATGATCTCCTCCTGAGCTAGAGGACAGTCCCCCGTCATCCCGCTGGAGCCCAGCACGCCACCCAGCACGTTACCCAGGATCCCCTGGGGCGAGGCCGTGGCCATGGCGAGGGCGTCCGGCTTGCAGTAGTTGGGCGACCCGGGTTGCGGGGCTCTCGGGATGTGTTTGTTCTTCTTTTTGGGCAGCTTTTGCTTGGCCATGGCCAGGGAGTAATACATGCCGAAGTTGTTGACAATGACGGGGACGGGCATGGCAATTGTCAGCACCCCAGCGAGGGCACACAGCGCCCCCACAAGCATGCCCGACCACGTCTCCGGATACATATCTCCGTAGCCTAAAGTGGTCATGGTCACCACGGCCCACCAGAAACCAATGGGGATGTTCTTGAAGGTGGTGTGCGCGCTTGCCGTGGGGTCGTCCGGGCTGGCTCCTATCCTCTCGGCGTAGTAGATCATGGTGGCGAAGATGAGCACGCCGAGAGCGAGGAAGATGATGAGCAGGAGGAACTCGTTGGTGCTCGCCCGAAGCGTGTGGCCGAGGACGCGCAGGCCCACGAAGTGTCGCGTCAGCTTGAAGATGCGCAGGATTCGGACGAAGCGCACCACACGCAGGAAGCCCAGCACGTCTTTGGCCGCTTTGGAGGAGAGCCCGCTCAGACTGACCTCCAGGTAGAAAGGCAGGATGGCCACGAAGTCGATGATGTTCAGCGCGCTCTTGAAGAACTCGGCCTTGTCGGGGCAGAAGACGATGCGTGTGAACACCTCGATGGTGAACCAGATCACGCACACTCCCTCCACGTAAGTCAGCCAGCTGTCCGTCACCACCTCGTACACGATCTCCTCCCGCGTCACGTTCCCGTCCGTCACGTTCTCCGTTTTGTTGTAGATGGTGTTGAACGCTTCGTGCGTCTCCATGCAAAAGGTGGAAATGGAGATGAGGATGAACAGAAGGGATCCGAACGCCACATACTGAAAAAAATTAAACAGAAAGAGAGAGGGGGAACTGTGATGATGTATAAATATATTACAAGCACAAGTTGTAACTGGTTCGATCGAGCCTTTGAACAGAAATGATTCAAAAGAGTGAATCATTCATGAGCGAATAGGCATCGTCCATTGCCCAAAAAAAAGTAGAAAAAGTACATTTGGAATAAAAAAGTACTGTAACGAAGTAAATGTAACTTGTTACACCACCTCTGGCGACGTGGATAACAAAGAAAGTTTTAATAAACTGAATTAATCAGCTGAAGAAAGAATGTTAATATCTTTGAATCATTGTATCTTGTATTGTATCTGCTCAGAAACAAATATGTATTATGATAGTGCTATACAAATAAACTTGAATTAAAAATCATGCATTGTTCCGGTAAGGAGATGCTTTTATCCAAAGGAACTTACGGAACACTTATTACAGACACGATCCCTGCGGAGTAACCTCAAGTTAAGTGCCCTGCTCAAGGACACTATGGTAATAGCTAATGACCCAAACCAGCATCCGGAAGTTTCCATCCATAAGCTTTAACCACTACAACAAACCGGTGGGACCACAAGCTTCATTTAGAGATATCCACTGGGCTGGAACCTACATTATGCATTATATATTATTACTGTATACAACATTTACATTTATGTATTAGGATGAGACGAGTGGTATTTCAGCATTAGGGTTTATTAACATTTTGAATTATCTGTATATATACCTAGTTTGCATTTTCATTTTAGTTGTGGTCATTTTGTTACATGCTTTTTTTGTTTAACATTATATTTCTATTTAGATGTATTCATTTATAATAAATGTGTAATATAAATGTACATATATATATATATATATATATATATATATAATCAGCTTTATTAATAACTTATATAATACCTAAATATTTTTTTATTTTGGGATTCTACAAATAAAATGTATTATGGATGAATTAATTAAAGGATGTGTGTATATTGCTTGGATTTAATCTAAAAGATTTTAGCCCTTTTTTGTGAAAGTGGCAAAGATATTCTGTTATTAAGGAGTGAGTTATATGCTGCCTCTCTGCTGTACTGTATACTGACTAAAGCATAAGTAAGAGTTTGCCGTTCATTGATGTTTATTAAGGTCTCTGTCCTTGACATAATTTTATATCCTCTAGACATTGATCGCCATGTGTACAAGATCAGTTTTCATAGCCATGTCGACTATCCGTAGCTTTATATATCTGTGAAATCGCATGCAGCTGAAAGCCCTATTTGTCCAACACTAAGCCCAGGTAGAACAATATGTTTCTGTAAACAGATACATACAGATACATCATAGCTTTACATACAGAGCAGTGCTAATGTAAGGAAATGGACTGAAGCTTCTGTGATCAATAAAGTTGAATTAAAAATGATCCAAAAAAATAAATAAAAATGAACAGAACTGAAATGAACAAATCTCAAAGTTGTGTACATGCTGACAAAACAAAATTACAAAAACTGAAATCGAAATGAAAATATTAAATGTAAAAATATAAAAATTACACTTCATTTTTTACTATAGAAAATATTTTTTGAATAATTAAAAAACGAATACAATTATTATTAATGTCACGGTCCGTGCGAAGAAAGGAGGCAAACTCGAGAATCCATAAATAATAATCCTTTTAATAATCCACAGGAACTGGAAACATACAGGCAGAGTACCACACGAACAACGTTACTACATCAAGGACCGGACAACATGAACTAAACTGAAAGGCACTTAAATAAGGCAGACAATGATGCTGATTAACAAGACACACCTGAACGTAATAGACAAATGACAGAAACTAGGTCACATGAGGAAAACCAACAACAACCACAGTGCAGGGGCGTGACAATTAACCATACCAATTAAATACCATACAATTAAAAGGAAACTGAAAATATAAAAATGAAAATTTAATTAAAAAGGAAATTTAATATTATATAATACTAAGTACTACAACAGTACATAAGACTAAAATAGCTCAAAATGATTGTAAAATGTTTGTATTTTAGATTTAATGTTAACAATTTTTAATTTTGTAATTAAATATTATTTACAATAATGTATTATATTATATTACAATCAAAATAATAGTTAATAGAAAATTATCTGAATCCTGAATTCTCTTGACACACTCATTTACATCCGACTGTTACCCACAGAATAAAAGGCCACTGAAAGCTCAGAGGTCCAGGACTGGTGCGTGACACCTGTTAGGAAACCAATCTGTTGTGATTGGCTTTAGTCGAACACTGCCAAAAATGTAAAATTTGTGCATTGTGCAAGCAATTTCTCTCTCACACTCACAAGCCTTTGCCTGCTGAGTATAACAGAGAAACATCAAACATGTATTTATATAGAGATCTCTCTCACACACACACTCAGAGCCACTCATGTGCATGAGCTGTTCCAGGCAGTGAGGACACACAGGGTTGAAAGCTTCTCCTCCACTCCACCCCTCTATCTGCTCGCTCCATTTATCCCTCCATCCAAGACTGCTTTGTTTCACAGGCTACCCAGGATTTTTACTGAACCTTCTCCCACCCTCTTTAACACACACACATTTGTTTCTCTATCATGACAGACACTTTCCATTGTGCTCAACATATTTTTTTAAATTTCTATAATGACATTTGAATTTTTCAGCCCTACTTTATATTAGGTGGCCTTAACTACTATGTACTTATATTTACATTAATAATCTGATACAATGCACTTATATATATATTTAAAAATACCTATATGTAATTAAATCTGTAATTAATTTATAATTACACTGCTGACACATCCTTTACACCTTAACCCACCATTAAACTTAAACCCATAGCGCTAAACCTGTCCCTAACCTTACCCGTATCAACCTTAACAGCAGTGAAAAAGTCTTTCAATACAATATGAACACAAAAAGTACATTGCACTTATTTTTTGATACAAGTACGTAGTAAAGACCACCTAATATAAAGAGTGACAGAATTTTCATTAAGATACTATTGGATACACTGTAAAAAAAAATCAAGTTGTAAATAGCATTTTTTTTAACCCGAAGCATCCTTGCTATCAGAGATAGGATTACAAAAAAAAAAACCCATTTACTTCAAAACTTCACATTACATTTATACGGCTAATAGTAGTTTATTTGTAATTATTTGTGAAATTTAGCAATTTCTGAGCTAGAAAAAAATAGTTTGGAAGTAAATTCTGGAGCAGTTTTTTCACATAAGCAGCATATATAATCACTCTAAACCATCATAAAATAAGAAATATTTTTAATTCCGTTACCAGGAATTTAATCACAAGAAAACAATATTTTTACTTCTAAAAATACATAACAAAAATGCAAATAATTTTTTTTAGTAATTATTTGTGATAGAAATCAGAGTGGAAATTGTTTACCGTGAGTAAATTACCGTGAATTAAAACATTTTTAAAAATATTTGGGTAGCTGAAATATCAATGTGTCCTATGGTATAACAACAAAAATGTAAAAATAAAAAATAACCTCTAACATTGAAGATAAACCTCTCTCATGCCATTTACAACTCTAAGAATAAAGATACATTTTTCTCATGTTATTTGTATGTCATTTTTGTTTCAACATTGTTGCTATGTCACACCGTAGGATACAGTGCGATTTTTATTTGTCAAATAACCATGAGGGCGAATGTGAACATAGAGAACGAAAGCTCTGAAGAGGACAGGTGCTGATCTCAGGTGAACGTGAATAAATGTGAAGTATACCTGCTTCATCCCATAATCCAGCCTCCCTCCACTCTCTCTCTCTCTCTCTCTCTGTCTTCAGTCTCAACCTGACCTAGTTACAGACTGCTGCAGTAACCAGCTTCCTCTGCCCAGGTCCCCCTCGCTCCTCACGCATGTCTTTCTCTCACAGCAGTGCTCTCTTACGCCCCATGTTGGCTGTTTAAACGAGGGAACTAGTTGGAAAATCTGTTACATGCTTAAGTGCCACTCTCTAGTTCTTTACGACCTTTAGAAATGCATGGAACATGTGCACACTTGCAAACTATTTAAAAGCCTACTTTATTATACACAAGCTGTGCAAATCATTCTCAAACTGTTTTACTGAACTGATTGCGACGGTTAATGTAATACTTAGCGCGTGTTTCATGAATGAAGCTCAGTATGTGTAACGAAACAAGGTACGTAGGATTATCATAGAACATACAACCTGGTCATGATTACAGAAATAAATGTTTACTTTTTACTGCATTTTGTGTAATGGAATAAAAACATTTTTTTTTTTAAATTACCACCATAGTATATTACGCAAAAATATGGTATTGTAATAGCCATATTGAAAAAGAATAGTATTACCATATTCTGACATCCTAAAACAGTATTACTATTATCATAGTAAAGTGGTTTAAAAATATGGTATTACCATGGTAACATATTCGGTAAACAAAGTATTGACAAACTACAATGTGTAAAAACAGAGAATGATCAAAGCACAGTATCTGATAATGTGCTTTTATCATATTAAAAAAACACTATTAACATACTATGACATTCTAAAACATTGTATTACCATAGAGCGATGTCTAAAAATACGGTATTACCATGGCACCATATTCAAAAAACACAGTATTGACAAACTTCAATGTGTAAAAACATTGGCATCATATGAAAAAACACTATTAACTTACTATGATGTCATAAAATTTTATCCTGCCATGTGCAAAGATTGTAGTATTTCCATGCGCCATATATAACAATTGCTACACTGTCAAAAACATGGTTTTGTGTGGTATTTCCATGACACCACATTGAAGAAACATGGTACTGAAGAAACCGTTCTGCACTGTCAAAAACATGGGATTAGCACACATTACACTGGGTACTTGCTGCAGGCGTCTGCGCCGGAGCGCTTTTCCTTGCTGCAGGAAGGGGAAGCGAGCACAGCGGTTGTCATGGAGACAGTAATGAAGCTGTGCTGCGGTAAACACATGTCATTAGAGTCACGTTAGCACTCGTGTCACACGCTTTCACACACCGAACCACTGTACAGTCGCTCGCAGCATGGGTGAAAGTCAATCGTCGTCACTGTTCTTTCCTGTTTCCAGCCTGCTTTCTTCCCTAGTCCTTCCTGCTTGCTTTCTTTCATTGGCCAGCTCTGTTAATCCACACCAAAAACCGCTAAAATTGATGTTAAAGGGGTAGTTCGGGGTAAATGAACAATTCTGTCACCATCGACTCACAGTAATGTCAACACTCATATTGCAGGAGATATTATATCAAAACTAGTGACAAAATTAATGAGTGGCAAGAGTCATTTGGAGATATTTTACTGCTTCTGAAAGAAGTCTCTTACACCTGCCAAGGCTGCATTTATTTGACTAAAAAGACAGTAAAATTAGTAAAATTGTGAAATATTATTACAATTTAATATGTATGATTTTTATTTGAATATACGATAAAATGTAATTTATTCTTGTGATGCAAAGTTGAATTTTCCGCATCATTACTCAAACATGACATCTTCTGAAATAATTCTAATATGATAATTTGCTGCTCAGGAAAATGTCATAATTATTAAAATTGGAAACAGTTGTGGAAATAAGATACATTTTGTTGTAAATAAATAAAGTTACATTTTACAATAAGGTGTCATTTGTTAAGTAAGGGATAATGTAGATCCAGCAGGCTGCAAAAGGCAGTTTGAGAATCCTAACTTTAAAGGAGCAACAGAAAAGGTCTTGTACTACTGTTGCTAAAATGCATCAGAGCACACTATGCAGGGTACACTATCCCACAATGCATTCTGTTCCACTTGCAGTGTGATGAATGGACTGGAGTTAATGTATCAGCCATGGCATCTCTTGACTCATTATTTCATCACACTGCCAAATTAAAGGAACAGTTTACCCAAAAATGAAAATCCTGTCATAATTTCCTCACCTTCATGTAATTCTAAACCGATATGCCTTTCTGGTAACACTTTATTATATGATAGTTCACTTTAGATGTTCTACTTACAGTAAGTAACTTTGCAACTACATGTCAACTAGCAGTCATTAGAGAATTAGTAGATTGTCTGCTTAATATCTTCTAACACTTTATTTTAATAGGTCCACAACATACTACAAATAACAATAGACCCCATTAACTTTCAGTGTAAAAAACAAATACTCGGAAACCATTCTGGATCTATTCAGTTTTATGTGAACCATCCCATCAAGTTTCCCAAAATCTTAACTCAAAATTGGAAGTGCACTTGGAGACTGGATGCCACTTGTTAAATAAAAAAAAAAGCAGATAAACTAGCAAAGAATATTGCTTCATATGCAGTAGTATACAGTGTGTACTGTGCAGTATGCATCTGAACAAGAGCAAAGTGTAACAGTACTTCAGAACCTGCAGGGATTGTGATCCAAACACACTCCCACAAGACTTCTGGGTCAGATCATTCCTGCCTACAAAGGTACAACCTTCTCAAACATTTTAAAAGAGCCCTTTCTTGTTCAGTTCAGGAAATATTACAGAATTTTATTTCAATAGTTCACACTCATGAGCCATATTAAATGCTAATAAACATGGCATTTAAATGAATGCTAAAGCTGTAGCATTAGAAAAAGCTGTAAAACCACTGCTTTGGCAATTGTAAATATTCATGTTTAATAATTTTCTTTCTGTTTAAAATGTAATATAATTTTTTTTAAATATTATTTAGGATTTTTAAAATAAATTTCTGATTTTTCGAATATAATTAGCGACATTCAAAGATGTAAAATGCTGATAAATGTACATTCTAAATGCATGCTAAAGTTACTACAATTGTCAACTGTAAAACACTATATATTTATTTAATATATAATTATATAATTATTTAATATAATTTTCTCCATTTTCTATTTAGTTATGATTTACATAAAATTTACTATTTATTGAACATCAACATCTTTTATCATATAGCTGTTGAATGGTTTTATATAAAAAACAATAGAGAATAGGAAAAGGTAAATGATCAAATATATAAATCAGGCTTTAAATTATGATTAGATGAGTCACATTCAATAAATAAATGTACAATTTAAATGAATGATTAAGTAACATTAATTAATTGTATATATATATATATATATATATATATATATATATATATAAATATATATAAATACATTTAGGTTTTTACAAAAAGAAATATGATATAAAATTTTAAACCACATTATTATTAAATTATAAAAAACAATAAAGCTCACAATTTATTGAACAGCAGTGTCTTTTATCATATTGCTTTTGTGCGGTTTAGTAAAAGCCACTCAAAGATTTGTTTTACCATGTAATGCAATGCCTAAAACACATACTAGCACAAAATAAACTG
Source organism: Enteromius treurensis (assembly GCA_032275025.1). Taxonomy (NCBI): domain Eukaryota; kingdom Metazoa; phylum Chordata; class Actinopteri; order Cypriniformes; family Cyprinidae; genus Enteromius; species Enteromius treurensis. The sequence goes on along the minus strand of JAUCMU010000050.1, from coordinate 2,666,973 downwards.
AAAACGTATTTGCTTAATTAACCACTTCAACTAAATAATTAGCATATGCATAAAAATGCATGCATGAAATTCACAAAAAAAGATTTATATGCTTCAATAGATGCATATAGACTCTGAATAGATGCTTTTAAAGTGCACACATACTCATGCATCAGCAAAGACGGAAATATATCAAGCTGCCTGTCACATGGGAACGACCCAAAACATGAGGAGAGACACCTGAGAGAGAGAGAGAGAGAGAGAGAGAGAGAGAGTGATCGGTCATTTGATGTAACACAGGACAATGCGGGATGCTGAAGGTCATACAGGGACAGGGTGTGTGTTTAAGACAGCATGAATGCCGGCAAAACATTTATAATGACAGTGCATTAGAAGTTCCTTCACATGATTGCATGCAAACAAATGCACCTTGTGGTGTAGTGCATCCGCTATTCTCACAGCCTAACACAAACATGTAAAACATGATGCCCAAAAGCAGTGCCAGCGAGAGAGCTCATGTACCGTTGCGTGCCGGGCCATCTAAGCATTCTGCCTGTTTTGTATTCTCACTAGAACACTGCGGTGTTGCCATGTACGTTTGTCCTTGCCACACGGCGCCCACCCCCTTTCTCAGAGCTCCCGTCTCATTCACTCACCTCTTTTACTTGCAGTCTCTCTATCGCTCGCTCTTTCTTTCTTCTCTCCGCTCTCATCTTGTTCTATCTTTGTCCTTAATCTAACTGAGAGCTTTTGTGACTAAATATTGCTTTGTAAGAGAAACGGCAAAGTCATGGCGAGCACAAGCGCATGATTACACACAAACTAACTTGCTATTAAAACGTGCATCACATGTGTGTGCAGAAATACAGAACAAAAACTAGATTTGTTTAAAAATACAGTAACGTTGCTATACTCTTTCTATGGGACTATAATGTAAGATGTAATATATTCCTGTGATCCAATCTGAATTTTCAACATCATTACTCCAGTCTTCAGTGTCACACGATCCTTCAGAAATTATTTTAATATGCTGATTTGCTGCTCATGGAACATGTCTTATTATCTTTGTTGAAAACAGTTGTGATGCTTATATATTTGAATCTTTTGAATTTAAGAGAGATGGCAAAGTCACAGTGTTAACTTGGGAATCTTGCCATAACCTGTCCTGTACATCTATGTGTTCCTGCTCTGAGCAGAAAGTGATGAATTCAGCTTTGGCTATGCTGGACTGTATCGCATCTATCCTGAAGGAACAGATGGTTTCACACACACACACACACACACACACACAAACGCGCACACGCTGTCCTTCGCTAAAGAGAGTTGCTAGTGATCTGCAGGACCATTGGGAACACATAAACACACACATGAAGCTATGCGCACACACACACACACACACACACACACACACACACACACACACACACACATATATATCTACAGCTTGTTCACCTGTCCAAGGTCATGCCTAAATTAGATTTGAAGGTTCAGTAAAAGAACAAATGTGTGTATGAGTGTCTGTTGTTGCCCTTGTCCTGTCTCCCAGACACAGACATTTTGGGACAAATCTCCTGAGTCAGCCAAAAAATTGTACAAATAAATAAATAAACAAAAAAAATGACAAGAGGGCACAGGGAAGACAAATGATGTCAAAACTAAAGATTGGGGTTACTAAACTAGTGATGATCAAACAGACAGTATATATTGTATCAACCACAGAGACTTTCATGAACGTTTTTTGGCCTGTAAAGGGCAATTCAATGCACAACCAACAAAACAAAAACCATTCAGAAGCTACTCACGTGCAAAAAACCTGCATTTATTTGTTACAAAAATACAGTAAAAATATTATTTATATAATCTATTTATTATTATTTTTTAAATAATAATATAATTAAAATATAATGTAATTTATTGCTGTGATCAAAGCTGAATTTTCAGCATCATTACTCCAGTCTTCAGGGTTTTTAATGCATCCTTGCTGAATACAAAGTATTTAAAAGGTCCCATGCAATTACTGTGGTACATTTATAAAAACGAAAATGGATTGTTACTTTAAAATATTTACAGCCAACTAATAAGGCTGAGAATAAAACAGAGATCCTCAGAGATGGATGGAATTACTGCTGTCTTAGACAAGCGTTAGTGAACATTAAATCATGGCCATCATTGTATAGCTCGACCATGTTTATGTGTTCATTTGAAACAAAGACGCCAAGAACAAACCACCTACATTCCATCCATATAAAGCCAGGAAATCCTGTTAGACATTCCCAATACTCCCCATCACATTACAGAAGGATCATTCTCACATACGGACATGAAGCGTCTGTGTGTGAGTGTTTGAGTCAGACACCAGGCTGTGATGCTGCTGCTCTGATGTGGCTCAGCAGGATATGATCTCATCACCACAGGAAGTTCCAATTATCACTGAGATGAAATTACCCAGTAGGTCCGAGCTCAGGCTCCCTGTGGAACAGACATGAAACTGAAGAGATCGACCCATCGACATACACACACACCTGTGTCAGGGAAAACCGAAATGCTTTGCGTCAAATCTTTCGAAGCCGTGGCGCCAATCAGAGTTTAGCACATGTGAGCGATTCGCCAATACTCTATCAGTCAACAGTCTGGAATAATTATACTTTTTTAATACTTGAAAGAATACTTATTACGGTGATGCAAAGCTGAATTTGCATAATTTTTCCAGTTGTCAGTGATTAAAGTGAAGACTACTGAAAATTCAGCTTTGCATCACAATAATAAATTACATTTTACAATATATTCACATGGAAAACAGGTATTTGTAATTGTAATAATATTTCAATTTTTGCCATATTTTTGATCAAATAAAGGCTGTACTTGGTAAGCTTCTTTTTTGAAAAACATAAAAATCATGATTGCTCCAAACCAGGAGTGTAGATGAAGACACGTGTGAAGACAAATCAAACGAGAGCTTACGAACCCACAGACCGGGATTCGTCATGGAGGTGCCCTTTGAGGACATCAGGAGGAATGTGGCAGGACAGCTGTGAAAATCGGCTGAGGGACATGACAGTGTAGGGTTAGGTATCGTTTAGGGTTTTTTCGATACCGGTGCCAAATCGATACTTATAAAATAAAAATGGTAACACTTTATAATAACTGCACACTATGAATAATTAGTTAAGCATTAGTAGTCATTGGTAAGCAGTTTATAAATACAGCTGTAAATGCCTTGTTCTTGATTTATAATCA
>JAUCMU010000050.1:2636143-2663657 GCA_032275025.1 Enteromius treurensis | reverse complement strand
GCATAACTGCACACTTATAAGTTTATGAAAGTGAGTGTACAGTTATGCATTTCTTTACAAAGTTTTTCTCCCCTAACTTGCTTTTGCGTTTAATGCTTCGTTTAAGGGAAAAAAATCATGAAAGCACGACAGCTGTATATTCTTTCTTATACAAACATAGAAACAAAAACAACTACAACAACAATAAAACGAATAATAGTAATAATAAATGATAACTACTTATAAATACTAGCCCACCTACTAAAACGTTTTCTATTTTATTTAAATAATTTTAATAATTTGTTACTCGTTGACAGAACACTTTTATATTCTATTTGTATTTTACATATTTAAAAAGTACATAAAATCTGTCACGTTTGCACATTTTTATATTAAAACAAACATTACATATAGGTAAAATAATTTTTTTGTTTACAAAATGCAACTTAGCATTAAATAAGCTTCGCTACATTAGAACACAGGTTTCATTAAAGTAATAAAATAAAATATAATAAATAAACGCTCATCGATATTATTTTTTATTATTAATTAATGAATTTTAATTTATTTATATTTAAGTTTTGTTTTGCTTCAGCTCGAAATACTAAAGGCAAAGTGGCTGGAAGCTGTAATTTTTCTCACCACAAAACAATTCGACCTAGGTTTTCACTGTAATCAACTTTATTTTTAACAGTAAATTTGTAATATGTTGAGTGTAATTTCCTTTCTCCATATAGAAAATTGATAAGCATCTGATCAAAACTATCATGTACAGAATCAGCTTTGTAAACTCATACAAGTTGAGACTGTTCTGTGGTAATCACAGATGCTAACACCTTACCCTCCAAAGAATAGCCTCCTCTCGGGTAGTTCTGGGGTGGCGTGGGGCGCATCATCCTGGAAATGCCCCCCGCTAAAGCGGTCATATCTCCTCTGCAAGAAAGAAACGGGTGCACGAAGCACTTGATGAATAAACTAAAGTTATCCAAAGGAGAAGCGCGGATCGTCAAGTGTCAGTGGATTGCTGAAGAATCAAGTGTTCAGCTGAAAGTGAAAAGTCAACTTCAAAAGTCAAAACGTCGCCGCCAATCCTCGGAAGTTAATCACGGATATCCAGGTTTTCAGTTGTGGCTTATCTCGGCGCAGTTTGGAAGATAAACCCCCCAGAACTTCGTTCCGCTGTTGTTGACACACTTGTTGTTAAGAATTGAAACGCTGATCAGTGGCGAAACATTTTATCAGTTGTTGAGTTGTTGGCTCCTTCTACCCATCGACGACTGTGATTGGTCAAGGAGGGAGGATCTAAAGACTTGAGAAGGCCTTCTGATTGGTCCAAATTCTTAAACTTTCTCGTGCCGTGACCTCGGGAGTTCAAGGGGATGTGTCACCGATAACACCCTCAGACATAAACGGTGATGCTGAGAACAATCTGGAAGATAATACAGACGTGCTCTTCATGTAACTGAAAACATTTCAGTTTTGTTCAGTGCAGTGGACTGGAGACGTGGTTTTTGACTCTGTTCCCGGAAGCTGTCCTCAAGTAGACAATTTGAATGTCTATCTTGCTTATCAAACGCATCTTATTAAACGCATAAATGGTTAATAAAGGCTATTTGGAAGTGTCAAATAAGGTAGACAACTAAAATGCCCTTGGACGAGTTGGGAAGCTTCCAGAAACAAGTATTTTGCTTTCTTCTTTTATCTGTTGGTATTGAACATGAGTCCTCTCCAAATCCTAGCTTTAATGTAAAAAACCCAAAAGCTGCACAGCACAGAGGTATTTATTGTATGCGTGTGGACAGTAGAGTCTCTGCGGAATGAAAGGAGCAGCTCGCGGGGGTCTCAGCAGGGTATGACGCCGAGAGTGCCGTAAAAGCTGTCTGTGGAGACGAATACAATTGTGAAGAAGCGTTATTTATAACGCACAGACATTCAATATAGTAATCCATCCCACTCATTCTCTTGCATTACTCCGCATTTCTCTCTCACTCTCTCCATCTCACATTCAGATGCTCCTCCTCTGTTCCCCGCAGTCACTGAAGTTCCTTTTCTTTGCAGGAGCTCATTGAGAAACTCACGTCAGTCAAACGGCCCCCGTTCATTCAGAGAGAACCCTGATCAATCAAACAGAAAAAAACTATCACACTTTCAACCGTTCAAACAGAAAAACGCATCCTGAGCATGTAAAATGAGTCCGAATTCACTATAAAATAGGCTACTAAAATAATTAAAAACGGAAATCTCCTCGTTTTGTCTGATCTCCATCAGGCTAATGTGACAAATACGCTGGCTGTCATTTTAGAGCTATCAACCCAGCGACGTCGACAGTTCAATCAGGGGGTAAAGTGGCCCTCTGGTCCTCTGGGAAGTGGGCATTATCGCATTGCTGTGCTCAGATGTGCGTGTTTCGCAGTGGCGACGGATAAGTGCGTGTTATTGCCGTTCCCGGTCCCAGGTGCTCCATAAACGGATTAGCGCAGCGGCGTGGAGAGCGGAGCCCGCGCGCCACAGGCCAGGCTGCCTCGGAACAAGAGCAGCGCCACAGCCGCCCGTCCTCACTTTAATTGACATCTGACCGCTTCTGCCGGATTGGCCTGAGGGACAAAACATCAAAAGTGATATTATTGCGATTATTGGACATTTCCCACGTGTGATTCATATCTATCTATCTATCTATCTATCTATCTATTTATCTATTTATTGAAAACCCTTAAAAGCTATAAAACTGTATACTCATATACATATTAAAATTAGAAAATCGTTAAACGTTGGACATACAGTATGTTGTACATGTTTTATTGTTGTACATGATAAGGAAGACGAAGACGTTTTTGCTGCTGTTTTTTTTTTTCTCGTTGATTTGCCATTTGTGTGGACAACATTCATTTGTAAACTAAATAAATGGATGAATAAATGGAAAAACACGAAAAAGACTCGCATCGTTGTTTGTCTTAATATTGAGCTAAAGCAATATAATTACTATTATTATCACAGATCAGAGAACACTTCTTTTCCCCAATAACCCATTGGCGTTCCTTCAAGCACTAGTAATAATAGTTCACTAATTTTATAAATTTCATAATTTAATTTAAAGAAGAATGAATCTAAGTCATACAAATGTCATAAAGGTTAACACTTTTCCCATGTTGTGAGTCTTTTACTTAAAAGCTGGGTTATATTAAATACAAGCACAAATATAAAAGTGAAAAAGTAGCTAGATCCTTTCTGAAGATCCTTTCTCCCCAAAACTTAGTTTAAAACTATAAACTTAGCCTAGTCGCCAGGTCTACGAAGAGTTATAAATCATAGGCTACTCATAAAAACTCATTGGAAAGCTACCAAAGCGCATTTTCGGTTTCCAGGCAAAAATGTCGCATGTTTGTATGAGTAATTATAGGCCTACTTTACGTATGAAGTTATAAGACGATCTTAGCGTGTGCTCAAAAAGTAGTAGTATATGGCTATTTTAAGCCTCTGATTTAACAAAGTCATCCTGATTTTTACTTTTATGAATTTTTATTAAGTAGCTATTCGTGATTGTATAGGTAGGCTACTTTTTGCGCAACTGACCGCTTAGCTACTAATTGCTTCTTTGTACTGTGGCCTGGTTGCTAGTGCATTGTGTGCGCGTGTGTGTGTGTGTGTGTGTGTGAGAGAGAGAGAGAGAGAGAGAGAGAGAGAGAGAGAGGTGATGGATCGTATAGCATTGGCACAACAAACATTAATTAATTTTGCATTAAACATTGCATATCTCAGAAAACCCTGCGAAACCCCAGCTATGAACAAATGTTTTAGGCGAACATGAGCTCTTTTCCCTCGCTTACAGTGCAATAAACACTATAATAATGTTTTCAGATTGAAAAATGTCTATTGCTCACAACAGGCTCGAGGTAACTCGATATGGTCATAAAGTGAGTGGGGATATACGCGGAATGAGGAGAGACTCAGTTTGATTATCTTTAAAGGGATACTGGATATCCGTGTCAAATCAATTTCAGAGTGAAAAATCCAAGTCAGAAATTTTCTACATCGGTGGAAGAAAAGACATCATAAATAAAGAGGCAAACGCCACACTGGAGAAATGTAAGCGCCCCTGGTTTAGTTTAGACTCTAAAACCAAATAACCCCGGGATGTGTTTGATAGAACTTCGGGGGGGGAAATTATGATTAAACTCAAGAACAATGTTTCAGCTCTGAGAAGAGACTGACTGCGAAACGCACAGACACACTGAAACAGAAGAGAAGTGACTGAATATGGTTGGAGGTTCACTCTCAGCAGTAGGTCATTTCTGCTCGTAATTCATCATTTTAGAATTTATAACCTCACATTCAAAAATGTAAAAGGGCTTGTTTGCTCCAAACCGGATAAGGGTCGCACAGTCTACGTATTTAAAGTAAGCTCGGATATACTTGTAAATACGCGTTTACACTGATAAATTAGAATTAAAGTTCACTTTCTGACGTATTGAAGTGAACCCGAGGGTTGCAAATTTATTGCACCCTTTTCATTGCCGCCTCGTCAAATTGCCAAATTAAAAACAAATACATAATATATATCATAAGGTAAAAGTGATTAAAGTCAACTGTGCAACTAACAATCCACCTGAACTATACAAATCTACATATTTTTTTCTAAAATTTAATATAAAATTCTATTTACTGAATGGCAGCTTGTCAGGATCGGGAACAATAATGTTTTGCTTTTTACGTATATAAATATGATATATCAAGCAGTTTAGGGAAACATCTCGAACTATGTATTTAACTGATGTAAAACATCCCACCTCGCCGTCTAACGCTTAAGTAAATATTTACCGCTCGAGCTTCTGTGGGAAACACATCGCTCTTACAGTAAAGTGACAAACTACTCAATAATACGTCTCTTCACAATGGAGTCTTGCTGTTGTGATGACTTTATTTACTCCCTCGGCTCATTAGAATAACTATAAAGAGATGGTGGTTAGCAGTTTCCTTCTCATGTTAAACGCATTTGCTCTGGCAGAGTTCAGCTCCACTACACTACACTCCAGCAACACTAACAAGAATTGCCAGAAATTTTGAGATGATATTTGTTTGACTTATTATTTATTTATTCATGCATTTATTTGTTATTATAGGTTAAATGATCTCTGAAGCATTTGTCACTAAATTAAAAGACTAAAAACTGTTTCCATAATATAACGATAATGATGAGGATAATAACAATGATATCAGTAATATGGTTATTATTTAATGAAATGCATTATTGAGATTTCAAATTTAAATAAAAAAAAACTTTACATTTGCATTTTTAGTAATTTATTTATTTGTTATTTTTACATAAAAAACAACAGCATACCGGCTCTTTGTAAGCCTATCAATTTCTGACAGATGAAAATGCCAACTATCTCACCTTTACCCCTTATCAGTTTTTTGCTAATGAGTTTAACAGTCTCAACTAATGTCCCATTGAGCCACTGTAAACCGTGAAGTGTTTGATTGTGCTAATTAAAAGGTGGTAATGAATGTAAGTAACTCAAGGCAATACAGTAGCGCTGGGATTCAAAGGAAATTAAGAATTTTGCATGACACTGGGTAAATAAAGTGACCCAGTAAGAGGCAGAAAGGCTTTGGAAATGAAGCGTTTGTAGTGAGGGCCGCGGGGCACGGTAATGTCTTTACAAGATGGCAGGGGGACAGGGAGTTTATTGCCCCCGTGGTGAACCTTGGCCCCGGGGCCAGTGCTCCGGTATTATCGCTCTCAGGTGATCACGGCAACCAGTAGCGCTCCTCTCAACAGGTGGCAAGCCTGAGAGATAGGAAAATGCAAGCTCTAGAAGACTTTTAATGTGCTATATACGTCTGTCCACCAGAGGGTGCATAAAAAAATAAGAAACAGTGGACAAAAAAAGCACTTCTCTGTATGAATGTAATTTCTGTCAGTGAAAAAAAAAAAAAAACTGGAATCATGCTAAACAAGGCTGAATTATTTTGATAATAAAAAATAAAATAAAAAGAAAAATAATTTCCCCCTATATATACAGGTTATATAATGCAATAATATGACATAGCAGTTGTGTCCAAATTTTTTTATTTCACTTTATTTCTTTCTAATTTTCTCTCAACGAACATATTCTACATCAACAAAGAACAAAAAGTTAACCAACCGATACTTACATGAGATGAACAGAACCTGTTCATGTTGTCACCTGTCTCTCACTCAAACACATACACACACATGAAGAGAAGTGCACTGAAAATATTTGGTTCTATGTTGTGCACACGTGCCTGAAACAGCTATGTTAAGGTAAGCGCTAGTGTTTTGTTATCTGTGAGTCGGGATAATTAGCGACCTGTGTGTGATTTCAGCACCTCTGCTGTCGGACAGCTCCTGCGCGCTCTACACGGGAGATTAATCACACCTCCTGACTGCCACCCTGCGATCACGTGACCGCGAGCTCGTCAACATTTCTCTGTCATTCCGTTCATTTAACCAGAAAAGCCTTAAAATTTGAACACATGTATCCTATTCAGTTAAGACTGAATTGCATTTAAAGTTAAAGTGAACTAAGTATATTTATACAGAATAATAATTTCTTAACAACAATAATTTAATAAACATAATTTAAAGCTGTCAACAAACTCGAAAGTAATTTTTTTTCTGGAACTACATTCGTTCACAGCACAAAGTCAACAACGCCACCTTGAGGTTTAAAAATGTAACAAGTACGTTAGCTTAAATTGTGAAGTGGAACCTAGACCTTGATATGATGAGTAAAATAAAATTGAATAAAACACAAACCTATTGGCATAACATAGTGTGTATATAATTTATTTAATGTAATTTCTGTAACAGTGTAAAAGTCTCTATTGTCACTTTATTGTGGTCAATTTAACACATTGTTCCTGATTAAACCTTTGATTTCTTAAATGACTAATACATATCTACTAAAACTAATGAGACCTGTATTAAAAATAAATAAACAAAAAATGCTATAACTTATTGTTTGTGTGAGAGTGTGTTTTTGCTTATTTTCGGGGGGTAACCGGCCAATAGATGTTCATGCCTTAAAGTCTAAAAAAAGGGGGGGGGGAAAGAAGAAAAAAAAGACTCAACTGTCTAAATACATTTGTCTTTTCTAGACCAAAACAGAACAGGCAACATTCCCCTGAACTGCACAAAGGCACAAATGCATCAGTTTAGTTGTCAAATGTCTGGATCATATTAGATTGTGGATCTCAATGTCCTGAGCTTTACCCCTGCAACGCTCCTTCACGAGGACGATCTGTGTTTTATAGAGAGCCTCAGGCTGAGATGATCTCTCACTGCAAACATCTCTCACACACCCCCAACTAGACAATGCATGTCTTTTCACATCTAGATATATTACTGAAACATATCACAGTTAATTAGAAACATAACTAAGGCTACTGTGCCATACATCTTCATATGTCAGAGGTTAACACAATAATTCCCATACTGGAACAACGGCTTCAACATAATACAGAACAAAATGCATGTCCAGTTTGTGTGCTTCTGCCAGTAATCATCAAATCTGACATGCATATTAAAAAAAACAGAGAAGTTCATCCATGCAATCTTTGTCAGCTGCTTTTCTACATACAAGCACACACATCCACAAACAGAGTCCATTAAGTAGGTCCTCACAAGGTCAAAGAGAGGAGGGCAGTTCCTGTCAATATCACAAGTTGTGGTGTGTTTTTCAAATGTCTAATGGATTATATTGATTTAAGCTCACATTTGCAAAGGATGTACAGCACTTAGACATGGAATCAGTTCTGTGCAAGTAATTTTTGCATCAGGGATTAGTCTTAAGGCATAATTCACCAAATAACTTTCACTTTTAAGTATGTTGGTCACCACACAGTTTCTGCTCTCATTGGTTATTACCTTTCTTCCAAATTTTAGTCAAACACAATCAGCCATATACTGACTTCTATTAAAAAAAGAAAGAAAAGAAAAGCTGGTAACCAAACAGCATCGGTTCGCACTGCCCTCCAATTTAAAGTATGTTGGTAACTAAACAGGTTTATTGGTCACACTTTATATTAGGTGGCCTTAACTACTATTTACTGGTCTCCAAAAAGATGTACAATGTACTGTACATATTGTGCTCATATTGTATTGCAAAACACTTTTGCTGCTATTGAGGTGGAATATGAATAAGGTTATGGGCAGGCTTGGTGGTATGGGTAGGTTTAACAGTAGGTTAAGGTATAAGGGATTGGTCAACAGTGTAAATATAAATGTAATTGAAAAAAAATAATTACAGATGTAACTACAAAGAGGTATTTCTTTTTAAATATAAATACAATGTAAAAGCATGTATGTATAACACACTAATAGTAGCAACCTAATATAAAGTGGGTCTGTTTTATTTCCCATTGACATAGTTGGTAACCAAATAGTGTCAGTTTCACACATTGACTTCCAAGCAGTTTTGGTTCTCAAATATTTCCACTTGGTACAATGTTTTCCACTGATTTTCATTTTAAGGTATGTATGTTGGAAACCAAAGAGTTACAGTTTTATTTACTTTAATTTTGAAAAGAGTTGATAACCAGACACGTTCAGTCACTATTGACTCATTTTTAAAAAAGCTGGTAACCATACAGCATTTTGACCTCCGATTTAAAATATGTTTGTAAAATATAGTTCACGACTGAGATGACATAAGGGGAAGCAAATGACAGAATGAACTATCCCTTTAACAACAGCATGTGCTTGATAGTGAAAATTAAGAAAATGTGAAAAAAATAGAGATTGTCTTTGTACGATACAGTGAACCTCAAAATGTACAAAGATGTTTAAGCAAGTAGCCACTTAGCAGAAGCTTTTCTTCAGAGCAGATGAGTATTATATAGACACAATCCCCATTGAGCATCCTGAGGTTAATTGTCTTGCTCAAGGGCACAGTGTTGATGGCCCGTGACCAGCAATCATCTGTAGCTACAAGCCCTGAGTGTTGGCTACAATGCCACAACAACTGTTTCATTTTGGCATATCCTGTTAACAGTTGTTTTTTTTTATTGTATGGTTATTGTACAATTGTATTGTATCATGAAAAACAGGATACAGTGCATTAGAAGTCAATTGGACTGTAGTGTGAAATTCTGCACCATCAAGTTTAAACTGCAAAGAGCCAAAGCTTCAAATGAAGGATGCCTGCTTCAAATTGAAAAGTTCTTGATACTCTACTCATAAAGAGAGAAAAACGTTAATTAAAAATATTTCTACTTTGTCAGCAGCAAATTAGTCATTCATTCTTAATAGATTAAATCCAATATGCACACTTGTTGAATTTACGCTACTTCTAAAACGGGTCAGTTCTTACATAGTAAGGATACTTTAACTTGACCAAAAGGCTAAGTAAAAGGTTATATGAAGTTAATAAATAAATGTTCTTTTATTAATGTTTAAAGAATCCTGAAAAAGGCATTACATTCTCCACATAAATATTAAGAAGCACAACTGTTTTTAACAATGATCATAATAGTAAATGTTTCTTGAACAGCAAATCAACATATTAGAATGATTTCTGAAGGCTCATGTGACAATGAAGAGTAATGATGCTGAAAACGTAGCTTTGTAACAGAATGCAATTTCTTTAAATTGCAGTGATATTTCACAACATTAGTGTATTTTGTTTAAATTAAGAAAAGTTGAAAACCTTTTTGGAAGTAATGAATGTATTAAAAATCATCATTGTGTATATTCCCAAGGAATCAAACCCATGGTGTTGCTACCACTTGATCAAATAAATACTGTAGGTTTCACTGCATGTGTCCTTTTAAATGCATAACTGTCTTGTCTAAACAAAAAGAGCTGTTTAGTCCAGCACAGATCACTAAATCAATCAGGCTATTCCCATGTATGCAGTAAACTAAACTAAAGTAAACCATAAAACCTTTGGTAATGCCACGGAATCTTTAACAAAAGCTAACGATCATTAATCCAGGCTGTGTCAAAAGACATTGTCCCATGTCATCTGAGGGGAGTTTAATCAAACGAAGTGTGCTCCTCATGCATGACTTTCAGAGAAGGTCATATACATACGCCAACACAAGCCATATCTGTTTTGGGTTCACATCGGTTGACCACAGCAGCAGCTCTCTCTTGGACAGCCCTCTTTTTGTGTTAATGGCCTGCCCGCCATGGCCGCGAAAGAGATGCCAAAACAAAGCAGGTATTTGTTTCAAGGGAGTGTTGTTTTAGGAAGAGACTTAGAGGTCTCGAGTTAAAGTCACCCCCTTTCGAGGTCACTTGAAATCCTCCTCTCTCCTTGGCTCGGCCCGGGCCATGAATACAGCCACTTCAGTGCCCTCTGAACAAAAGGGCAGGAAGAATGCAGGCGACTGGGGGAGAGGCGAACCCACTGGGAGGGATGGACAACATGCTGGCTCAGACTGGGAGGAGGGAGTCTGTTTCAGCCAGTCTGCCGGGCTTAGAGTTAAAGATTACCTTTGAAATCTGCACCCCTCCTCTGTCCCTATAACTCTGCTCCTCTCTCTCGCCTTCGCTCAGACCTGCGGGCAGGCGTGGAGAGCGGTTAGATGAGTCCCGGAGAAGATCCTCTTTGATGATAGAGAAGGATCTTTTTGTTCTCTAATCCTTCTCTGGTCTTAAACATTTTAAGCCCAACTGGACCTCAAAGAGAGGCTGTGCTGAAGCTCGGGGTCTCAATGAAGGCATTCTTCCCCACCCGCGCTTGTCCCGAACACAGAGAAATCTGCACAAAGTTCAGAGTTCCTCATGAGTTGGATGTCAGTACGCTTGACTTTCACTGCAGGTTATCTCAGACTATAAGGAGCAGGTTATTAAGGCAAGACACCACTGACATTTCAACGGATAACACCTCTGATATCTTCCTCTGATATACATAAGCGTTTAATCGTTTTACAAGTTTTCTGAAATGTTAGTATTGCAAATAATGAGGCATTGTCTAATTTAATATGCACATATTTGCATACACTTTGTGTTGACATATTACAACTCCATAAATCAGAAAATACTGACAACAGCCATGAAAAAGAGTGAATTTTTCAGCATGTTTTTTTTTAGGAATAGTAATGTTCTGCATCCCTTTTTTGACTTTAACTTATGTATAGAACATAACATGGAGTTGTTGAATCATATCCAGAGAGCAAAATATAGGACCTTAACTCCACACACTAAATATGGCATCATGACAGCAGGTTTTACACCAACCACCACTCACAGATCTTCAAGAATGAAAAAATATAATCATTTCAAGATAAGTTGTGTTAAGTATGTGATTTTATGATGGACAAGCTGATACAATCGCTGGACACTTGGCTGTTTCTTATTTACTATCCAATTACAAAATCAAATTAAATTATATTCAAACACTATTTAAATAAAATAATTTTTAAAAGTTAAGTTTTTATGATCATTAGAGATATAAATTCACCCATTGTGGCCAGACGTATGCATATATCTGAAAGCACATAAAACACACACACAACGAAACAAGCTTCAGGCTGCTGGTGCAGAACAGACGGTTTGTTCCCTTGTGTTGTCCAGTCAGTAATCAGCACATTTGACACACACATGACATGACAAAAAGATGAAAGAGTTTTTAAAAAAGATTCCATCTGCCCTCTAGCATCACACACACTGACCGTCTCACACAATAACCTCAAAGAGACTTTAAAGAGAAAATGATGCACTAGTCTTATATATATGGCACTCATATACACTGATGTTTGAACGTTTGTAGCCACTAAGATTTTTTTGAATGTCTTAAAGGTTTAGTTCACCCCAGAATGAAAACTGTCATTAATTACTCCCCCCACATGTCGTTCCAAACCCGTAAGACCATTGTTTATCTTCAGAACACAAATGAAGATATTATTGGGCGCCCACAGCAATGGCTGCCCACTGCTCCAGGTGTGTGTTCACGGTGTGTGTGTGTGTGTGTGTGCGTGGTTGTTCACTTCCCACTGCTGTGTGTGTGCACTTGGATGGATTAAATGCAGAGCACAAATTCCTAGTATGGGACAACATACCTGGCCACATGTCACGTTCTTTCCTTTCCTTTCCTTTCCTTTCCTTTCCTTTCCTTTTTAGATTGGAGAGCTGACTGACCCTCCACAGACAGCAATACAACTGAAACGATCCTAGGTCCAGAGACATAGGATAAAGTTAAAGTTATTTTTGTTTTCTTTGAGAAAAAAAAAAAAAGCATTTTCATAGCGTCACAAAGCTGAAGTTGAGCCACTGATGTCACATCCTGTTTTACCGATGTATTTACTGTGTTTCTGGACCTGAATCATTTCAGTTTTATTGCTGTCTATTGAGGGTCAGATGCCTCTCAGTTTTCATCAAAAAATATCTTAATTTGTGTTACGAAGATGAATGAGATCTTTGGAACTACATAAGGGTGAGTCTTTAATGACAGGATTTTAATTTTAGGGTGAAATAAACCTTTAAGGCTGCATTTATTTAAACAAAAATATAGTAAAACCCTAATATTGCTTTCTATTGTAATACTTTAAAATGCAATTTATTGCTGTGATACAAAGTATTTTCAGCGCCATACTCCAGTCTTCAGTGTCACATGATCCTTCAGAAATCATTCTGATACACTGATTTACTTTTCAATATTTCTGTCCAATTACTTACTTTCAAGTACTTAATTTTTAAATATTTGTCTTCTGGCACTAGTGGGCATATTGAGTTGACAATGATATGGAGCCAAAGACACAATAAATGGCATGTACAAAGCGTAAAGGTCACTTACATGTGTTCAGGCTTGAGTGTGTGTGTAAACAGACACCACTGAACATAAGGAAAGAGCACTGAAGGTTAAGTGTCCATGAGAGGTGAAGTGGCTCAGAATAAACACACACGTACGCACAAGCATACACCTATCGTGCGTCCTCCCATAGACTTCTGTTGCTCTTAATTTAAATAAATTGCAACTCATCTATCACCTATTAATACACACGTACTTCTCTCTCTCTATAGTCTGAGTTGGTTCTCCCACTAATGTTGCTATATTGATTAAAGTCACAGTTTTAATTTAAATTACATAGCTAGTGCATATAAGGCTAAAAATATCAATAACATAGAAACCCAAATCACATTTATCTTACAAAACATACATTTTGTGCCCCTTTTATGCATTACGCAAATACATTTTCAGATTTTATGTTGATTCTGGTAGAATAAATAAAGCATAAGCTTGTTTTTAAGCTTACAGTTCTCGAAGTACACTCAAACAACATGCAAATGAAATGTTAAAATGTTTTTTTTCCTGTCAGCATATTTTTGGTTCCTCATCTTTAATTGAAAAAAAAATATTTATTATACGATAGGCTTTGGTCATAATCGCACGAAGTGCTTTAGATATTACAAATATACGCAACTATGTCAAAATCACAAACCTTAAGTACTTCCGAGTTCATCTCCATAATAGACGCATTTTACTGACATTATTTTGAACATGTTATTTTTATCTTCCTATTAAATCATACTGTAAACTGACTTTCACAGCTGGAGGCGTAGCGTACACATCAGTATCTAAACATATGCCTTTATAATGATATATAACTTATTGTTGTACTGCAACATCATTTAGGATACTTCTTCAGTTTATATGAAATAAATCAATTCAAACACACCTTTGGTTTGGGGATCATGCGCGCCAGCAGGTGCATTTCCTAACCACATGATCAGAAATTAAGCGACCTCTACTGGCCTCAATCCATACATCCTACAGCAGCATATAGACTTGTCCAAATGATGGAGCTGTTTGCCATCTAGAGGACCTAAGAAGACAATACATATTACTACTTTACTAAAAATAAACACATATATACAAACAACTTAGGAAATGACTCACATTTCTGGATCAGAAACAAGGTATGTTTCTGTTTTTTGTGATCTGGGCTGTATCCAAAACTATTTCAGTGGGGACCAAAAGGCTGAGACCTCACTGAATAGCCTTTTGGGTCTCATAGTGTGAAAAATAAACACCTTAGTTTAGTGCAAACTGTTAAATTACTTTTTGTTTGTAAAACAACAAAATTTATATTTATTATTATATTGTCTGCTCACTATAACCTGGTGTTTACGTGGAACAGCAAGAGCGTAAGCAACCAGAAATGCTCTTTTCCAATTAGAAAAAGCTTCTATGTTGTCTAAATGTTTGTCCTTCCCTATTTATGTTTTTGGATATCAATATGGGGAAAGACACCTACAGTAGGTAGACATTTTTTATTAAGAATGTCTAATGCGTTTGGTTGCTCTATAGTGTGATCACCTCCAAACATCTGGGACAAGTAACAAGTTTAAGCGGGATAATGTGGGACAGACATAATAAATGTAAGCTTAAAATCTCTAATTTACCAAGAAATTATTATTTAAATATTATTATAATAATTTATTTTGCCTTTCAACCACACAGGGCAAAAGATAAAGATGCTACCTGACAGCAGAGTGGCTTTGGGGAGGGGGGGCAGATTTGGCATCTTTTGCCTCTCTTTAAAGCAGAATGTCAGATTACCAGTCTATAGGCTTTTTTGCTTTCAGTTGGTCTGATTCTCTTTGCTTTTATGTCAGTTTTGTTTTTGGAATGTGGATGTTGTGTATGTTCAGGTACTGTCAGATCCAAGTTTGAGTATTCTTGTATGAAGTTTGTTATTCAAGTTTGCAATGTAAGCTATGTCTTATATCTTAAAATTGTGTTCCTGTGATCCATATTTCTTACAGTTTCTGCACACTTTCTTTCAGTTTTTTTGTAATCTTTATGGCCCTTTCTAATATTCAGTTGCTTGGAAGGCCTTCAAGTTCAGTTTCGATGGAAGAGCTCTATTTAGCCATTGCCTTTTGGTTAATAGAGCGATGCTTTAATATATTTGATTTCACAGGTTTTGAGGAAATCTTTGCTTTGTGTCAGTGTATTTATTTATATTTTTAAAAAAATACTGATGTGGCACATCCTCAGGTACTCTCACGTCCAAGTTCGAGTATCCTAGTATTTTCTATCAAGTTTGTTGCTATCTGAGTTTGCAATGTATGCAATGTCTCCTATTTTAAAATTGTGATCCATGTTTCCTATCTGCATGATTTCTTTCAGTTTGTCTTTGTTATTGTCATGACTCTTTCTAATACTCACTTGCTCAGAAGGCTTTTTTCAGGTATTGATGATAGCACACTATTTTGCCATTGCTCTTTTAAGTTTAGAATCTTTAGAATAATTGACCTCATGTATGGTAATGTGAGGGATGCCTACAGTGCCTCCCCTACTGACTGGAGTGTGCAGTAGGATTCTCATGGAGAGAATAAAGAGAAGCACAACTAACTATACCTGAACTTCTGCATAGATGTTGTACTTCCCAAAAAGACTGTACAGTGGGTAAACCCTGGGTGACCAGCAATGTCAAAGACCTACTTAACAAGAAATGGCTGCACTGAAGCGCTTCCAGAGAGAGCTCAAGGACTATGTTTAAAGGGATCCCTGGCTAGTCAGACATGTTGGCTCTAGTTCTCTTAAAAATGTAGAAAATCCTTTCACTCGCAAGCTGCCATTGTTCTAAAAAGTGACATCACCTGGTTGCATCTAATCAAAGTCCAATAAAGGTGCAGCAATCAAGCTGTTACTGCCCATGTGCTGCCTTCATGCACGTTGGAAGTTCTGGAGTCACGACCTTTAGCTTGGGGAAAATCGCCTTGAACGTACCGTCTGGTTTGGAGACTCATGAGGAAGTAGAGTAACCTGAGGCACCCGAGTTTACGTCATTTACTTCACAGCCATGGTGGCCCCATATGCACCTGGTCACACAACAATATTACATCATTTAAAAATTAATCTTCAGATAATTACACTACACATGGGAGTGTCAGGGCTTGTTTAATGCGGCTCCTTGAGACCCAAATTGAATTGGCTCAGGTGGTACGGTTCTCAAGTAATTCCCCCAAAATTGTGGCAGATACAGACACAATGGGGGCCAGCGCCCTAGCTAAAACTTAAGTGTATCTACATGACCTATGAGTTTCACAATGCCCAGTGATTTATTGCCCCGGGGACGGACAACCAAAAATCAATAGAGAAAAAAAAAACTATATGCCCACTGCGCTAGCTACACTAGTAGTGAAGGTCATAATAATGCAGTGATGCTCCTCCTGGGACATTTTGTATGCCTAGCAGCAGCTCAACCATTTCAAAGCTGGGCTCACAGGAAGCACTCAAGGCAAATTAGACTGCACATTTTAAGAAAATAAAACTTTTGTACACCTCTTAGGAACAGCTGCTTTGAGGTGATGACCAAATAAACTAATTTCTAGCATTTCCCACGGAGCCCGGGAAGGGTCACACTTTTGCGTTCCAGCGCAATAGTTTTGCGTTCCCTCTCAAAGGTTTTGAATTCCCTCGCAATACTTTTGCGTTCCCTCACAATATTTTTTATGCTCCCCTTTTTTGCAGGGCTCCAAATTTCTAGTCAATAAAGAGTAGCCCACACTTTTCAATAGAGGTTTATTTGGATTGCAGTTCTGCTAACCCTCATGGATACTTTATAAAGTTTTACTTTAACCTGGGGCTCACATACATATAGAGTATAGAGTACTAAGCCCAAGTTGACAGAAACAAAAAAAAATGCTAGGGAACACATACAAGTATTGCGAAGGGAACGCAAAAGTATTGAGAGGGAACGCAAAAGTGCGGCTCAAAAATATTCCCCAACGTGACCTTTCCCGGGCTCCGTAATTTCCAGTCTTTTCTTTGTAACCTTATATAAGCGCTGTAAAGTTAGTTTAAGGTTTGATATTCGCCAGACATTCGCTTTCAATTGCCACTGTTCTGTAGAGTCGACAGTGTCACAAAGATATCTCTACCCCGATTAGTTTTAACATCATACAGCTACTTTATATTTACATGAAAAACTGCCTAAACGTATTGTAGCAGCAAATTTAAGCCAGAGAAGGCTTTGATGCACTGTAACTGCGTTTGATGAGTAAGGGACCGTCTAAAAATTACAGACTGGGTTTAAAACGTCCAATGTATTTTAATTAAAGTGACTTTTGCCTTATAAAATAAGACACTTTCAAACAGTAAATTTTGTTTTATAGGAGACTACAGGCATCATTTTTCAAATACCTCATTTCATATATGTACAGTACACTGTATACCTAAATAGTTGTTTATAAAGACTGTAGTACATTCCTAGTTACACTACTAAATTACTATGAGTGAAATCTTGCCAATACATCTTTTACTGTATATACAGTACTCAAATACTGTATAATAAAATATTCTACCAGTACTATTGTTACATACTCGAAACTGTAGTGCATTTCCTACATCTGAAATTTGGTCAATATCGTTCTTACTGTACAGTACATACATTACATAATTAATCCTAGAAAGAAAAAAAAACTAAACAAAACTAATTCATCAAAAGAATTCGAAAAGTTCCAAAGGCTATAGAAGACTGTAAACTTTTGCCACTGTTTCCCTTACTGTACGTACAGTAATACAGTAAATTATTGTTATAATAAAACAGTTACTGTACTTCACCAAAATCATTTTTTCACATTACAAAGGTTGTAGTACACTCATAGTGTGCTGACTGACTTACTACAGGTGAAAGTTTGCCAAAGTTTTTTTCGACCAAAAAAAAAAAAACCCGACAGTGCATCAATGTGTTGTTTTCGCAATCGACTCAATTATTCAGTTCCACAAGTGGTTTAAATGTGGTTTATTTTTTTAAGTTTTCTCATTTAGAAACATGACATGGACCATTTGCGTTGACTTCAGACATCAGAACTGGTGAGTAGTATAACAGTTGTATTTTAATGTCAAAGTCATCAGTCTTTAACCTTATGCTGACAATGTAGGTTGGTTGATAAACTCCTTAGATAAAACATGAATGTTCCAAAATATGAAACTAATGTTAAGAATTACATAAATCCATAGCTATTAATAATGATTTCAGTATTAACTGTAAAGTTTAATGTGTTATCCCCTCTTGTGGACAATATTAGAATTACAGACCTTCACTGTAATTGTTGTTTTAGCATCCAAACTTTATGCCTTGGGTTTCAAAAACTTATTTCTTAGGTTAAGCTTGACACAGACATTAATATATAGCCTGGAGTTAGTTTACATTAAAGAATATACAGTTATTTGGTAGTAAGCATTGAGTAAGCATTTCATTTTTTTAGATTTTAAGCCTTCTACTTCAGCATTATGCATTAATGTTTTACTGTTTTATTTTAGTTACTCTCATATTTCTTTATTACAATTTTATTTGTACTTTAACTTTCTCAACTTTGTAGATTATGACTCGTGGTAGGACAAAAAAGGCAGCAAAGGACCTGTGGGCTTTAGCAGGTGGTGTTGTGGTCAAAGAATTCTCAAGACTGAATGTAGGACATGCCACTCCCTATAGTTCTGAGATCTGGACTAATCTTTCCCTATCAGAGTTTGGAAATGACAACAAGCAGAACAAACATTGGTTGTGGGTTATTTGGCATGACAACTGCAGGGGACTAAAAGATCAAGTGCTGCTAGAACGGACAATTAAAAAGAGCCAGCCTCCAGATACTCATACAGACGAAAAGCTTCAACACACTCGAAAACGGCAGGCATCCAATGTTCGTAGAGGAAAAATCGCAAAAGTCATCCATAAAGGAGTGAGCAATGTTTACTACACTAAGCTCAGGAGGACTCCTGTGGAAGAAATAATGGCTGGAAATTTAACAAGGTCTCTTAACAGAGACATCTCAAAAGTAATTTACTCTGAGGTAAAGAAGGCTGCATCACTACATGACAATGTATTGTAGGAAATGCATTTAATACAACGAATTATGAAGGAATGTGACAACAGTTACCAATATTTGCCAGGCTACATTCAGAACTTCCAGGTGGACCCTTTCAGCTGTCACATGTATACTGGAAAAGGGAGTTTCAATCTTAGCGACACATATGAGGAAAAAGCCACCAGTAACCCTGTATTTGGATGCCACTGTGGTGTCTAAAATATCAGAACAGAAAAAGAGAGGGCTTTACTATGCTCTTGTTTTGGCAGGTCAGGGCCATGGCATACCACCTTTGCCAATTGCTGAAATGCTGTCAAATGATCACACTGTGCCATCTCTTTCTGGCTGAAGCAATTTTTACACAACCTGTCAAAGTTCACTACACTTACAATCAGGTATTTGGAAACAGATTATAGTTGGGCACTTATACAAGCTGTTCTACTGGCTTTCAATAAAGAGAACATTCTGTCATACCTTGAGAGATGTTTTGATGTTTGCCAGGGCAAGGATGATGGGATGGACAGCAAAAGCTTCACTGTTATACACCTTTGTTCAGCCCATGTGCTTAAGGCTGTGGCCCAGGCCATTTGCAGGCACGTGACAGACAAAGGACACAGGGAGTTTGTGATTTTTGTGTTCGCAAGATTGCAAAATAGCCAGTCTCTAGATGAAGCAATTCGGATCTTTCAGGCTCTTTGCATTGTCCTTAATACAAGGACAAATACTACTTCTGTGAAGGAGAGTGTTGAGGCTCTTCAGGGACTGATTCAGTGCTTCATTCTGGACATAGACATGTCAGAAGTCCAGATGAACACTGCAGATGATAAGTATGAGCACTTGTGGAAAACAATTGTGGAAAGGTCTCGCTTCTCAACTGTCTTTAGAAAAGCATTTGAAGAGGCAACTAAAGCAGTCACTCAAGAGGAAGAGTCTTCAGAAGAGAACCTGTACTACAGTCCAGGCATCATTCAAACACTTTTTAACACATACATGACTATCTTTCCCTTGTGGAGTGGAGTAATGCTGGGTGACCTAAAAAGACATGCGGCAGACAAAGACATTACATCAGTGGAAGATGGAGGACAAAGACAAGACAACAAGACAAGTGAAACTAATTTTCATGTGGAAGGATGGTTTTCCATTATTAAGCAACACATCCTAATGAAAGCTCGTAGACTGCGGGCAGGCAACTTTGTACGCAAAATATACTCTTCTCTGCAAGGACTTCTAGCATTTTTTACCATCCAACTGGTCACAGTGCAAGAGGATAGTGTTGAGTACAGCAGTGCTTTTTATACTTTTCCCGTTAAATACAATTGGATTCATGTGCTCACCAAATAAGTACCTCAATAAACAAAATAAAGGATGTTTGTGTAGAAACTTAACAAAGACTGGCATGAAATGCTTGTCATACTCAGAGAGATACTGATTTAGGAGTAAAGTGCAGTGGTCTCTTATTTTTTCCTGAGCTGTATATATATATCTATATATATCTATCTATCTATCTATCTATATATATATATATATATATATATATATATACACACACACAAACAAAAACAATAGATAGTATAGGGAAAAAAGAAAGCTAATGATAAAATAGAATAGAAAGTGCTAGAGTTAGAGTGTCAAATAAACATGGAGCAGATGTGTTTTAGTTTTCAGTTTCCTGAAGCTGATTTACATAAATAAATTTTTTAAAAAGACAAAAACAAAAAATGAATACAGTAATAATTTGCTGTAGAATCGAAGGACAAGTACTGTGGGTACTCACCTAAAATGTGATTAAACATGTACTAGCGATACAACTGTGTATAGATGTACTTTTTAATGGTACATTTCTGTTTTCTTTTGAAGATACAATGTGAACAATGCACAAGATGGTTTCATGCAGGCTGCCTTGGACTATCTCCAGACCGTATACCTAAACAGGAAGTAAAGTGGTATTGCTCAATGTGTGACTAATGGAGAGAGAAAAAAAAAGGTTACTGAAATATTTGTAATGTGTTACAAAGGGAACTTTGTTTGAAAGGAACTTTGTGTATATATATCATACACATTATTTATAATGTAGACAATGCGATTAAGTCCTTATAATGAAAAAATAAAATATGTTTTGTGTATGATTTCTGAATCAATGAGAGAAATGTGTTGTAAAAACAACATCAGTTCCAAAATATCTGCTTTTGTCTAATATATTTAACAAAAAGAATTCAGTTGAAAGGCCAATAGACAGTGTACAGTATATACAGTATGAGTGTCAATGTCAAACTTTCACCTCTAGTAAGTGTACTACAACATTTGGAATCTGAAAAGAATAATTTTGGTGAAGTACAGTAACTGTTTTCTTAGAATAATAAGTTACTGTATGTACAATAAGGGTGGTATTGGCAAACTTTCACATGTAGTAAGTCAGTCTAGCCATAAGGAATGTACCCCAACCGGGAAAAAAAGTAATTTTCGTTTTATACTGAGAGGTACATTTGCAGACGCTCACTAGCAGCCTAGACGAATATCCAGCGAATATCAAAACTGAAACTAACTTTACCGCATTCCTGAAGCGCTCACGTCTTCTGGACTCTGTTGAATACCGTAGCCTAAGAGCCTTAAAGGCTGGGAATTGGGCTGTCTCCTCACTTCATACAAGTAAGGAAAGCCGGGAAATCTTTTATTAATGGAAAGAGCAAGCCTGTATGCCTCATAGTAGTCCATCTCTAAATCAGTCAAGCAATCTTTCGTCGGAAAATGTCGCCATCAAGCAGTTTGGTAAGCACTCAATATGATGTTTCATTACACCTATTGCATTTTTGAAAGGCTTTGAGTATGGTTTATTGCATTACTAAGATGCATTTTTAATTATTGTTTAAAAATAAGGCGTCCAACTTTTGCTGTCCGTCTGCTTTATCAACATGTTCATGATGCAGGCGCGGCGCCAGGATTTAATCCTTGGATGGGCCGTAGTAATTTTGGGTGGGCCTTAATTTAACGAGTCAATATGTTCAATATAAAATGTATGTAACAAGCAGGTAAACACAAACTATACCAAAGTTAAACTCATTTTTTCCTATCTTTGGATTGTGAATATTGCGGGCAGAGCGATAGAGAATATTTGGTACACTCCATTTACAGCAGCGGCGCACGCACTGTTAATTCCCTGACCGTTCCATTCGGAACACGTTATTCTTTCCTGGAACAAAATGAAAAAGGAAGAAATTTTCAGATCCACTTCTCAACGTTGTTTATTTTTTTGCCAGCTTTCAGTACAAAATGCAATTAAAACAATCAGATGAGACAGTGAATAAATTTGCATTTTAAACACTCGGAGTCGGAACATGTTAAGAGGCAGGTTATGATTAATTAGGACGACAAAATATGCAAATATTTGTAACACAGAATATTTCCTAAAAATGCATTTAGATACGTTTATACATGTCTACTATTCTCTGTGATTGCATGTAAAGTTGTTACTTTGACTTCTAGCTGCGTGTAGTTCAATATATATGAAGGTAAAACAGTAGCAAAACTCGGGAGCTTGCAAATTTGAATGTGAGAACTTGTCAAATTAATATTTGTATTTGTAAGCTGAAATGTACACAGCTCTGATGTGAAAAGCTGCATCTATCGATTTGCACACACAAACAATGCTCAGAACACCTGTGTTTTGAATTCGAAGTTACAGATTAATAGTTACAAATGCGTAAAGTGTCATTCACATGAACAAAATGACAGGCACAATTGTGTATTACACATACCACCACAAGTCTGCACTCACAACCTCTCAGATCTGGCAGTACAACCTCAAATCCCAGCGCTCTTTTCCTACTCTTTTAGCCATATTTCTGTAGCAAAACTCACTCGTGCACTTTCTGTAGCAAAACTCACTCGTGCACTTGTAAACGCAAACTTGAGAGAGCAGAGTCGGGGGCGGGGCTGGGGTGGGAATGGAGTCATTTTATTGGTCGGTCCCTCACCAATGAACAACGCCAGCCACAATGCAAACATTTGTTTGCATATGTATTAGCTATTTTTTAAAACGCTTGGAAAATATTTGTATAAAATATCATTAGTTTTACTGGTTTTCATATATCACTAAAAGTGCAGCTTTTCGTTTGACAAGGACGACGACCACCACCACCAACGAAACGGCGAGAGCTGCTCTGTATAGTGACGTCGTTGCGCGCAAGATGTCAAAATTCATTGACTCCCTCTGTCCAAATAAACAACAATGCTACGCTTTTTCTGAAATATAAAAAACAGTACAACTAATAATATATATATATATATATATACATATATATATATAAAAATTCCAACCGTTTATCAAAAGTAGCTGATAAATATGTATTCAAATGTTAGGCTGAGGACCGCGCGTTCTGTTCACAGTTGGCTAAACCAGCCTGGAAAAAGACAACCAATGATATCAATAATGCTGGGAGTGCAGAGAATAAGGCTGCATTGTTTGAACAGTTTAACTGCTCTTCCACCGAACGAACTGATTCAGTAAGAATCTTAAACAGGCATGCAGAATATTAAATGATATTAGTGATTTTATGCACCATTTATATGTGACCCTGCACCATCAGTTTTTTGAAACTGAGATTTATACATGATCTAAATAACAACTGTCTGGAATAACTATCGGGAACTTGAAGGTGTCTGGCGTTGTTCATTGGCGAGGCATCGACCAATAAAATGACTTGATTCCCATACCCCTAGTTCTTAACACGGTGACTAAGTTTAACTGGCCCCAGTATCATGTTTCCACAATAATATGAAGCAGCACAACTGTATCTAACATAATCAGCAATATTTCTTGAGCAGCTAATAATCATATCTGAATGATTTCTGAAGGATCGTGTGACACTGAAGACTGGAGTAATGATGCTGAAAATTTTGCTTAATTACAGGAATATATTACGATAAAAAATAATTATTTGACATTTGTAGTAAAATGTTATAATATTTCTATTTCTAAAATTACTAATATTATTTTTTACTTTTAATGAAATAAGTTACTACTGTCAAATGATTAATTGCAATTTATCACATCCAAACTAAATGTTTTATGAACGTTTATATAATATGTGTACTGTGTATATTTATTATGTACAGTATATGTGATTATTTATGACAGTACTAAAATAAATGAAATCTTGGCAATTTACAAAATGTCAATATTTTTACAAAATGTATTGTCCTTAAAATTCTCAATTTTAATCAAAACATTTTTTTCCTCAGAAATGTAGCTAATCTGCTTGTGTATAATTATTAAGAACAAACTGTGATTGGTCTGAAGGACGTGTCTCTCAGAGATTTACTGCAAATCCATGCATTATGTCCAAATCGAGTTATGACTGGAAATGGTCTTTTAGACTCTGATCTGTCCAGTGACAGCTGAGTTTGGCTCAACTATCTGGAGATTCAGAGAAAATGGAGTCTGGAAATTGACATCAAATCAATCAAAATGAACTTTGAAGGCACTTTTCTCTGTTTAAGTGTTTCTGTGTTATGGCATTTGGCCTTCTTAGGGCACTAGAGACTCCATGACAGATTTAACAGAGAGTGAAGCGCTGTTTGTGCTACTACAGTATAACTAACCCAGAGACAGTTTGTTCTTTTTGCAACTAACTGAAATATATACATTTATTGTTTAAATTAATTTAAACTGTTTAAATTAATTGCAATTTTGTTTTTGTTTTTCTGAGACAAAAATAAAAATCACACATTTTTCCCTGATTTACTAAATTTAGTCTAGACAATCTGGTCAGGCATATTTACAACAAAAATCAAAAAATCTTTTTTTTTTACATTTGCCACTATCCTAGGTTTGCCAATTTGTCAGTAAGATTTTCTTTTACTAATTTAAAACACAATAATGTAGACATTTCCTAATACTTTTATATATTTTACGTTATTTCAGCCAAATTTTGAGATTTTATTCTCCAAATAAACGTACTTGACACCTTAAAAGTAGACACTTTACTTATATTTTATGTTCTTTATACATAAAATCACTTTTGAGAATTTCTTTTGATGCAGACACCGTGAGGTCCTCGTCCCATTCTTACAGTTTATATTACATAGAAGTATACAATATATAATTTTTTTTCTTCTTAAATATGTACATGCATATGTTTGTATGTTCATGAACATAGTAAAACAGCATGCACACATATTATTATGTAATACATTATGTACACAAAAACTTTTATTTTGAATGTGATTAATCAGGATTAATTGTTTGTTTGACTAAAAGAAAAAAATCCATCTCTATTTCATTCAAATATTTTAATGTTTATGTACTTTACAATTAATTCTATTCAACATTTAATTTACAGAGGTCATGTCAAATATATTTTAAACTTTGGGTTATTTCAAGCTACAATAAGAAAAATATTTCAACTTAAAAATAAATAAAATTAGACATGCAGGTTAAAGCTGAACTGCAATAAAATTGCAATAAAAACTAATTAAAGCTATGATGAAATATATAAAAATACTATTTATAAAATAGTATAAAACTAAAATTAAAACTAAAAATACTAACAAAAGCCCATTTACAATATTAATAAGTATAATAATATATCACACTTATACATTCATTTGAAATTATATATTGTTAAGAGCCTCTATCTATCCATCTATCTATCTATCTATCTATCTATCTATCTATCTATCTATCTATCTCTAACTCAATTATTGATTAACATTTAATTAACAAAGACAGAAATATGGCAAAAAATATTTTTCCCTGCTGTACATAAGTATCCTTACATAAGTACAGTATGTGCGCACTGATGCTAGAAAGCAGGGAGGTAGTGTTTGTGTGTTTGTGTTGGAGGTGTGCATGTGTCAGCAGAGCTCAGACGTCTCTTCATTCTCCAGGCAAAACATAGTGTCCCGGACTAAAGTGCCAATGTCACCAAAAGCTGCCCAAAGCAGTTTGTTTAACAGGACTGCTATGCATGGGACTCAGGAACCCTGTGGATGCGCTCGGCCTGGCGGGAGGAGGTGTTCCAGAAGCAGACTCCATGCCGAACACCAATTATACTGTATATGTGAGACCGCTCCAGATTAATGTGAGACTTCTGAGCTGAATACATGTCAAACATATACATATGGTGGAAATAGACAAACAAGCTGTCTATTTACGTCACAACAAAAACGGTTCCTCTTTACATCCTGAACATGCACAAATCTTATAAAATAAGGTATAAGTTTGCTATAATGCTGAATGGATTGATAGTTGATTCTGATGTCATGCTCAGAAAGAAAACAGTTCTCATCTCTAGTGAAAAATGTCACAAAAACACAAATAAAAGCCCACTGAAAATACTAATGAATACTACATAATTTACCGTTTACGTAATCGATATATCGACCTGTTAGATCATTAAACAGTGCATTTGTAAGTGTGCCAGAAATGCCTTCTATATATGGAAGACAGATCACAAGCAGGTGCCTGGTAAGACTTTGCAAATCTCTGCTTCTTCCCAAGCAATATGTCACCTGAAATCAAGCCACAAGCAGCACGTGATTTGTTTGTACCTTTTTTCACACACGCTTCCTGAGATCTGAATTCATGGAGCTGTGGGCATGTCGCTCTGTCCTCCCTCTTTAAATTACAGCTGAAACCAAAATGTTTTTTTGACATTTAAGCCACACTTAAAGCGTCTGAATGTCAGTGCATTAGATAATAAAATAACAGAGCAAATGGCATCTGCTGCACAAGCTTTTCTCTTCACTAAAGCCAATTTCCTTCATCCACTGGTGTTTTATCTAATGCAATAGCATTCACACAAGTAATTGTCTCTTAAAGGGATATTTCACCCAAAATTGTCCATACCAGGAAAGTCGAATAACATCGGATTCCACTGACAATATGATTTGCTCTGCAGAAGAAAGGAAGTCATAAAAGTTTGAAATGACATGAAGGTGAATAAATGATGGAGGTTACATTTATTGAGTGAACTATTGCTTTAAGTGTCCAAAAACCCTTTGGGATCAGTGTAGGTAACCAATCCACCATGCTTTCCATGCTTCATGCTTTTTTGATCACAGAAATAATGTCATAGTCAGACATCTATCAGTTGTGCAAATCATGGAAATTAAAGCATTTAATTATTATTTACTGCATAATTTATATAGGAATGGACCAAAACAGTCAAAAAAAAAAAAAGTGTAAAATAGTGTTATTAATTAATTTATTTGTGTGTGTGTTTAAATTCTGAGTTAGTTATTGCATTCATTTAAATGGAATTAAGAGGAAAAGTCTGCAATAACCCGAGGCAGAGTAAATGATTTTTTAATTAATGTTTTTGGTTAACTATCCCTTTAAAGTCTTCAAATTTTTTTTATTTTTTATTTAACATATGTTCTGTGCTTTATATGGAAGTCCATAATTTAAACTTTTTTTCCACACAATTCTAAGATTCTGAGAATTGCAAGATAAAAACTCACAATTCTGAGAAAAAAAGTCTATCAGATATAAGAAAAAAGTATTTGATTCTATTTCAGAACTCAGACTTTTTCCTCTAAATTCAAAGAAAAAAAGTCTAAATTGTGAGATAAAAAGCAATTCCTTTTTTTTTTTAAATTTACTTTATTGATACTTAAACAGAAAGTGCTTCAATAGCTTTCAGCAAAACAACGTACTTTAAAAAAAAGAATAAAAAAATGACCACAGAACTTTATATACATTATATACATATATATATATATATATATATATATATATATATATATATA
>JAUCMU010000050.1:2611760-2629116 GCA_032275025.1 Enteromius treurensis | reverse complement strand
ATCTCTATTTGTCCCCCCTTACCTTTTCTCCTCCTCTCCTCCATCACCCCCCCTCCCTTCTCCAGTACCGCATTAAGGAAGCACAATTCACTGAGAACGACTCTGGAGCCCAGCATCACTTACTTTTCTCTTTTTCTACTACTGTACATCACCTCCTTTCAGCAGATTCCCTCTTCATTTCATTTCACCAGCACTTTATTCCTCTTCCATCACTCTTTTTATCCATTTAACACTTTTTGCCAGCTCCATTTTCCTGTCACTTTCCTTTCCTTTCTTTCCATTCTAATTCTTTTTAGGCAGCTTGAAGAAAGTTAGTCAACTCTTTCAGAACTGCATTTAGACAGCAGAGGACAGAATGAAAGTCAAGATGGAAACATTGAAGGTAAGACTTCATTCACTTCTTAAAGCAACTGTGCAAAGACTGCAATGGAAAACAGTTTTTAGGTTAGTTGGGCTGGTTATATTAGTTTTAGGATATGCGGTTTTGGTAAGTTTACTATAGTCATAGTGGAAAGTACTTGAACTTATGCACTGAAATAACTATTTTTACTCAAGAATTGTTAGTAAATTTCACAGTTACAAACAAATGGCATTATACCCGAAATCTGAAAGTAGAAAAAGTTTTCACTTTAGTAATCTTTTATTTTATTTTCAACTTGTTATAAAGTTTTCACACAAAATATTGTACTAGGAAGCATAAAACAGAATAAAACTGATAACTTTTTGCATAGCCACAGAGCTTTCAGATTAATGCATGTAATGCACTATAAAAACAGTGAGTTTAAGACTGTTCAGGTGCATAAATGTGACTCGGAGGGCACGCTAATGAAAGAATGGGATACTTAAATGATCCCAGAAGAGGGATTATGAAAGGAAACAATTAAAAAAGTGAGATAAGTGAATGTGCAGATGGAGGAAAAGGGAGAAAAGCTGCCATAAATGTTGAGGGGAAGCATATTTGAGTGAAGTAAAAAAAGAGCTTTTGTTGAAGAGAGAAATAAATGCAGACTCAGAAGTTTGAAGTGAGCTGATATCAGCAGCAGCACTGCAGCGCTCCGAGGAGAAAAGGTCACAGAAACTTAAACAAACAAAAAGAATAGATGATGTTGAATGATTTATGGGTTGAGAAAACGTAAGGATCAGGTGCAGTAATGTATTTTCAAGATACGAACCAGATTTTGATCAATCACAAAGAAATCTGAAGAAAACACTATTTTGGTCTTTCTACTTCTTAATTTCATATTTAATTCAATGTGTCACTAATTAATTCTTTGCAAATATTTAGAGTGAAAATTTCATTTCATTGTTTTTTGGTGGTTTTAGCGATTATTAGAAAAATGTTGGTAACTATATGTGCATGAATAAATAAAAAAAGAAGAACTGAGAGGATTAATATTTTACTGTGCTGTGTGTCTGTGTGTGTTTGTAAAGCATGCACCAGAACTGAGCTCAGAAGCAGTGGTGACGTTTTACTGCATTTATTTATTTCTATATTTTGGAAGGGGAGGGGGGTCACAAAAAGAAGGTGAGAAAGATAACCAGAAAAAGAGCAGAGAGGCAAGAAAAAACAGGGTTTAGAGAGCATGTGAGCATCGTGAGAAATCCTGACACACAGGGTGAGGGAGACAAGGTATAATTACCCCGCACGCGTGTGTGTGTGTGTGTCTGTGTGAACACATGTCACACAAAACCTGCGCAAAACAAGACAACACACTGAGAAGTAAAAATGCTGTTAGCGCTGAACAGGAAATGGAAGCCGAAGGAGAGAGAGAGAGAGAGAGGGTAAAGAAGGAGAGAACGAGAGGGGTGAGCAGTCGAGGACTGCAGTGATGCTTATATACATTAGCAGTAACACTGCAGCAAGAGGGAGAGGGAGGAGGGAGAGAGAGAGAGAGCAGAACAGATCAGAGGAGAGAGGGGGAGGGGACGAGAGAGAGAGAGAGAGAATTTAAAAGACTGGAGAGAGTGAGTGACTTACGTTCCTGTACTTGGCAAAAAAATGGAAAGCCTGTTCATGAAAGAGAGCAAGAGATGGGAAGAGGGGCTGGAAAAGAGGAAAATGAACAAGCTAATGAAATGGATAAAGCAGGAGACTTGAAAATGAAAATCAAGCCAGACGTCATGCGTTACAGTGATTTTATCATGAGAAATAGGTGCTCCGAGCTTAAAACCTGAAGCTTTACATGTGATTTTGATGTTAAAACATCTTTTAACAAAGACAATTATTAGGGAATCATTTATAGGTTGAAAAACATTGTGACTTTGCACTGCTTTTGCTCGGTTTATTTGAGCATCACAGCACAGCCCCACACAGCAACACTGATTTATCCAATGAAGAGAGTTTGTGGGCAGAGCTAAGTTTCTGGCCAATGGCAGAGAGGGGGTGTGGCAGATGCAGACAGAAGTTTAATACTATGTAGTCAACTGTGTACTATTTTTTAAACATATATATATATAAATACTAAAATAGTAAGTGAAATAGCATCACTTAAAAGCACAATATGTCATTTTTCATCAGTAGAGCTCGCATTTTCAAAACAATAACAAACGTCAAGCTTGGAGAGGCTATGGAGAATGTTCACAAATTAGGTAATGATGAATACATTTTTTTATTACCTGTAGTTATTCAGACAGCGAATAAATTATACACAGAATGTCTCAAAAAACTCTCTTTATAATCATTAAAGCTGTCTATTATGATTTTATGTATGAATCTCTTAAATCATATGTACATCTGCACTTTGTTGTTTATGATGAGAGAATTTGTGAGATCTTAACTCAGTCAGCGAGTGCATGCAGTGAAGAAATAAACTCATCTGAAAGCCTCTGATTGGCCTTTGCATTCATAAGTTTAACGGACTTGTGTGTGATTGGTTATTATAATGCGCTTATAGCACAAAAATGCAAAAAAAATCATTGCACAGCAGCAATTGTGTTCATGTGTTGCCTGAGTTTAGACAAGCGTAAACTGAGGATGTGTGGATATTACATCCTTGATATGCGAAAATGACCAGGGAGGAGATGGTCCCACTTGTACATGTACTACATACACATCTAGTTACTATGTATGTAACTACAGTGTAAGTGCACATTGGTACATAGTATCTACAGCTGTAATATTTCATAAGAACCCTCAGATTGGTATGTGTAAGAACAAATTGTGTGACAGGACATTGGTAACAAACATGTTTCCACTTCACTAAGTACTTGTGTAAAAGGAATTATACAACCACATTTTGTAACAACAATATCTGAAAGAATTTAATGCAGGGGGTGGAGATGGATTGGTTTAGTGATATGTAAAGTGGGAGGAGTTAGATCTGGAGTTGGTGCATGGTAACTCCTCAGGAACTGTTCACTTAATATAAAGTGTAACATTCTGGACACCAGTAATAATTTATATGTAAATCCTAACTTACTGGCCGCTTCTGTGTAACATCAGAGTAATTACATCTATACTTTAAATTGTTTCCTTAATATAAAGTGTAATGCTTTTTTGCCAAAAAATGCACATTTGTACTTTCATTACCAAAAAGTGCTGTTACCAATGTCCTGTTACACATTTACCCACACCATTCAGTGAATTGTTACGTGTGTGTGACAAACATTACAGCTGTAGATACCATGTACCTTACACTGTTGTTACACACTACGTACACATCTACTAACTATAAAAGTACACAGATATTAGGGACACAATATAAAGTGGGACCCACAACTGAAATATATCACACTATGCAAGTTTTTAGATATTTCATGACAAAAATCTTACATGTTGTGCCTTTAACTAATCTTTTTTACTAATCTAGATTTAGCTCCACTCGTCTGCTGCTTTGAGTTCTCAAGCTCCTCACAGCAGGATGGATTCTGATTGGCTGTCAAAAAAAATCATTCAGAAAATTATTCCAATGGTATTGTTTCTCTTTGCCTTTATCCTTATAATTGAGCTCTGCTGTTCTGTGATGCTGAGAATTATATATCCTGCTTGTTGTGAACGGGCCTTGAAACTTGGCATGTGTGCTGCAAATACTGCTGACTAAGGGTGTGACGAGACACTTATCCCACGAGATGAGACACTGGGTTCACGAGAACGAGATGAGATTTTAAGAATTTTGAAAATAAATCCTCAATGATAAAATATACTGGGAAAATAGTATTTTAGTCAACAAAAAAAAAAAAAAAAAAAAGTAGGTGCATTTCATTTTATTCGTTTTTTTATTCGGGCCCAGGGACGGATTATGGGTTGTGTGGGCCCCTGGCCAAAATGTTTGCGTGGGCCCCTAAGTAAAACGGCCTCCCCCCTGTAGGCCCTGTAAAAAAGACAAACGAAAATACATTGTTGATAAGCATTGAAAATTGTTTTTCCAAGGGCCCCTGGGCAGCGGCCCCACTGGCCCAGTCTGTAATCCGTCCCTTGTCGGGCCGAATACCAAAACAAACTCATCAACAGCAAACGGCGCACCAGCTTAAAGGCCAAAGTGTAGTTCGGTCGTCTGAATTACGTAATTTTCGTCATCAGGAGGGCTTGTGGACAGCCACGCATCCTGTCCGCGTGCAGCCAATTTTTCAAGTCCGTGTACAACAGTGTATGCATTAGAAGAACGCTAAAGTGTGCCACTCAAGTAGGTGGCATTGCGCATATGTTGAGCTCATCTGTCCGCACTAATCCACGATTGAGTATAATTTGAAAGCTGTACGGATGCGGCTGTGCGCGAGAAATAGTGGCACGCAGAAAGTGAAGCACACCCCGGCCGTAATAAGTCTGTCTACACTGGATGCGATAAAGCGACCATTGAAAACCATTTAGAATTTGTGTCAGCACGTCATAAATAAAACTCGGCAGCAGTTTTCTGTCGGAGATTTGTTGCGCCGCATCATACCACTATTGCGAGGATATCGCCAGGTTCTTGTGGGTTTTTTTTTTGTTTTTTTTTTACATATATTTAAAATGCGTCTGCAATTTAAGGGGAGACACTGCAGGCAAAAACCCTGTTTTTTCATGCACCTGTCAAATTTGAGATTGTGGGCTTTTTGTTTTTTCTTTAAGTATTTTTTCATCACTTATATTTTTAAGTATAGTGGAAAGAAATCACAAGTGTTTCTTTTATCTATTTGTATCAATCGATTTCAATTACAATACATACTGTTAAAGGCCGTTTTCTCAAAATGAGTTTTTTCCTACATATATCCACTTCAGTAACACTTCCACAGACACTGTCTATATCCTGAAGGTTGTTTTACTGAGGGATTTGTTCATATATCTAATTTGCTCGATAATACACAATATTTTATTCCCCCCAAAACTGTCAAAATGTAATGTTTTCTGTCTGTTTTAAATATTTTCTGATTTATGGAGCGACTAAATGAAATTCCCTCTGTAAAAACTTTTGACTCTAATACGACAAAAAAAATTAAATAAGAATTTTGAAACGTTCTTCATCCAGTGTTTAGATGTTTTTGTTACAAATGTATGCAAATTGGGGCATATTTTATTATATAATGCCTCATTTAAACATATTTTAGAAACCTTGTAATACATAAAATGTTTGCAATTATCCATGTAATCAATCAACTAGGTAAGTAAGGTGATTACTATTAGTACCCTATTCACCTGCAGTGTCTCGCCTTAAATAAATGTAAATTAGAAATGTATTTTTTCAAACACAATATATTTAACTATTTTTACATTTACATTTATTAATTTAGCAGACGCTTTTATCAATTCCACTTAATACAGATTGCACAGATATTACAAATGTCATGTTTAAAAGGTCACAAAACCCTCTGTCTATAGTAAAAACATTTTAACACAGCTTTGAATGACTTTTGTAAAGCAGGGGCAAGAGTAATATGGCAAAAATGTACTTTATTTATTACCAAATAGTCTAAATAATTAGAATGAGTGTTATTTTAGTATCACTAATATACTCTTTTTTTAATTAGATTTTATTTCAATATTATCTGTTTTCATTCTAATTTTGGTTAAGCTTTCAGTCAATTTATAGTATAACTATTACCATTTTTTAATGTGTTTGTATAGTTTAATTTTAGAGTCACAATAATGGCTATATAGGTTTTATTATGTTTTAGTTATTTTAGTACGTAAACTGAAGTGAAATTAGAACTCTTTTTTACATTAAATTATTAAACTTAGTAATCAAGCTTATATATTTTCGTAAAGTTACACGTAATCCAAATGAATTGAATTATTTGATTTAAAACAAAAAGATTTAACCTGAGCCTTAAAAAAATATTACAGACATGGCAGAATTCAGGACAAATGGCAGTATGCTGAAAAGTAAACAGCTTAAATGGATAGTACACACAAAAATCTAAACACATGTTTTTATAAACCTGTATGAATTTGATAAGATATTTTTAAGAAATGTTAGCAACCAAACAGTTTCAGTTTCCATTGACTTTTATTGTTTTTGTCCATACAATGAAAAACAGTAAGTACTGAAACTGATTACCAACATATATTCTTTAAAATTCAACAACAAAAAAAAGCAGTCATACAGGTTTGGAATGACATGAGTGAGTAAATTATTAAAGAATATTAATTTTTGAGTGGACTATCCCTTCAAAGCAGCTGGTCTTAGCTGGTTTTAATTGGTGTCCCGAGCCTGACCAGGTAAAAAGTGTCCAAAACCATCCAAAAGATGAGCCAAACTGAGACTAACAAGCCACTATAGGCTGGTTTGAGATGTTTTCCTTTGTCGAAACGATACATAAAAATAAGAATTGTGATAAAGAGAGTTTTGCATGATATGCATCCCACCAGCACAGTTCCTGATCTCTTCCCCATCTCTAAAAGCATGGCAGCCGCTCTCGTGTCTCTGTCTGGTGCAGTGGAGCCCCGTCAGGCCACGAGGGGAAGTGCAGCGATGCAGACTACTGCAGTCGCCTCCCCTTTGCAGTGACACACACACACACACACTGTCCCGCACGCGTCCCTCTCCAAACACATCTGATCTGTGCGCCAACAATTTCAACCACTCTATCGAGACATTCATCAAAAACACACGCCGGCTCACGTCTTCCTCTCGCTCTCTCCCTCCTTCAAAGGTCAAAACATCAGATCCACTGATGCAGAAAGAAATATAGCATGAATGGGCAGACAGAGAGGAAGAGCAACAAAAGCCTCTTTTTCCTTCCAGCTAGAGGTCTTATCTCTTGCATGCAAACAGTATTTATTGATACCAAAATACTACAGCAATAAAACCCGAAAAGAAACGCATTGACTTCATAAAAATCCTCTCGGATAGACGGAGGCGTCACGTGATGCACTGGTGCTGTGTCTATTTCTGCAGCTGTGAACACATCTCAGACTCTGTGATTGTGTGTGTGTCTCTCACATTTTCATTCAGCGCTACAGACTGCAGTGGAAAGCAGACTCCATATTGTTTGCTTCAGCAGCTGTGTAGAAAAGCGTTTCCTTCCTTAAGGGCAAACTATCATTCTGAGCTACCTGTGAGCACAAATAGCAGCCCATTATACTCCAAACAAAAGAGCGCGCTACTGCGCCATTGGCTGGCAGAGCAGAGCCTTCCTCTTTTCAGAAACGTGTGCTGCACACTAAACCTGTGTGTGAGATATTACAGATACTGGAATAGAAAATACAGGAATAAGAAAATTAGAAGCCTCTGGTCAGGAAAGGGTCAAATGGAAAACATTAAAAGAATGCAGGAAAGTAGCTAATATGGAATAATAATAGAAAACCCAAGGAGCAGCAGAATTACATGTTTAATTCCAAGGACCTCACTCATACAAATTCATATGATTTTTACACGAGGTGCCAATTTGTATGAATTCATAAGAAAATCATATGAGTGAGTTACAAATTTGTATGAATTAGCCACCTCGTCAAATATATATGAATTGGTCGTGAGACTGTGTTGGAAGAATAGAAAACCTTTAAAAAAACAACATGACATAAAATAGCAAACATTTTAATGTAAAATAATGTATAAAAGGTTAATATATATATATATATATATATATATATATGCGCTTTGTAAAGCATCTAACAATGATAACATTATTGAATTAAATGTAATTATTATTATCTAACAATAATTAAACAGTTATTAAAGTTTAAACTTTAAAAAACTCTGTTTGTTGTAAAATAATAATAATAATAATTATTATTGAAAAAAGTAGCTGCAACAGTTTCATACCTCTGTCCGTAAGTGGAAAACAGATGCGGTGTATAAAAACAGAAATCTAAGCAGACTGAGAAATATAAGGGATTATGAGAAATATGAATTGAGTGAAAGGTCAAAGTTGCCAAATGAGAGAAGTGTATCATCTTACAGCGAGCTTAACCCCTTCCTCACCCGTGCGTCAAGCTTAACAGCAATTACAGTAAAGAGTGTCTGAAGAGAGAAAGAAACACTGAGAGTAGTAACACAGACCCGGAGCAGTGTGCAGTCATTGCTGCGGCGCCCGGGGAGCAGTTGGGGGACCCGTGCCTTGCTCAAGGGTCTCACCTCAGTCGTGGTATTGAAGGTTGAGAGAGTGCTGGGTATTCACTCTCCCCCACACCACAATCACTGCCGGACCGGGGACTCAAATCGATGACCTTTGGGTTACAGGTCAGACTCTTTATTCGTTAGGTCACGACAGCCGCAAAAAAACAACCTCTGATAACAACTTTGACCTCTCAATCTCACTCAGTTCCTAAATGTTGCTTCAGAATAATAAAAAAAGACATTAAACACAACAAAAACACAGCGAGAATGAATGAAAAGGGGAAATGAAACCAGAAAAATGGAAATATTAAAACAGGATATAAAACCAGAGGAAGACAACTGAAAAACAGTCTGAGAAATCTTTTTTCAAAATAATTGCGGTCAGCAAGATTTTAAAATAAATGAGTCTTAAACGGATCAAAAGTGACTGTCATATATAATGTTACAAAGTTTTTCAAATGCATTTTATTTTAAAATTGTATTATTCAAAGAATCTTGAAAAAAATATTAGTTTTTTGAAGCAGCACAACTGATTTCTTAATAAATAAACGTTAAACATAATGAATGTGTCTTGAGCAGAAAATCAGCATCAGAATGATTTCTGAAGGATCATGTGACCCTGAAGACTGGAGCAATGAAATTGGATTACATTTTACAGTCTATTATAATAATATAAAAAGCATATTAAATTGCAATAAAATGTAAAAAATGTTACTGCATGTTTGATAAAAATGCATCCTTAGTGATTATAAGAGACTCTTTAAAAAACAACAACAAAATCTTACTGACCTTCAAAACTGTTCAGTCTCAAGATAAAACGTATTTATATTAACCTATTTAAATTCTGTCAAATAAAATCACATCAATCTAAAATAGAAGAGTATTATTCTAATATATCTAACACGTGTTCTTATTAGCTCGGTGTGGGATTTTATTCAAGAGCAAGTGCTGCTTTTGTCTAATTTTGAGGAATAAGGATGCATTTCGCGTTTCGATGAATTTAAATCAACAAAGCATGTGTCAGATCTTTCACTGATCGACGTTTCTACAGCAATCATCCCAGATCACTGGTCACCGAGTTCAACATCCATGGACGGCTCTTTAATTATTTACGGCGTATATAAATAAAACCCAAAGCCTCCCATTTCAGCCTCCTTCCATGCTTTTATTTCACGAGTTCACACGGGCACTGCTCTGTTGTCTGTTTCTCTCTCTCTGTCTCCGTCTCTCCCTGATTACTCATCCCTGCAGGAAAGAGACGACACTGGTTATCCGTGGTGATTGCCTTACACTAGGGCCAATAGGTGAAAATCATCCCGAGCCTTCATATTCCACCTTCCAATATGCATAAATCTGATCACGTGTGGACAGACGCTCAAACAGACCGTGCAAAATATTCAAACATGTATGTAGTGTGTCCTGCCTATCATTTCACACACCTGACATCGTGCACGAATGCTGCTTGTGTTATTGGTGTGAGAATCAATGCATGCCACCACGAACGCACCAGCACAAAACCAGTACTTGTTGAATGCTGTGAAAGAAATGCTGGCCCTAGTTCAGCAGAAGCCACGCATTAAACACTGTTAACATATGATGTAGAGTTGATTTAAATCCAAAAACACATTATCACAGACATCTAGTGCACTATACGAAGCAGGATACTCACTTGACCTGGGTTGAGTTCAGATCATATGTTAATCCATAAGAATAACCCGACGCTTTTCTCAGATCACGACGTGTGCGCTCCAGTTTTCCGCGGCTGGTAATTAAGATAGTAAATAAGAGCATCCACACTAATGCAAAGCACAACACACACTCTGTAGTGTGTGTGTGTGTGTGTGTGTGTCACACCTTACTCCCCTTCATAGGCAGCTCGCACAAATGGTTTCAGCAGCCTAATTTAATCAGGCTGGTTTTCCGCGCGGAACAGAAGGATGAGGATGGTGGCGTTGATGTGATATTTCCCTCGTTTTTGAATCGCCCTCCTGATGCCTAATGGTTCATGTTTCAGACAGACGCCACACACACATTCACTCGCGCGCACACACACTCACGGCTCCTGGCGGAACTGCACCTTACTCGTTTGTTTATTTATTTATTTCATTTTTTTCTTTCTTTCAGATGTCACGCGTGGGCGGTGGGAGGACTCACGCGAGTTCGGTAGGTGACTGTGACGTGGCGCGCGCGAACGGAACGGAGACGCTCGCGGGTGGCGCTTCATACACAAAGATATTTCTAATGTGGCATCTATATCCTGTATATATAATAGTATAGATTCAGGAATGTAAACAATTTGGTATTATTGAACTGAAATAAAAAAAAAAATGAATAAAATAAAGAGTGAAGACTCATTGTTAAATGTGCAACTGTAATGAAAGAATTTTAATAAAACATTTGGACTTGTATAATAATGTAAAAATAAGTACGTTAT
This sequence comes from Enteromius treurensis, assembly GCA_032275025.1. NCBI lineage: Eukaryota > Metazoa > Chordata > Actinopteri > Cypriniformes > Cyprinidae > Enteromius > Enteromius treurensis. The sequence goes on along the minus strand of JAUCMU010000050.1, from coordinate 2,618,208 downwards.
TGACAGATATTAAAAGTAATGAGGGGGAATGAGAATATAAAACAGGATATAAAACCAGAGGAAGAAAAGTGAAATCTGAAAAAAAAAAGCTAATATGCTGTGTATAGTTCTGAAATGTTACTTTAGAATAAAAATGTCAAATCAAAAAAATGACACCAAAAAAGGTTTTTGCTAAAATAACAAAACAGGATATGAATCTAGAGGAAGAAAAAGAAAAAGCACTGATTTGTACAGTATCTGATAAATATTAACAAGATTTAAAACTAAATGAGCAAGTGACAGTCATTAATAATGTTACAAAGTATTTATTGTTCTTTCATCATTTTATTATTCAAAGAACCTTTAAAAAACCGTAGGTTTAACAAACAAAAATAAAAAAATCACTTTAAAATGTCACTTTAAAAAATCTGACCTTAAAAGACAATGCACTCACTTAAGATAAAACATAGTATTTTGTGTCTTCTGGCATTGATAAAAGTGGGAAAAAATAGGGAATAATATTTAAATACTTAAGCCGCATCAGACACATCAAGACATGAGTAACCTGTTTTAATTCAGTAAATTACTTATCCCAAACTGTAACTGTACCTGTCATAACACAAGCACATCAATCTAAAAAAAAAAAAAAAACAGTATTATGCTAATACATCCTATTAGCTCAGTGTGGGATTTTATTCAAGAGCAAGTGCTGCTTTTGTCTAATTTTGAGGAATAAGGATGGATTTCTTTCAACTATGAATTTAAATCAACAAAGCATGTGTCAGATCTTTCACTGATCGATGTTTCTACAGCAATCATCCCAGATCAACATCCATGCACGGCTCTTTAATTATTTACAACATATATTAAGATATTAACAATATGGTATCTATATCCTGTATATGGATTCAGGAATGCAAACAATTTATTTTTTTTTGAACTGAAAATAAATAAATAAATAAATAAACTGAGTTTAGTAGCATGAAAGTATAAAGGATAAAAAGTTACCTTTTTCTATTACCTCAAAATTAGGTTTTCTTTCAAATCTTCTGAGTCTGCCACAGCGCTCTGCTTTCTCACGTGGAATAAAGACTATACTGAGAACGTGTGTGATTTAGATGATTAATAACTTCTTCCTTATTTGGAAAATTGGAGGTGTTACAACTGACCCGTTATAACCATCTCCAACCGATGTTGCTGACTGTTTTGATGACTTTTGTAATAACATCATACATCAGATACCAAATATGAAACAATTCTTTCTAGTGGAAGCAGTCAGAGAGAATAAACTCCTCCAATATCAACGTTTTGTCCACACTTCGGACAAACATTACACAAATGTATAAAACCAATGGAAAATAATTACAAAAAGACATTCTTAACAAAAGCAAGTTTAGCAGCATGTAAATTACTCACAGGCAAACAAATGTGTAGACCTTAATAGTGCTAGATGCCGTAATGAATTTAACGAAGCTGTGAGAAATAGACTTTTAGAAAATTATAGAAAAAAAGACATTTTGTCAACAGTTATTGTTAAACTACAATATACTTCTGTCCCTCACAGCCTTGTTTTCATTCCTGTCAAAAACATGCCTCTATACTCAGGCCCATTAAATGCTTGTTACATAAAATGCAAAGTCCATCTAATTTGATTTGAGAACTATGGCACAGGGGAAGAATGTCAGCTAATGATTTAAGTAATAGCCTCTTCATCACAAAAAAACTATTTTATGACTTCAAAACACATAGTTGGGATAAAAGGATAACTGTTTTGTTACATAGTTGAGGGGATTTCTCCTGTGCATCTTCTTTTTTCATTGTCTTGTGCTTCTGTTCTGGCTGTTGCTCATCGCATGACTGATGCTGATGTGCCTTCCTCAGCTATTTGTAAGGAGGACATTGCTTCGGCCGTAGTTAAACTCTCTGTTGTTTGTCCTACTCTCTCCTTCCACTGCAAAAAAACAAAAACAGCATCAGAAGACGAGTTTGAACTAAAGCAGTCATTAGGATTTTTTATAGGAAGGTTTGAAGATCCCAAACAAGTTATCCCTCATTTCAAGATTACAGAAAAATAATTAGTTCCGTCAAACGATTAAGTTCGATTAATTGGATCCAAAATAAAAGTTTGAGGAATATGTACATGTGTTTACAATTTATATCCATATCATTTATATTATAAATAAATATATTTAATAAATGACATTTTTCTGAAATGTGTATACATGCATGCCAGTGTATTTAGATTTACATAACAAATACACACAGCACACATATTATGCTAACAAAAACCTTTATTTTGTATTATTTGTTTGATAGCATTAAAAATAATTGTAAAAACCACAATGTGAATTGCTATTTAAATGATATATATGTATATGATGTTATTTAAATTTAAATGCTTTGGCGAATATCTGTTCTGCCTTCTATATTGAACACCTTAAAGGGAAATGACCTTCATATTTAATAAAAGAAAGTGTGAAATAATTGCCATTCAGTTTTTTCAGATGTCTCAATCGGTTTTAAGGTTATCACATATCTACACTGTAAAAAAATACTGTAATTTTAACTTAATGTAACTTAATGTTGCGGTAGAAACCTGTTAAATGGTTAATGGTAAATTCCTGTAAAATTGACATTCCCAGAATTCCCTGCATTGCGTTTCAAATTTTGTTTGAATTTGATGTTTTTTCTTTGAAATAACTGTTTCTTCTTAGTTTTTTGCATCACTGATGTTTATTAGGGTTTAATGTTATATGTGATGTTGTTAAATGAATGTTTATTGCATATTAAAGTTTAATGAGTCTCACCATGATGGTGTTTAGTGTTTGTGTGTATGACCAACCTAATCTCACAACAATTTGTCCACCAATTCTCCTGAATTTGTACATTTCATTGTAAATCGTACATATACTGCAAGTTGCCAATTTGGATGAATGACCTACACCTAAACCCATCCCTTAACCTATCTGTGATGGGATTCTGACAAATTGTACAAAATCGTAGTGAGGATGCTTGATCTTGCATGAATTTAAGACCCTAAAACAAATACTTATGAAATGGTCTATTATTATAATTAGACTGTGTTGGAATGACTCTGATCACCTTCTATATATATTCATATTTAAAAGCGGCTTGTGATGGGCTTTGGTTCATCATGTGACTTTTTCATCACCTCCTGCATTTGGTGCTTATCAATGTATTTCAAAGATACAAAACAGATTTCAGTACTATAATAGGTTGGTATATTAGCAATTAAATTATGGTATTTAACTGTAAATATAACTTAGCCGTAAAATCTAAAATGTTGTTAGCGTACTTTTTATGGTTGAATTCCATCAACCACAGTAGGTAGGCAGTTTTGAATGTGATAAAAAAAAGGTCTAAAAAGTATAAAATGATTATTGCTTTTAGAAAGTGTCTATATAAGAGATGACTATTAAGATACAGAAACAGAATTTGAAAAATCTTCAGGAAGTTTAATTAAAAATTGCTATATGTCACTTAAACTCAATACATAGCTTGCTTTCATAAGAGCACCAAGAAAAAAATGCAGAACAGCTATGATCCTCTGCCAGGACATTTTCATTAAAATACAACACAATGCAATGTGCTGCAAAGTCAATATGGCAAAACCTTTATATTATCACAGTACATTGACCTATTTTTACTTCTCTTAAAGTGCAGCTGTTGCTGACTTATGTAGAAAATAAAATTGCATTGACTATGAACAAAAAGTCAGAAAAAACAAGTTAGTTTACTGGTAAGCTGTGTCTTGTAGTTTTACTTCCCAATTTTTTTGCAAGGACATATCCGGTTAAGTTTAGGGACATTTATTTTCTCCCTAAAGCACAGCACAATGCAACACACAATTCAAAATAGTAAAGGTGTTTTACGTACTTTTCTTAAAGTGTAGTTGGTAGGGTTCTAACTGTATGAACCATCGCTCTGGGCATTAAAAGAACATTCCCTCTCTTCTGTTTTTGTGTGTTTGTCTCCAGTGACTTATCACCTTCCGCTGCAAGTCATCAGAACACATGGAGAAAATCGTGTTATTGAGCATGTTGATTTTTCCTATACAAATTTACATGGAACAAAAACGAAATAAGCAAAAAATAACAATTAAGTGTCTCTCTCAAAGCATATGACCAATCAGAATAAAGTATTCCTTCTTCATGTAATGAGGCTTCAACTGGAGTTTTAATAGTATCTTACCATTCACTTTAAGTTAAGAAATACTGACTTCTGATATCCATTGTGAAAAACTTTCCATGTACTGTATGTTCTCCTGAATCTGACTTTTGAACATTCCTCTAAGTCAGAGCAAGGGTCCTACTCCACACTCACTCGAATCTCATAGTCATGAGTGTTGTTGCTCTGAGCCATCTGATGTCCATGAACACAGCACTGGTTTCAGGTGAGAGATGAACAGGTAAGATGACGTCTGATCCAGGATGAGCAGACATAATACGAGTAGAAACCAAGAGTCTAAAATCAGTCAGAGAGAGCATACATTTATTGTCAAAAATAGTCTCCAATCACACTCATGAAACTTGTTAATAATCACCATTTTCTTTCTTGATTTACCACATGAACTGTGAAACTTACAGATGAAATTTCATCACATGGCAGACACATAAAGCTGAATTAAACCAAATAACTTCATAAACCCCAGTTTTTGTTTAGCCAAATAAAACAACACTAATACTTACAGCTGATGTGGAGAAAAACATTGTTTTTTGACATCCATGGATGACCTCAAAAATATAGAGGCCCCTCTGACATCTCTGAAAGTCAAAGACACATTTCTATTGTGTAGATCTTCCAGTGAGAGACTCACTCGACCCTCTCTGTTAACAGTCACTCGTCCATCCTTATAATGACAGACCAGATCAGGCTTTTTCCACCACTTGATCTCCATTAACGCAGCACTGATAGCTGGCTCAAGATGACACGACAGAACAACATCATCTCCAGGATTAAAATATATAGTGCAAAACTGGCAAACAAGAGACACGTCTGAGAAAGAGACAAGAAAGAGGTATTATTTAAGTGTCATTGCTGTCAAACTGAACATGAATATTATTTATAGATCACTTTTTTTTTTTACTTGCCCTGCTTACTTTCTGAAACTACTTTAGCTTCAGCCATTTTTAATATTTTTGGACCAATGAGATGGAATATTTTCTGTGGGCCTTAATAATAAACAATGGCAATGGTTCAGCATGGATAAAACAGATATACTAGTAAGTAGACATGTTCTTATATGGATGCTTATATGGGAGGTCAAAATGTAAAAACAAAAATATTTAATATACAGTAACATCAAGCTACAGGATGATTTTTTTTTTTAATTTACATTTAAAAAAACCCAAAAAAGGATCTTAAAATGTGGCAGAAATGTATGAAACTATATTATATGTCTTACTGCCCCCTACTGGCTAAATATACAGATTTCGCCTGCAGATGACGCAGTTATACAGCCACTCATCGTCAGAATTCACAGAAATACGCGATGACAGCACCGAATATAAAACTTATATTTTTTAAAACACACACACACACACACACACGCACACACACACACACACACACACACACACACATATAATTTTAAATGTAACTTACTTTGGGGTTCTTTTTGCTCTTTCACACAAAATCCAGGATGGAGCAGCGATTGTGCAGTGCATCAAGATCTTTCACTTGATTAATAAAGTTTAGTAGGTTTTGAATTTAACATGCAATGTGCCCAACTTGTCAAAAAGTTGACCGTGTCAAAAAACAAAACAAAAAAAAAAACGGTTCAGTGAAAGGTAAAATTAATAACGTTGAGGGACAGAAGTTTAAGACTTTGTGGAGATTTCATGGTGTCTGTAAACTTTGAACTGCTTGTAAAACTCTATCCCCAAAACCAAGTATTGAGGTCTTTGCCACACTTTCTAATGGTAGAAACACACATAAAGGATTGTGTGCTTATAACAGGTTGTTTTTTTTCGTTTTCGGGTGTATGGTGAAGGGCTATGGATCATGTGCTTCAAGGCTTCCCTGGTGCTCAGTGCTACCTGGATGACACCACTGAAAATCGCAGTAGATATTTGGAGAACACGCCACATGTTCACATTTCACATTTGGGCAACAAAAGGTAATTTTGAGTTCTATTAGAGCAGCATCACATTACTATGGACACTTGCACCAATGTGATCATCTATATTGGAATTTGGTGTCAAAAACTGTATGAGACGGTATGAAAAGTATGTATTGTAAAAAAAAATATGAAAACTAAGTAATAGTAATAGATCTATTCCATATAAATGCTCAATTACAACAAACCTAGTAATTAAGAATATATTTAATTACAAACAATGGCATTTTCTCTCTCTTTTTTCTCTTCTCCCTTGCCCTCTGCCTTCTGTTTGTGCTGAATGTGATGTTCCTTCTCTTTCATGCATGTGTACAGCTGGAGAGGACCTCT
>JAUCMU010000050.1:2600684-2611744 GCA_032275025.1 Enteromius treurensis | reverse complement strand
ATAGCACAATTAACGTTAGCCAAATGCTGTCATCATCAGTTAACACACACACACACATATATATATATATATATTTTTTTTTTTTTTTTTCGCTGGCAATGTCTGTGTTTATGTTCGTGTGTTAGCTTGTCATAGTATCAAATGTAGTAGACGGCCAAGTTTTTGTGAGGGCTAGATGCTACCCGCCTCACAAACTAGAGTTTTTCGTCTTCCTTCTTCGTTAGCAGGGAAGGAGTGGAAAGATACATACTGTAACGCTGCTTTTGGGCAATGCAAGAACAGCCCGGTACGCTACAACAGCTCTTGCTCGATGTTTGCGCTATCTTTGTTGTTTACCTGGTTACCGGTGTTAGAACATACCGGCATACCGGAAATACGTTTACACAGCAATTGCGTATTTCCGGTGCAAAATGCGGAAGTTGTGAGAAAGGTCTATTGGTAGGTTTAGTGTTGGTTGTGGGGGAGGGGTTTAGATTAGTATTGATTTCTACAACGGGAGTCATAATTCGGCACAACACCGGATACCATAGGGCTAACCTGGCAAGTAGCCGTGAATCACTGTCTGGGGAGTGTCCAGGCCCAGACGGAGAGACTGCCAAGGCCCACAGATCACCTACAGGAGTGCCGAGCGAGACTCGTGCTGCGAGAGCGTACAAGTAATGTGAATTATTACTTTTAATATTTCTTTTTAAACAAGGTAACTAGTAAAGTAACACAAAATGCATTAAAAGCAAACTGAGAATGACCAAACCTGCAATATGTTAACACAAATACTATAATCTTATTTTATTAACCCATGTTTTTGCTACTTATCTTTGATGATAAGCAAAAATGACTTTAGATAATTTGTGTTTTTTTAAATTTTTTTATTCCTGAAGAGCCTTGAACCTTCTTCTCCTGTGTTCTATTTTACAGACATTTATTTACATTTCACTTTTACATTTGTCATAAAATAACTTTGTATATTATAAACAAACGAGAAAGGCAGCCAGCAGTAACACATACACAATAATAATAATAAATAATAATAAAAAAAGCATTACTTTCCACAAAAGTAATTAGTTCATTTTTTTAAGGAGTTATGCAATATTGTAATGGATTAGTTTTAAAAGTACGTTTTACCAACGCTGCTAATAAATAGCCTATATGTTTAATTTAAGAATAAATGTCCATTTTCCATGAAACAGTAATACAAGTACAAATCACTTGTCTATCTTATGTACAACTCAAAAAGTATGAGGGTTATTCAGTATATTTGTATACATATGTATATATATTCATAAGGTATATGCTAATTAAGTTGGTGTGGTGTTCATTTACATTGTTTCTAGTATTGGCAGTGTCATAATCTAGAAACAATGTGAGTGTACATCACCAGAGTGTCGCAAAACATAACATTTTTGTCACTGCCAATGCTTTTGCCATGACTGTATACTTTGTGTTCAATAATTACATAATCTGGCACATGTTCTGAATACTTTGGCATCTCTGTTGAGTCCTTTGCCTTCTGTCCTCTCTGATATTCGTGTTGATGTTCCAGGGCTCTCCTGTCCATGTGTCAAAGCTCTAGTAGGTACATTGGTTAATTTCTCCTGCTATATTTCTAAGCAGATTTTGTGTAATGAGCTGAACCAAGTCTTGTTGAGTGACAGTATTCACTTCACTTGTTTGTCTTCTGTTTTGACCATTATTGTGTCTAGCCACTGCAATATTGACAGAAGCAAGGGAAAAAAACATGCATTATATTAAACTAACCAAAATCACAAAACAAATGCAGCTGTAATGGTACGGCGAGTCAGATAAAGATAAAGCAAACATTACGGCACATAAAAACATAGAAACTGCTTTCTTCTGCATAGATTAAATCAAAATCTTTTTTTTCCCATGTAATGTTTAAAAAGGAACAAAGTCGGTGCTTATGACACTTACCGACTGGCGCACTTATAGTATGCATTCTGCTGCTAATGTTCACAGCAAGCCCACGTCTATCTGCTTCTGTTGTGAGTGCCTGTGGCATGCCATCATCCTCCACTGCAGGCAATCATAAGTAAAAAATAAATAAGTTATTTAAAATGTTATTAAAAGTATTAACATAACCTGATTTTTTTTTATGAATTGTAAATTTACATGCAATGAAAATTAACACCAATACCTCTTACTTTCATTTCATTAGTTAAAGTGTAAAATTCTCTGATCATTTGCACACTTGTTTTAGATTAGAAACACACACACACATTTAAAGTGATATCTTACAGAGAGGAGGAATTCGGTCCATACTTGAACGTCTGTGAGTATCAAAATTTTGTAAATGAATTAAAAAAATTTGCTTTAAGTTGCAGCAACAATTTTTATAATACCTTACCTTTCACTTGCAGGTGAACTATTTCTGTTTGCAGACATCCATCATGAAAAACTTTGCATGTATAGTCTCCTGAATCTGACTGTTGAAAATTCCTCAAAGTCAGAGCAAGACTTCCTCTCTCCAGCTCCTGCATGGACACACTCACTCGGTTCTCATAGTTTGTCATCTCCCACCTGTTCTTAAACTGATAAATGAGCTCTGCCCCTTTAAACCATCTGATGTCCATGGACACAGCACTGGTTTCAGGTGAGAGGTGAACAGGTAAGATAACATCTGATCCAGGGTCAGCAGATACAGTTCCAAGAGGTGTGACAAGTCTAAATTCTTCAGCTGAAGGGGGAAAACAGATACATCATGAAAACAATGAATAAATGTTACATTCATTATAACTGTAACAGTTTCTTCCTATTTTAATGTGTGATTTACGAGGTTAGAAGATAGGTCATTACAAATATTGTTGGCTCTTTGATATATTGCTTTTGTTTCTGTTTTATAAATAGCTTTGGATAAAAGCGTCCGATAAATGCATAACTGTAAATACAACAGACCATTTTTTCCAAAACAACTTAGTGCATTTAAGTCCTTATTATAGCCATATTTTTCTTGTTTGAATATTTTGAGGTACGTTGAAGCAACTGCGGAAATATATAAAAATGACCTGAATTTGTGCTCAGGGAATCAAACCTGTGACCTTGCTCACAATTCTCTACCAGCTGAGGTAGAAGAAACTAGCTTCAAACTGAAGATGTAATATGGAATATTGAAGTGTTTAGTTGAATACTTACAGCTGATATGAAGAAAAACATGATCTTGTATTGACTGACTTTCATGGGTGACCTCACAAATATAGAGACCCTTCTGTGATCTTCTGACATCTCTGAGAGTCAAAGACACATTTCCATTGAGTAGATCCTCCAGTGAAAGACTCACTTTACCCTCATATTCTCTGTTAACAGTCACTCTTCCATCCTTATAATGACAGACCAGATCAGTCCTATGCCACCACTGAATTTCCATTGAAGCCACACTGACAGCCGGCTTAAGATGACACGACAGAACAACATCATCTCCAGGATTATAATATAATATGTCTGACTGGAATATTAGAGAAAACTCTGAAAAGAGAGAAAGAGAAATAAAAAACATAATAGTAAAGAAAATAGTATAATAGTCAGATGTGTCATTTCTGTAGTGTCCTTTATACATTCGAGCATTAGAGTTATACATAACTCTTCTTTTGACTTGCCTTGACTAGTTTTTTTCAAAGCTTCAGACATACTTTTCCACATCTGAAAGCTGATGGTGAGTCCACTGTAAGCTAGAAAACAAAATCTGATCATATGAATGTGCGCATGAACATATCTTTTTTGACCTTTAACACATCTTATAACAAAACCTAAATAAATAAATATAAATGAAATATAACATTTGAACTTTAATATTAAGTAAATAGTTTAGCACCGATAGATGATGTAAATATTGTTTTATTATCTGAAGTTATTTTAAAAAAATCATAAACTCGTTACAAATGTTTGTCTAAAACCTCCAAAACCAAAATTCCGATGTAATAAAAACTTTATTCATTTAATTAACTATTAAAAGAAAAAGAAAATAATTTTTTTTACTCATAGAAATGAAAAAAACAAAACAAAACCTAAATTAGGCATTTTGCTGACCCCTACCGGTAGAAAAGACAACAAACTCTGGTTTAGAAATAAAATGAAAGCAGCTATAGCTCGTTTACTTATAACGACGCACTTTATAAATAATAAAAACAATATTAATACTATTACTAATAAAGTTACAGATTTTATGAAATGCTTATTAAATTACCGAAAAACACGATTTACCAGTTTTAATGATAACGAAAATGTGATATCAGGGGGTTTAATTAAAGAAAATAGCCTATAAAAGGAAACAAAATCTATGCTTATTGTATTCATGACTGATTCATGACTGTAAAACGTTTTTTAAAAACAGTAACTTTACTGTTCACGTTTCCGGTCCGAAAAAACATAATATAATTTAAATTATTTAAACTCTGACTTCGATTCATACGAGCAACAAGCACAGCATTGTGGTTATAATTCATACAATACAATGAAATACAATAAAAGTATATCTTACAACATAATATTTTACAGATAAATACACTTAGCCTGCTTACCTTCCGTCTGTTAACAGAGACCAAGGTTTTTTTCCCCAGACAGGTCAGGTGAGATTGTTTTGGAACAGGTGAGTTCTGTTTGACTGAATTTCCTACTTTCACTTTTAGCACTTTTTACCAACTCCTCGTTTTGTTTCTGTCCCTGTTATAGTTTAAAAAAAAAACTTAAGCCAAATTGCAATTCTTTTGACACACATATGATAATAAATTGTCTATAGAAAGCTCACATACATTTGTTTTTCATATTTTCGTATTATAATTTCGTAGCCTAAGACCTCATATGAAGAGCTGAATATTTTGCTGGTGGGTTTCCAGACACTTCCTGAAGACAACTGGACAGACACACATAAACTATACCTTCACACAGCAGAATACGGTTGTCAGTCCTGTATTTGGGACTGTCTACTGTATTTGTCTGGAGATGTCTCCTTCACACTGCAGCTACAGTTGTGTTTAGAATACTGTCTGTAGGATCTTCAACGGGAGTCAAGCCCTTATTCCTTACCAATAACCATAGCGACAGTGACTGAAGTAATATCAAAGATGGCGACGTCCATTAAACTGAAAGTCTTACTAATTTCTGACACATCAAGAGTTCAATTTAAGACTTTCAGATGACACGCAGCTTATTTCTCCTTTGCTGTAAGTTACTGAAAACACACATGAAATCATGTAACACATGGTAGACACACATTTGTGCGGCAGAGCTGCTCTCTCTCACAGTGAATGACCTGACTAACAACTAGTTGTCCAGGCCTGTTCCGTTCTCATCGCCTGTGTTCCAAGAATGTGGAGGTAATTTCTGAATATTTACAGATGTGAGTTTGCTTACAGAATGTGGTTGTCAGACCCGTGAATAACAGAACTGTGTGTGGACCGTATTAAGGACTCAAATGCAGGATTGACAACCGTATTCTGCTCCTGTTTGAACGTGGCCTACATGTGAGTGATTCTATTACAGCATCAGTGCATGTTACTTGAGGTAGATCAGTGTTCTCAATCATCTCACCAACTCAGAACAGTGAAAACAGCATCCTAACTTTATAATGATTGTACAAGTGCACACAGTCTGAGCAAAAAAACACACACCTGGCTAAAATCACTTGGATCAACTTTAATTTAAGATTTCAAAAATATGAGAATGATTCCTGACCACTCTGTAACACAAGTAGGAACAACTGTGACCAAATATGATAATTAAGGAATAATGCTTAATTACAACAAACCTAGTAATGAAAAATATATTTTATTACAAAATATGGCATTTTGTCTCTCTTTTTTCTCTTCTCCCTTGCCCTCTGCCTTCTGTTTGTGCTGAATGTGATTGTGATGTTCCTTCTCTTTCATATATATGTACAGCTTCAGTTGTTTCTTCAGGGCTCTGTTGGGTTTGTGCAGCTCTTTCTGTTAAACGTACATTTTCTGATCTTCTTACTCTTTGTAGAGCTTGTGATGGTGTATATGGGGATGATATCTCTTGCTCAGTTGCAGTTCTCTCTTCTCTAGGTTGTATTGTTCTGCCACACTCTCCTTCCACTGCAGTTACACAAGCAAAGAAACGGGACATGCATACTTTTAAACCAAATAAATCATATGCAAGTATCTATTAAGAGTTAAAGTGGTATCTTACGAAGTGGGGGAATTCCTTCCATACTTTTACGGGGACATGTAGCATCTAAAAAATGGAAACAAATAATAATAAAAAAAAGTCTTCTTGAATTGGTGTAGGTTTAAATCCCCAACGGACAACACACACACACACACACACACACACACACACTTAACAGCAAAAAAAAGTGGTTAATTAAAGTCTTATGGAATCGGGGCATTTCTTTCATACTATTTACATGCCTAAATGACTGATCTAAAATTAGTACACAAAATACTTTTTTACAAAAAGTTGTTGTGAAGAACTTGGTCATGCAAATAGTTTTTATATCAAATCTCTGTATTTATTTTTTATAAGAATTTAAAGATAATTTTGCTCTATCTCAGGTTTACCGTCAAGATTGAGTGTTTCTTCAATCAACTTTATGGTTTCGTTTAGTTTGGCTCTTTGTTGTGTAATGTCTTCATGTGCTTTCTTTAGGACACTGAGGAGATATGCGTTCTCAAACTCTAAAAATCAACCAAATACAGTATCAGGGTGAGTCCTTTATCAGTCTTCAGTGTCAGCAGATTTATTTAAAGGACAAAAAATAATTATGTAAAATAAAATGATTGCCGTACATGATAGCTATATATATTAGTCAGGACACTAAGCTAAATATACGTATGACACACAATGGTATTTCCATGCATGAATTATACAGAAATAAGCTGTGGAATAAAACTTGTAGCTGCAGTAAGTTTAATCAGTATCTTACCCCTCACTTGTAAGTGAACTACTCCTCTCTTCTGACATCCATCATGAATAACTTTGCATTTATAGTCTCCTGAATCTGACTGTTGAACATTCCTTAATGTCAGAGCAAGATTTCCTCTCCTCAGCTCCTGCATGGACACACTCACTCGGTTCTCATAGTCATTATTTGTCATCTCTTGCCCATTATTATACTGATAAATGAGCTCTGCCCCTTTAAACCATCTGATGTCCATGGACACAGCACTGGTTTCAGGTGAGAGATGAACAGGTAAGATGACGTCTGATCCACGGTCAGCAGATAACATATTAGAAGGAACCGCAAGACTAAAGTCTACAGCTAAAAACAAAAGAAAAAATGTATTATCAAAACATGAATAAGAAATAACATTCATAATAACTAAGCAAAATTTATAATAACATAATAACATTTTAGAGTGTTCAGTGCTACTTTTATTTTTGATTTACTAGTTGATCTAGGGTGGAACGTCTCGTTTAATGGCAGACTTTGAAATTTGGAGCAGTTTTATATTTCACTGGCATTTCTTCTCTTTTGTAGTTTGCTTAATCTAGTTGTCTGATAAACTTTGCATTTTACATGATTCATTTTCTTTGATTGATTAAAAGAAGACCTTATATAGTGTAAGATATTATTACTGCATAATAATACAGCTTCAAACTGAACATGTTTTGACTCTTAAATATTAAATATTTTTAGTTGTATACTTACAGCTGACATGAAGAAAAACAGTATCTAGTTCTGGTTGACTTTCATTGGTGACCTCACAAATATAGAGGCCCTCCTCTATAAACTCCTGACATCTCTGAGAGTCAAAGACACATTTCCATTGAGTAGATTTTCTAACGGGAGACTCACTCGACCCTCAAAGTCTATGTTCACTGTCACCCGTCCATCCTTATAATGCAAAACCGGATCCTGCATTTTATGCCACCACTGAATTTCCATTGAAGCAGCACTGACAGCTGGCTTAAGATGACACGACAGAACAACTTCATCTCCAGGATGGGAAAATACAATGTCAGACTGGCAAACAACAGACAACTCTAAAGAGAAGAGACAAATATTATTATAATAATGTAAACAATATACCTGTTAGATGTGTAATATCTGAAAAAGTGTTTCTAATGTACAGGGAGCATTACAGTTATACATGATTCTGCTTTAGACCTGCCTTGATTTGTTTTTGAGACTTCTATAGCCATTTTTCATTTATCCACACATCTGAGACACTGATGTAAAATCCACTGTAAGCCTAGAAAACAAACTATGACATTATGAATGTGTCCATGAATATGTCCTCACATCTTTTTTAAGTTAAACACACCTTAAGAAACTTACTTAATGAGCAATACATCAATTGAATTTTAACCTCTGAATAAGGGGCCTCCAAACTTGTCCTGTGGGGCCGGTGCCTTGCAGAGTTTTGCTCCAACTCGCTTCAAAACACCTGCCTGGAAGTTTAGCATGCAAGACCACCTTGATTAGCTGGTTCAGGGTTGTTTAATTATTGTTGGAACTAAACTTTGGGACACTGGGCCTCCAGGACTGGAGACTGTTCTAAATTCATACTGTAAATATAACTGAACTGCTCAGCATGGCTGAAATAGATTATCAATCATAAATTCTTGCAAATTATTACACATTATCCTAGAAAATCATACAAACATACATACAAATGGGTCAAAGACGTTAAGATGTCTGCATCCAAAGAAATTCACAAATGTCATTTAAGCGCATTAAATGTAAGTAAAGTATGTGGTTTTCAGGATTCAGATACGTTTCTTTGAGAATAAAATGTCAAATTTTAATGTGTCATAAATAGATTTTTGTTGTAAGTATACCTGACAAGATTGTTACACTGAATTACATTTTAGTGGGCAAAATTTAGTAAATCGGGGAAAAAATTGCTATATTTATTTTTGCCTCAGAAAAACCAAAAGAAAGTTGCAATTAATTTAAACAGAAATCATTTACATTTTTTGGGAATAACAACAACAATTTAAAGCAGTATTACACTTATGGTTAAACCCTTTTTTGTCTTTGACCCAAATTCAAAAATTAAAGGCACTTGCTGCTTTACATGGTAATATACGTCCATTGTAAATAATAACAATAAATAATAGCTAACAAAAAACAAATATATATATAAAAAAATAACAATAGACTAATAATAATAAAGAAATATTTTTTTGGCAACATTAAATATGAAAAAATACATGTATGTACACCTATAAACTACAATATTTTAACTATTTTAACACTTACTATATTTATCCAGTGCTATCAATTAAACTTCAAAGAAAAGAACTAAAAAAATAAACCAAGTATTTTAGATATTTTTCTTTCAGATGACTGTCGACTTAAACAGATGTTTAAACTCTGACAGCTGAGACTAGCAACCTCTGAATTATAACCACAATATGAATGTGGCTCTACATTTGAGACGCGTGTGTGGTTATAATTTAAACTGCGATCAAACGTATATTTTAAACATGTAAACTTCATACATAAATAAATTCTCTTACCTTCCTTGTTACAATGACAAAGTTTTTTCCTTGTTTAGTTAACTGGTCAGGTGAGTTTTGAACTGAATCAACTAAACAATTGAGATTTATTTCCTTAACGCTGTTACACTTTCATTATTAATATTCTGTAAAATTTTAATTGGCTATTACTACTAAAAATATAATTCATGGTGGACTTTTAAAATCATAATTTAAAAAGAATAATTATAGATCAATGTAAAAAAACAAAACTAACCTTCCCTTATGAATCCTCCCAAATGTAATTTAAATCCAAGTCGCAAGTTTCACCATTAGAAACTGGTTGAGCAGGTTTTGCGACTATTAATCTTTTTGGTAATAATGATAAATTTCAAAACACTCTCAAGTTTGTTTGTAACAAAATTTAAAATCTAAAACACACGAGTCAAGCGCAGTGCTTGCATTCTAGACGTCGCGCGCTTAGACACTGTACATATCTATGGTCACGTGCTTCCTGTTGCTAAGCAACCGCCTGCCAAACTTTAGAAGAGGCGAGTTTCAGAGAGGATTATTTTCATTTTGCTGCACATCTGTTTTATATACGCCTTCACATACTTCTGCTTATAAATATTTGCAAATGTAAAATAATCAAATAAATGTAAAACCGTTTTTACTAGCATCGATAGTAATTTACAATTTCTAATTATTTGTAAAGAATGAGCGCTGTTCGGACTGTTGAGGGAGCGGGATGTGTGACCTGGTGGGGGTTCGGACCAGCAAGAGACCTCCTGAGCTCAGGTAAAACCAGATTAAACACTTAATAAACCACAGAAGGTATCACTAATCATAGTAAACCAACAAATACCTATAAAACATCTATCAAAGTTCACATATTTGTTTTGTATTTGAATTCTCACAGACACACACAGAGAAAGACCACACGGAGAGATGAACATTTTGCTGGTGGGCAGTGCAGACCCCAGACACATCCTGAAGACCATCGCCGGACTGGCAGACACCGACAAGCTACATGTGAGGAATTATTTTACTATAGCAGCATGTGAATTGAGTTTATTACAGTGTTCTGCGTGTCTTAATGATGAGATGCGTGGGTTGTTGCAGGTTTGGGTGATTGAGAACAGCATGGAGGTGGTCGCAAGACAGCTATTACTACTTTATTTATCACTCCTGACCCCAGAGACCATGAGTCTACACAGTATGTACTTATATGACATTGCTTCTGCTTCTGTTTTAAATGTTATCTCTAGTGAAAAATAAATATACATAAGTGTGTTTGAATTACATCTATTTCATGCTCAGTATATTACAAATACATTTTCATTTGTGTGTATTTCATAAAATCCTATGAAATTGTACATTTAGTATACTAAACTTAACCCTCTGGGGTACTTCGGTCAGTGCTGACCGGACATTTTTTTTTATAAAAATTATTAAAAATCGTAGCTTCATCGGAATGGTACAAAACTTAGTGACTTTTATGGTACTTGGTATATGCACACACAAAAAAAATTGGGGACAGGATTTGAAAAGTCTAAGTGGTCGTAAAAAAAATAGTCACACTCGGGACCTTCGGTCAGAAATGACCGGCCATAGGAAATGAATGGGAAATTTGCAAAAATATGAAAATACAGAGTTTTTTTGTG